>OZ025303.1:211926105-212422384 GCA_964019185.1 Maratus speculifer | reverse complement strand
ATTAAAGGATTAAACAGACGAATTAAAGATAAACCATCTAATATGGTACTTTGAAAATCTATCATTAGATCTTTTCCGAAGCATTTCAGGGATAGCAGGGAATAGATTGTGTTTTTATGATTCAAATATTTTTGCATTTCGATCTACAACAATTAATGACAATTCTTTTTCATAGTTACTCCAAAATGTGTTTCATAAACCACCAATTTATAAAACTCTAAACTAAAAATTACTATAACCCCCAAATCTAATTAAAACTTTTCACGCATGGTTCATTTCTCATTGCTCCAACCGAACTGTATTTTCGGTAACGGAAATAATTTATATTTAAGCTATCAACTAAATTCATTTTGTTTAATAATATTTTGAAAAACAATTACTAGAATTTTTATTCAATAAGAAGAGTTTGAAGAATGTAAAAAATACTGATGCACAGCGTTAAATAAACTTTCCCCGAAGAACATTTAAAAGTCTATGATTTGTTTTTTCCCGAAGTATTTCCAGGGAATAGTTTCTGTTTCTGGGCTGCCAGATTTGACCTCTTTTTTAAATCTTTTAAATCTAAAATTTTACGTTCACACCAAAAATTCTGTATGGTTTTGTTTTCTTTACTTAATGACAAATGTTTCGCAATTACCTGGAATTTTTTTTCTTTTTAGAATTTCTGATGTGAATTCGAAATTTTAAATTGAAAGTAGAGGCCTAACTGGCAACCTAGTTGTGCATTTATGCTTCAATTCATTTTTTTTTCATTTCTATCCACAATATTTAATGACAATTCTTTTTTCTTATTTACTTCAAAATGTGTTTCATTAACCATCAGTTTATAAAACTCTAAACTAAAAATTACTATATCCCCCAAATCTCATTAAAACTTTTCACGTGTGGTGTCATTTCTTATTGTTCCAACTGAACTGTATTTTCGGTAGGGGAAATAATTTATATTTAAGTTATCAACTAAATTCATTTTATTTGATAATATCTTGAAAAACAATTACCAGAATTTTTATTTAGTAAGAAGAATTTGAAGAATGTAAAAAATACTGACGCACAATGTTTAAATAAACGTTCCACGAAAAGCATTTAAAAATCTATGATTAGATCTTTGTCGATCTTTTTACATTTCTAGGGTTTAGACTGTGCTTTTATGCTATATATATATATATATATATATATATATATATATTTTTTTTTTTTTTTTTTTTTTTTTTTTTTTTTGCATTTCGATTTATAATAATTAATGACAATTCATTTTCTTATTTACTTCTAAATGTGTTTCATTAACCACCAGTTTATAAAACTCTAAACTGAAAATTACTATATCCCCAAAATCTCACTAAACTTTTTACGCATGGTTTCATTTCTCATTGTTCCAAATGAACTGTATTTTAGGTAGGAGAAATAATTTATATTTAAGTTATTGACCCAAATTCATTTTATTTAACAATAGTTTGAAAAACAAATTCTATCACCAGAATTTTTATTTAGGAAGAAGAATTTGAAGAAAGTAAAATGGACTGATGCACTTTGTACAAATAAAAGCCTTCCATGAAAAGCAAGATTGATTCCTCCCTCCTTCTAACCTCCTGCTTCCTTCAATATTCTTTCTTATTATTAATCTTCAAAAGAATTTCTTTTACATTTTGCTTTGGAAAAAGCGAACAAATTAACCTTCTCACGCATAAATTATTTTTACTATGCACAAAAAAACTTTTTTTTTTTCATATAAATGGGAACCCATTATAAAAGTAATTGAATCGATCATTTAAAAAACAACTAAGTCACAAAATTAGAACTTTTAATAAATAAAAACAAGCTGGAAATTTCACATGAAGCGTAGCAAATGAGGTGCGTTCGTACGATAACGAAGTTTTAAAAATATTCAGATCTTGCTGTTATAGTAGACAGTAGTTTAGATATACCTAGTATAGTGGTCGAAATCTTGTTTGTGTTCCTGTAAATATACAGGAAGAAACTTTTATTACACCTCACTAACGTATATCATATTCATAAAATGTGGAATAGTTTAATATAATTAACACACGTCCCAAACAATGTTTTCCCGTATAGCATTATGTAGTATAATACTTTAGTGTGACCCTGTAATTTAATAATAAATATTCTTTGCATCACAGATTGTGCAGAATATATATTTTAATCTTATACTATAATGCGAGCAAAAATTGTGTGTGTGTGTGTGGGGGGGGGGGGGGGGGGTAAATTTTATCTCAAAAACGGCTCTAACGATTTTCGCAAAAATTTGGATTTTACCATTTTCGGGCACGAGAAGACCATTGGGCTAGGTCCCATGTTCGGGAAAATTCGATTACTGGGTCATTTTGGGTCACAATGGGTCAGGATCAAGCTATTTATATCTAGAGAACGGCTGGATGGATTTTAAGGCAATTTTGTATCCAATCGTTTTTTGGCACGAGAAAACTATTGGGCTGGGTCACATGTTCGAAAAATTTTGATTAGTGGGTCATTTTGGGGTCATTATGGGTCAAGCCATTTTTATCTAAAAAACGGCTCTAACGATTTCGACCAAATTTTATATTGTATCGTTTTGGATTACAAGAAGACCATTGGGTTAGGTAACATGTTCGAGAAAATTCGGTAAGTGGGTCATTCTTGGGGTCATTGTGGGTCATGCTATTTTTATCCAGCGATTTTCTCACGCAATTTTGACTAAAAATTGCATTCTATGGTTTTCGGGCACGAGAAAAACATTGGGCTAGGTTACATGTTCGAGAAAAAATTTCAATGGGTCATATTGGGTCATTAAGAGTCTGGGTCAAGCTATTTATATTTAAAGAACGGCGTGATGGATTATAACGAAATTTTGTATGTAACAGTTTTTTGACATGAGAAAACTAATGGGCTAAATCACATGTTTGAGAGATTTCGACTATGAGGGTCATTTGTGGGTCATAATGGGTCATGGTCAACCTATATCTAAAGAACAGGTGGATCGATTTTAACGAAATTTTGTATGCAACATTTTTTTGGCACGATAAAATCATTGGACTAGGTTACATGTTCGAAAAATTTCGATTAATGGGTCATTTTGGGTCATTAAGAGTCCGGGTCAAGCTATTTATATTTAAAGAATGGCGTGATGGATTATAACGAAATTTTGTATGTGACAGTTTTTTGACATGAGAAAACTAATGGGCTAAATCACATGTTTGAGAGATTTCGACTATGAGGGTCATTTGTGGGTCATGATGGGTCATAATGGGTCATGGTCAACCTATATCTAAAGAACAGGTGGATCGATTTTAACGAAATTTTGTATACAAAATTTTTTTGGCTCGATAAAATCATTGGACTAGGTTACATGTTCGAAAAATTTCGATTAATGGGTCATTTTGGTCATTAAGAGTCTGGGTCAAGCTATTTATATTTAAAGAACGGCGTGATGGATTATAACGAAATTTTGTATGTGACAGTTTTTTGACATGAGAAAACTAATGGGCTAAATCACATGTTTGAGAGATTTCGACTATGAGGGTCATTTGTGGGTCATGATGGGTCATAATGGGTCATGGTCAAACTATATCTAAAGAACAGGTGGATCGATTTTAATGAAATTTTGTATGCAAAATTTTTTTGGCACGATAAAATCATTGGACTAGGTTACATGATCGAAAAATTTCGATTAATGGGTCATTTTGGATCATAAAGGGTCTGGGTCAAGCTATGTATAATTAAAGAACGGCAGGATCAATTTTAACGAAATTCTGTATGTAACAATTTTTAGAAACGAGAAAACTAATGGACTAAGTCACATATTCGAGAGCTTTCGATTATAAGGGTCATTTGTGGGTCTTAATGGGTCAAGGTCAAGCTATATCTAAAGAATGGGTGGGTCGATTTTAACGAAATTTTGTATACAACATATTTTTGGCATGAGAAAATCATTGGGGTAGGTCACATGTTCGAGAAATTTCGATTGGTGGGCCACTTTTGGGTCATTCTAATTTTATCTTGACAACGTTTCGCGCAATTTTGATTAAATTTTGTATTTTATCGTTTTCGGTCACAAAAGAATCATTGGGTTAGGACAGATTTTTGTGAAAATTCGATCAATGGGTCATTTTGGATTATAAGGGGTCAGGGTCAAACCAACTATATCTAAAAAACAGCTCAATCGATTTTATCTAAATTTTGTATCTAATGTTTTTCGGCATGCTAAAACTAAAGAGCTAGGCCACACGTTTAAGAGATTTCGATTATAAGGGTCATTTGTTGGTCATGATGGGTCATGCTAATTTTATATAGAAAATGGTACTCACCATTTTGACTATACTTTGTATTATATCGTTTTTGAGCAAGAGAAAACCATTTGGCTTGGACACATGCTCGCGAAAATTCTATTAGTGGGTCATTTTGGGTCTTAATGAGCTAGGGTCATTCTAATTATATACAATAACGACTCAATCAATTTTACCTAAATTTTGAAACAAAACGTTTTTTGTCACGAGAAGACTATTGGGCTGAGTCGCATGTTAAACAAAATTATATTAGTGGGTCATTTCGCTTCATTGCTGAATGCTGCCAAGCTAATTTTACCTAAAAAATGGCTTGAACGATTTTGATTCAATTTTATATTCTACTGTTTTTGATTACCTGAAGACGATTGAGCTATGTCACATGCTTGATCAAATTTGATTAGTGGCTCATTTTGGGTAATACCGGTCAGGGTCACGAGAATATGGCAAAAGCCAATAACTTGGTGATATTTGACAAAATATTGGCGACATATGGCCAAAAAATCGACTATAAAAATTACGAAAACCAAAACACGTATTTGGAGCCAAATGAAAGAATGCCTCCAAATTTGGCTATATCTAGCAAAATATATTGTCTTTCAGAATGTAAAGAATTTTTTTATACATTCTTAAGAGGATTCGAGATGCATGGTTAAACCAATCAGAGTCGAGCTAAAAAAGTGATTTAGATCGATGTCCTTTCGTTGTAAAATTTAAAATAAAATAAAATTTATAAATATGCGCATAAAAACATAGTTTTCTTATTGATTGTTTTTCTAAATAATACTATTATAAACATGTTTTACAGTAATAATACAGAGTTAATGATACAGTGAAAATACTATATCGAGTTGAACACAAAGTTAATTTTGACCGAGCTAAGCTCGGTCTCCCCTGCTAGTATATATATATACTTCATAGGTTCACGTATTCTATTATATTCGAATGAGTAAAACACCACTAAAATGCATTTGAAACATTTCCCCCCATTGACAGTAATGTAACGGAATACTTTTGATTGTCCCTGTAATTTATCTATGCATCCAATTTTCGTAAGATTTAAAATGACACGACAAAATTATGTAATAATTATATATTTTAAATTTCAAACGATTAAAATGCATTTGAAATTTCCCAATTGACCGTAATGTATTGTCTCTGTAATTGATCTATGCATCCGATTTTCATAAAATTTGAAATGACTCAACAAAATTATGTAATAATTATATATTTTAAATTTCAAACGATTCAGTTGGGTAGTTTTTGCATTGTTATATGCGGACGGACGGACTGGACGACAGCTATAGGTGCTACGTATTTACTTAATTACGAATGCACATAAAAACTGAATTATTCACAAATAAACGAATTTTTACGGATTTTTTAGACTAATTATAGAGTTTGAACTTCAATAATAGTAAACATCGAATATTTTTTTATAATTCATGAATAATAAAATTAATAACAACAGAAAAAAAGCTACTGACTTATGCTGTTTTAGCAAGAAATGAGGTTAGGGGTATTTAATTTTAACAAAACAGACATATTAAACTTATTTTATTAAAATTAATGAAGATAACATTTATACGGGAACATTTTTATGTTTTTATATAATTTTGTTGCGCAGTAATGTTCTTCATTATTCATAACTGGATTATCTTCAACAATGGTATAGTTAGTCAGCTAAATATGTTTTGATAAAATGGTATAAGCTCTTACAGAATAAATTGACATTTTTGATCATAGGCTTTGGCTGAAGGAAAAGGCACAGGTATTGAAAGTTTTTTCATCAAGTTAAACAAATCTTTAACAATCCATCAATAAATTCCTCATCCATGGTAGTGCCTTCTTTATCAAAATCATAGTGAAATCTCTTTTAAAAATGCTTATCTGATATAACTGTTTAATATGTAATATAATGTTATTTTAAATATAATGCAACAACATAGAACAAGCCTCTAAAAGTTATACGGTTCCTGACTTCTTATATTACACTATAATAAATGTAAAAGAATTCTTTTGAGTGTTCTTGTGAATGAACTAAAAATATTACATTGCAACCTACATTTGCAGTTTCGAACATGTCTTGATAAACTCGAATAACATATATCAATTAGATTATACAGTAGAACCCCGCAAATTCGGACCCCGTTAATCCGGATCTCCGGCTAATCCGGATAGATTTGGTCTTTTTTTTTTTTTTTTTTTTTTTTTTTTTTTTGTTCAAATTTGAGAAGCGATTGGCTAATGTCCATAACATTAACTTGTTTCATCGTCATATTCTGAATAAAAAAACTTTTTCTGAAAATTTTTTGGAAGAATTAAGCAAAGTAAACATTTTTACTGTCTGTAAATATTCAATAAGTTTAACATAAAGGTGATTTTTTGTAAGTATGTTTTATATTAATTCATTTTTTTTTCTAATTCTCCGGATAATCCGGATTGGGTCTGGTCCCAGTTTTCCGAGTTATCGGGGTTTTACTGAAAATTCAATCCGAATATCTGTGCGAAGTAGAGCGCGGACAGAAGCCAGACAAACTAAATTCATAACTACGAAGAAAACTCCACAATCAGGTCACAAATCGATATGAGAAGTCAGAAATTAGTTGTAAAATATTTTCAAATATATTTATAGATGGCAGCTTTATCCAGATATTAGATGTTATTTTCAAATTCTTAAGACAGCAATTGCATTAGAAGATCAGGGGCGTTCAAAAGCTGTTAACGAAGAACTTAGTGGTCGCGAACAACAGTAGTAACTTCAATAGAGTACGCGGTTTAAGTCTACAGAAGACTGTGATATAAGATGTTGATGGCTGAAGAAGCAGCTGAACTATTGTTGTTCTCCTATCACCCCTAACATTTCCTCAATACTCCGCACTGTTTCTTCTGCTGCAATCGCAACAGGACGACCACTTCGTTCTTCGTCCGCAACTTTTGAACGCAATTACTATTCTTGTGCAACTGTTGTCGCATAGACTGGGAGGCGGCAGCACAGACAATCACCTCATCAAGTTCACGGATGAAAGTCTAGGATTGGTTAAATCTCTACAGGCATATTAAAACGCAGTCGGTCAGCCAAGTCATATGTTGGTTGTAAATACATAAAAATCCTATTTTAGCGGTTGATTCTAGGTTTACCATTGTGCTTCCGGCACCCGAAAGTATGAAAACATGGAGGATTGGGAGGAAGAAAACATAATGGTAAACCTCTGAGTCAACCGCTAAAATCGGATTTTTTCGGTATTTACTACCAACATATGACTTGGCTGACCGATTGCATTTTAATATGCGAATCGAGGTCTAATTAATCGTAGATTTTCATCCGTGAACTCGATGAGATATTGTTTGTGCTGCCATCTCCCAGTCTATCATAAATTCGAAATTAACCCATTAGTGCCTAGCGTCCCTTTTTAGGGACGCTTCAAAAGATGCATTCAGCACTGTTTTTGACACCGGTAAAAAAGAAAAGCAATAATTATTTCATTTAAATGATGCATTTTCGTGATTAATGAACTAAACTTAAATCTTCTAAAAATAGTGGTGCCAACCAAATAAAATTTACGCAAAAGATGCTGGGCACGAATGGGTTAACATCTTATAGTTGGTTAATGCTGACATTTATGAGCATGTTTGGAAACAGTTTACTATTACTTTTTGACCTCTCATATCGATTTATGACCTACTTACTGACTTTCCCTCGTACTTTTCAATGATTTTGGACAGTGTTAAAAATGCTATAAATGTTATTCTGATTTGGTGTTCGTAATGCTTTGCAGTGTATTTTAAACCGTAAGTATCAGACTGTTTAACCACATTGATTTAAAAAAAATGACTGCAATGTCACATTAATATATATAAAGATAAAAAATCTGTTGGTGGTACCGTCCAGAAATGATGTCACGCTTGAAGGGGGAGGGGGGGGGGGCTTGGGAAATTGTGACAGTTTGTGACAAGAGGATGATAGGAGGTAAATCTGATAATACAGATATTGGTTAAAATGAAAGAATTAAAAATCAGCAGATAATATCTTGAAGTTATTTGGAAAATAAAAATATTTTGTGTTTATAAGTAAAGTTAAGATTTAAAGCTAAATACAGTGAAACCTCCAAATAAGGAACACTCCGAATAAAGGATACCTCTATTTAAGGGACAAAAGTTCTGGTTCCAGTCACTTAGTAATAGGACCTGTAATGTATTTACCTCTGAATAAGGGACACTCGATTTAAAGGACACCTGAAAATGAAATTAAAAAAGCTGGTTTCTGCATTTCAGATAATGAAGTAGTCTATGGTGAAAATTAAATTCACCCATAATTCAAATAACGATATCAGTGCGTTTATCCTTATTAATACTGAAGATTGTGAGGATGGCTATAAAAGAGAATAAGAAATGAAATTTGTGAGATAAAGAACTTAACATATGCTTTAAGATACATAAAACAGTTGAATACTTTTTCGTAAATACTGTTCATAATGAAAGACTAAAATTTTGAAGCATGGTAAATTAACACTTGAGAGATTTGTAGTGAAAAATTGAAATCTGAAAAACAATCACATTTGATCGATTAGTTCTTCAAGTAAAGTTTTTTAAATGTTATTGTAATTTTTGCATGTACACAAATACTTATGTAAAAAACATAAATCAATAACTCTACAAACCATTTAATGTAGTAATTGATTGGAAATTTAAATTAATTCTCTTTTTCTTTTGTGTCTGATTAACGTAATTAATAGCCTTTGGGTAAACATTTAAACTTCACCTTTAATGTTTGGTTATTTTTTATGTCTTTTCTAAACGATTAATATATTAAAAAAAAAAGGTGAAAACTCCAAATAAGGGACACCTCTATTTAAGGGACAAAAATTCCGGTCCCATGGGTGCCCTTGTTCGGTGGTTACACTGTATTTCAATTTCCAAATTACAATGAAATTTCCCATAATTTGCACTCACGTCTTTGAGTAAATGAAAACTGATAATCATAAACAGTGAAGTTCATATCAGTAAATAGTGCCTCATTTAAACAGATACAGGACCATAGCTAGAAATGAATAATAATTGGAAGGGCTCATACTTTCTCTCTTTCTTTCTCTGATGCAGAAAGATAAATTAGTGAATATTCACGCTGTAGGTACTATGTTTCTTATTAAACTCTAATAATAACTTCACTTAATGCTAAGCAACAAATAGGATGATGAAAAATTGGAGTGTATAACTAGTGCAATATTAAACATCATGTTAGCTTCCTATGTGCAAATAGGATGTGCGAGTGTTGAAACACTTATTTTAGTTACAATTTCGTATTTCTGCAAAACCGTGAAAAGGTTTTAAAGCTAAATTAGATTTTTGAACAGAATTTCATTTGGATTTTGGGAACAGAAATTCATTTAGTGACCTTGAATTTTTTTTCCAAAATCGTCACAAAATGTTTTAGGGAGGGGGGGAGGGCTGAACCGGGTTATAGGTAGATTTTTCAGTGTTTCAAACCGAATCTATTTTGCTAACGTTTCTTTTCATTTGAGATTTGACTACTGTTTTTTATTTCTTATTCGCCAAATAGATAATGTTGGTCAAAAGCCAATGAGAACCCTGATTACAAGTATATGGTTATGTAATATAGTGTGGCATGTGACAAAGCGGGGAGAGGTGATGTGGTGAAGCGTGACACTTGGTGATAAAGGAGGGGTAAAAAATGTTGAAAAAAAAGTGTGGCATCATTTATGGACAGCCCCAGTTGCCAGTTGCAATCCGGCGGTCTACTTTTTTTCTAAACTTTCCGTCTGATCTCGAGACAGGTGAAGACCTTATCGAAGACAATTCAAAATTTCATGTGATTATTTTTCAGAGGAATGACCGTCTTTATCCCGAAACGTCCATTTCAAATTCCTGAGGCTGATAGATGTTTGATCACCTTTTATTACTTAACTTGGTACGCGAAAATTTCAATGAGCGCGAGCAGGTGTGTTATCGGATGAGGCCGATTTCTTCCCGAGATTAACTTTCGGTTGTTATTATAATCGGGGACAGTGTTTTCTTTATGGATCTGCATTCATTTCCTGTGTCCGCTGACGTCACGACCGAAAGAAGGGACTCCACTCAAACAGATAGAGCGGAGAATCAGAATCGGACATGTGAATGCAAAATGTGATCGATTGAGCAAATGTTGGAGTCGGGTTTCCTACTTCTTTAAACACATGCAAGATTCCGTTTGATAAGATTAAATTACAGTCCACCCTTGGAGTAACAAGGGTATAAACGATGCTTATCCAATTATACCAAGTCTTGTTTTTTCGAGCTTTCTGTCTAATAAATTTTCTATTAGTTTCGTATCATTAAGAATACAACTAAGCAGTATAAATGAAGAACTATTTATGTACAGAAGCTGTTGTGTTTACACATTTTTAGGCGTTTTTTGCTCTTTTGTAAAAAAATCGTCTGGTAGGGGAAAATTTATTTTCATAGGATGTATACAACTGAAAATATAAATTATCGACTGCTATCTGAAAGTTTTTTTTTTTTTTTTTTTTTTTTTTTTTTTTGTTTTTTTTTTTCACACATAAGAAGCTTTTAAAGAACTCATTAATGAAGAGAATATTTTACTCTGAACGCTATGAAAGTTAAGACTTTTTTTATATCTAAAACATGCTATTGTTGATAGGAATCAATAACATAAGGGAAAGGGAGGGGGCGTCAATGCTTGTCTCAAAATGGAAAAAACTGTTCCAAATATGTAACAAAAACAAAAACACAATTCTTCAAATATTGCAGAATTGACATTTTTCATATTAACCCCTTAACTGGTTAATTCTTTTCCGTTCAATAAATTGAAAATAGCGGACACACACCACTATTATTTAACCTTCCTACCCTGTTCAAATTTTACTCAATCGTGATAAAAACATTTCACACCAGAATTGTAATTTAAAATGTTTTAATTTATCTAAATGACTTATTGCTCTGAATCTGTTATCTAACTTTATGAAAAAAGTTCTGGTTCGAATCGTATAAATCAAATTATAGTTATGGGTCGATTAGACCCATTCAAGGTAGAAAGGTTAAATAAAATATTCGTAAAATTTAGTGTAAACATTTCTGTTTTTCAATAGTATGAGAATACTCTTAAAAATAATAGTGGTGTAAAAAAGCTTTAAAGGATGAAATAAGCAAATTCGTCTTGCCCGAACTGCGTTCGGGCAAACCAGTTAAGGGGTTAAAGGCAATTTCTTAGCCAAAATATTCTTGTAAAGCATTGATTATATTACTCGTAGTGAAACGTAGACAGAATTACTAAAATTCAATGGAATTTTAAAAGGCAAAATATCAAAATGTCCATCAATTTCACTTTCTTCTATCTTCAATAGAAGATAGTATTGTAATCGAAATTTTTTTCGACTTCCGTTTTTCGACGGATTTACACGTTTTAGGGGTCAGATATTCCAAAAAACCTGTTTTTACAAAATGTCTGTCTGTCCGTGTGTCTATGTGTATGTCACCATTCTACCATCAAAAAGTGTATGAAATTGTGCATAGAAATGAACCAAATTTTTTGTGAATGTTTCTGGCTGTGGCAGGCAGGTCCTCCTTCAGTTTTGAAATATTCCGCCGGAAGGGAGCGCTGCAATCGCGATTTTTGTGCCATTTTCAATATTGTACCGGCCAAAAGTATATGAAGTTATGCATCGAATTGAATCAAATTTTTTGTGTAAGTGTATGACTATGGATAGTTGGTCCTCCATGAATTTGAAAAAAAATCCGTCGGAAGGGGGCGCTGCAATAGCCAATTTTATGTCATTTTCAACATTGCACCACCTAAAAGTGTATGAAGTTAATCCTAGAACTGAACTAAATTTTTTGTATATAATTATTTTTTGGTAAGACAAATAGGTCCTCCCTGAATTAAAAAAAAAAAAAAAAAAAAAATCAAAAAAATCTGCCTGTCATTCTATTGTTCATCGGCTCGTGTAGAGACGGAAATTCGTTTTTACTCCGATTAATTGATTGAAGCAGAAATTTAAGATGAAAACCAAAGTGCGTATTGTATTGAATTAAAATTATTAAAACTTTAAAATGAGTAACTATTTTTTAAAAATATTAAAATATACGTATGAGATAGAAGAAAGTTTTGGGATTGGCACATCCAACTAGTTTTTTTGTTTGTTTGTTTGTTTTTTTGCATGTAACGAATGCAGAACTTCAGAATAAGTCATGAGAAGCATTTATCCAGAGAAATATTGAAAGAGGTTAGCATAATGGATGGAAATTAACTGCATTTAAATGACTGAAGTATAAAGAGATCCATTTGTGTTATTAAAAAAGAGATGTAAAAAAAAATCTTAAAATATGGTTCAAAGAATGTAATAGCAGTTTGTCTAAATAATCTATTACCGTAATTGCCTGCGTATTATCCGCGGATCAAACAATTATTTTTCCACCCGTAAATTTTATTTTGTAATTGGAGGCAAATATTTACGGCGATCTAGAAAGTTATATTTTTTAAAATAAAATTTCTGGGTCGAAAAAGGATTGTTTGATCCGCGGATTATATGCAGGAAATTACGGTATTGTTGCTTATTTTGCATATAAAGTTTAATTTAAAATAAACTGGAGAGACGTGTTAAAAATCAATTCTAAATGCTATTTTTGGAAACGGATTTTATCCTAATATTCAAACATGGATTACTATGCTTTTAACCACAGTAGAACTGCATCAATACACACCAAGTAGCCCACACTATACTGCATAGAAGAGATAACTTGACAGTCAAAAAAGTGCTAAAATATTGACTCCGATAGATGTTCAAAGATGGTGAACAATAAATGTTGATTGCAGTGGCATATGGTAGTTGAAAAATAAACATTATACAGTCGACTCTCGTTAATTCGAATCTTCGCTTAATTCGAACTAAATATGAAGTCCCGAAATTTTCAATGGCAGAATAACGTTAAAAATTTTCATTAATTCGAACTCATTTTCTCTTGACTTCGTTTAATTCGAACTAAGGAGAATTTCGATTTTTCATTTTTCTCTTCTGCCTTACGGATTTCAGATCATTTGAATAACTTTCTTTCTTTGATTTTTGGGGAAATTATTTCGAACAAGTATACATATAATCCAATGCATTTGATATCCATTTTCAGTGAACAGTCTGTCCATCAGTGACGCTTTAAATTTTTCTTCCATTGTGCTTGTTTTTAATCCTTTAACTAGTTTATGTATTTATACATTCTAATTTAATATTAAGTCATATTCTAATGCTAACAGACGAAATAAATTAAAAAACACTATAACATTGATTCCTTTGTAATAGTACCATATTAATCATGTTTTCATTTCATATTTTCCATAATTCGAACATTTCTTGTGACCCCGACGAGTTCAAATTAACGAGAGCCGACTGTATAATAATTAGATTGAGAAAACTTTTCGGTCGATCAAGAGTTAACAAGTGTTGCTTCGTCTTTTCGACATTTATCGTTAAGCGTCGTCAGACATTTTTTCATAGTTAATTTTTCAGCATTTTTTAAAACATCACTGGATTAAGTGTATGACACACTTTATATTTTAGACGCTATGGTCGTACATAAGCATTGGAGAGAACGAAAGAGATAGCAGAGCTGCCAACTTCTACGCCTTTTTAAATGAGAAAAACTTGTTTCTAACCAGAAAATGTATTAAGTGATATACGTTCTGAATTTATTTTATGATTTGTAGTACTGCATACTCTTTTAACTTGCTAAACGAAATTTCTGGTTCGAATGAGTTTGTTTGGCAGTAAAAAGGCGTAGAAGTTGGCAGCCATGAGATAGGCCTCAGTATTCCGAATAAATCTGTGTAATTCTTGGAAATTTTTCTACCGAAAATGTCTCACGCCTTGCATTAAATAATATTTCAAATTTTTAATTGCTTAAAAAGCGCAAAACCAACAGTCTACTTTTAATTTAAGTGACAGCCAATGGCGATTGGAATCTCTTTCCTTCTCTGCAATCAGCATATACAATTGCGATTTTATTCTTTATGCAAAATTTATATTTTTTTATTGTCTTTTACAACTACTACTTAAAATTGAAAAAAAAAAATAAATTTTTATATACCTTTCATCAGAACGAATATTTCGAGAGTCTGAAAAAGACAGTTCCGAATATTCGAGGTTACTGACATTCAATAGGTTTCTTTCTATTACTGCATACTAAATACACACAAAATTTTAGGTCTCTATCCAGGGTGGCGAGTGGTCAGGGAAAACCGAGAAAAACACAGTCAAGAAAAGAGAAAACTACCAGTATTTTCTATAAAGAGATGGTACTTCTCTGTTATCCCGTCGACCGATTTCGCCAAAGTATACAAATCGCCAAACTAATAGCCAAATTATACTTATTGGCGTAATTTTTATTTTAAATAACAAAAAATAAAATAAAATAAAATAAAATAAAAAATAAATAAATAGTAGAATATTGATAAAAATACAAGTAAAAAGTCGAAATAAAATTCACTTAATGACGTTTTAAACACGTATATCGTATTTAATGTCACTGAATTGACATTCACATACATCCATTACTGGCGTACATCCAACCCTGCTATCTCAATTTGTTTGGGAGATAGAGCGTTTTACAAACAGACAGACGGACGGCAAAATTTTTTTTAAAAACTGTTTTTCGAAATCTCCACTGTCTAAAACGAGTAAATCCGCCAATTTTTTTTTTTTTTTTTTTTTTTTTTCGATTTTCAAAACGATTGAAAAAAATAAACTGTACCACGTATGATGGGTAAATTCATTAAAATTTTTATTTTCTACCTTCACATTGTTTTGATGATCTTTTTAATTTTTTTCTCTTTTCATGTAATTTTTTAACATTAAACTTTTAACTGCACACTTAATTTACATTTTTATTGTCTTCCTTCACATTGTTTTGATAACTTTCTTAATTTTTTCTCCTTTCATGTAACTTTTTAAACTTTTCAGTTTTAACTGTTCCCTTAGTTAAAAAGAACTATTAATTTTTTTTCTTTTTTCACATTGTTTTGTTCATATTTTTCATGTTTTCTCCTTTCATAGTGGTCGGAGAATATTGGACAAATTTTATTGTTCTTACCGATATCTTTTAGCAACAATCTTCGTAATATATTCCTATTGCATATCTTTCAAAAACGTCTCTTGAAAATTATTGATTAAAAAAAAAAAAAAAAAAAAAAAACTGGTAAGAACAGTAAAATTTGTCCTATATGTTCCGAACCCTGCCTTTCATGTAATTTTTTAACTTATAATTGTGTCCTTAAATTAAAAAACTGTTAAATTTTTAATTTCTTCCTTCACATTGTTTTTAGGATCTTTTACATTTTTTATTCTTTCATGTATTTTTTAAACACTCAACTTTTAACTTTATTAAATTTTTCATACAATTATATTAAATTTTATAGTTAATTTAGAATAAAAATTTCATTACGATATATCTCTCATTTTTATTTCTTTTGTATTTCATCTATTTCTAATTAATTTTCACTTTTCTGCAATTGATTAATGGTGCATTCGAAGAAATACATTTCCAACTTCAATTGTTCGAAACTTTCCGATACATTTTCAGACTCTGTTTTAAACGTAAAAACACGTAACTTGCTGAGGTGATTTTTGAAAAGATGTATAAGAGGCCGTGTGTTTTCATTTCAGCTCAATTCATCAGAATTTGATTTATAAACAATTATTCTCTCAGAATGACTCTTTTTTTCGTTCCCTGAACCTCTCACTTCGGAAAATTCCGTTCAAAGTGCCAACTTTGACAGCATTTTTGCAATAGTTTCTACATTAATCAAAAACTCGACAAGCACGGCACATTATACAGTTTCTAAATAGGGGAATTTGCCAGTTTGATGCGTTTGAGAGTAAAAATGAATTAAAAAATAAATCGGAAAATAAGCAGTTTGGATTTGAATACACCCTTAAAGGAAAAATTCCCTAGACTCACTTTCTTGATTGTATTTTTGACTTCACTTTTTCTCCTTTTTTTTTTTTTTTTTTTTTTTTTTTTTTTTTTTAATGATCTGACATATTTTTTTAATTTGCTTTTTCATCTTTTCTTTTTTTTTTTAATTATTTTATTTTTTTTTTCTTATACTTATTACATAAAATTTTACATTTAATTTATAATTAATGTTTTACTTATTATAAATCTCTATTTTTTCCTCTTCTTTTAATTTGTAATTTTCATTCACTTTAATTGTTTCATGTAATTAAATAAAAAAGTTTTAGACTTTTAATTTATTTCTTGTTTTACGTTTATGATTCTTGTTTCTTGTTCAGACTTTTTTTTGTTTCATTTTAACTTATTTTTATAAAAATTTTTTTACATTGTCTACTATGTATAGTATGCATTGTTCTTTGCTTATTTTATTTTATTCATTTATTTATTTTCTAAAAAGTTTTTCGTAATTTTTTCTATCCCCTTTATTTTGTGAACAATATGTATGCATTATTAAAATAAATATTAAAATTAAACGAGAATATTTTTTACTAGTGAAATTATCGTGCTAATAAGGTACTAAATATTGAAGTATTGTTTTAAACAGTTTTTTAAAATTAACACCTGCTTACCTTAAAGTTATTGTCTAAAAATGAAAAATATCATATTCTTCCACTCTCTCTCCTACTTTTTAAATTAAATAACTTTATTGAATATCGAATATGCCTATTTTCATGAAAATGAAAAGGGAAGTGTGCAAATAGTTAATAGTTTACTGTTGTCAGTATGTAGAAGTTGACATATCTATGCTAATATTGTAAAGAAATAGAGTTTGTTTGTTTCCTTACTTATTTAATTGTTGGAGATAATCTCTGGAACTACCGAACCGATTTAAAAACTAACGGTATCAAAATGATGGCATTATTCCCTGTTCCAACAAAGGCTGTATCTTATATCTATGCCACTAACCCACTAATTTTTTAACTTTTAACTTTTAATTGTAACCTTAATTAAAACATTTTTAGATATTTATTTTTTTTCCCTTCACATTGTTTTGGTGATCTTCTTCATTTTTTTCATGTAATTTTTTAACTTTTAATTATCCATCTAACTAAAAAAATATAAAGTTTTTGTTATCTTCCTTCACATTTTTTGATACTCTTTTTAATTTTTTCTCCTTTCATGCAATTTTTTAACTTTTAACTGTACTCTTAATTTAAGAACTATCAATTTTTCCCCTTCACATTATTTTTATGATCTTCTTCATTTTTTTTTCTCTTTTCGTGTAATTTTTTTACTTTTAACTGTCCCTCTTATTAAAAAAAACTATTAAATTTTTAATTTCTTCCTTCACAATGTTTTGATGATCTTTTTTTCATTTTTTTTTTTGTGTAAATTTTCAACTTTTAATTTCTAACTGCACCCTTAATTAAAAAACTATTAAATTTTTATTCTCTTCTTTCACATTGTTTAATGATCTTTTTCATTTTTTTCTTCTTTCATATATTTTTTGAACTTTTAACTACTCCTATAATTAAAAATAATTGTTAAATTTTAAATTAATTGTTAAATTTTTAGTTTCTTTCTTCACATTGTTTTTATGATATTTTTCATTTTTTTTTCTATATTTCGTGTATTTTTCTAACATTTAACTTCTAACTGCACCCTTAATTAAAAAATCATTAATTTTTTATTATTTTCTTTCACATTTTTTTTTCATGATCTTCTTCATTTTTTTTTCGCCTTTCATTATTTTTTAAACGTTTAACCGCCTCTTTAATTAAAAAATTGTCAACTTTTCAATTTCTTCCTTCAGATTGTTTTTATGATCTTTTTCATTTTTTCTCCTTTCATGCATTTTTAAAACTTTTAGTTTTTAACTGCACCCTTAATTAAAAAATTATTAAATTTTTATTCTTTTATTTCACATTGTTTCCTGATCTTTTTCATTTTTTTCTCCTTTCATGTATTTTTTAAAATTTTAACAACCCCTTTAATTAAAAAAATTGTCAAATTATTAGTTTCTTCCTTCACATTGTTTTTATGATCTTTTCAATTTTTTCTCCTTTCATGTATTTTTTAAACTTTTAACAGCCCCTTTAATTAAAAAAATGTCAAATTATTAGTTTCTTCCTTCACATTGTTTTTATGATCTTTTTAATTTTTTCTCCTTTCATGTATTTTTAAAACTTTTAACAGCCCCTTTAATTAAAAAAATTGTCAAATTATTAGTTTCTTCCTTCACATTGTTTTTATGATCTTTTTGATTTTTTTTCTCCTTTCATGTATTTTTTAAACTTTTAGCAGCCCCTTTAAGGGGTCTCAGGAGTCTTACTTTTTACCTGGTAGTGCAACTTAGCAACATGTCACCTTTGATTTTTTTTCTCAGTCCCTATAAAACATAAATGCATAAAATTTTTTATATAGACACCTTAATATCTCTTCTATTAAAAATAATTTTTTTAATATTCTACATTGAAATTCTATTTTATTTTTTTAATGTTTAATTTTGATTAAAAAAAATTAGACTTGTATCCATTGCGCGCAGGATTCTAGAAAAACTATTAGTTCAAGAACCGCTAAAAAAGTTGATAATGGTGTTAAATTAATGTATCTTGAACTTATACCTCATTTTAAAGCAATTTATGCATTTATTTATTTAAAATTTAAATTGAAATTGAAAAAATTGAAAAAAAAATCATTTTTTATTAAAAAAATTGCCAATTATCAATAATCAATGTAATTAAAATTCTAAATTTGAGGTATAAATTGTTCTTAAAATGAAGATATTTACCAAGTTTCATACAAATTGCTTTATTGCTTTTTTGAGAAATGTTGCGCGCAGTCAAAGAACAATTTAAATTTTTAATCAAAATTAAATATAAAAAATATATAATAAAAATTCAATATAAAATGTTAAAAAAATTATTTTAAGTAGAAGAGATATTAAGTTATCTCTATAAAAAGTTTTATGCATTTAAGTTTAATAGGGTCTGAGAAAAAAAATCAAATGTATATGTTGCTAAATCGCACTACCAGGTAAAAAGTAAGACTCCTGAGACCCCTTAATTAAAAAAATTGTCAAATTATTAGTTTCTTCCTTCACATTGTTTTTATGATCTTTTTAATTTTTTCTCCTTTCATGTATTTTTTAAACTTTTAACAACCCCTTTAATTAAAAAAATTGTCAAATTATTAGTTTCTTCCTTCACATTGTTTTTATGATCTTTTCCATTTTTTTTCTCTTTTCATGTATTTTTTAAACTTTTAACAGTCCCTTTAATTAAAAAAATTGTCAAATTATTAGTTTCTTCCTTCACATTGTTTTCATGATCTTTTTAATTTTTTCTCCTTTCATGTATTTTTTAAACTTTTAACAGCCCCTTTAATAAAAAAATGTCAAATTATTAGTTTCTTCCTTCACATTGTTTTTATGATCTTTTTAATTTTTTCTCCTTTCATGTATTTTTTAAACTTTTAACAGCCCCTTTAATTAAAAAAATTGTCAAATTATTAGTTTCTTCCTTCATATTGTTTTTATGATATTTTTCATTTTTTTTCTCCTTTCATGTATTTTTTAAACTTTTAACAGCCCCTTTAATTAAAAAAATTGTCAAATTATTAGTTTCTTCCTTCACATTGTTTTTATGATCTTTTTAATTTTTTCTCCTTTCATGTATTTTTTAAACTTTGAACAACCCCTTTAATTAAAAAAATTGTCAAATTATTAGTTTCTTCCTTCACATTGTTTTTATGATCTTTTTAATTTTTTCTCCTTTCATGTATTTTTTAAACTTTTAACAGCCCCTTTAATAAAAAAAAAATGTCAAATTATTAGTTTCTTCCTTCACATTGTTTTTATGATCTTTTTAATATTTTCTCCTTTCATGTATTTTTTAAACTTTTAACAGCCCCTTTAATTAAAAAAATTGTCAAATTATTAGTTTCTTCCTTCACATTGTTTTTATGATCTTTTTCAATTTTTTTCTCCTTTCATGTATTTTTTAAACTTTTAACAGCCCCTTTAATTAAAAAAATTGTCAAATTATTAGTTTCTTCCTTCACATTGTTTTTATGATCTTTTTAATTTTTTCTCCTTTCATGTATTTTTTAAACTTTTAACAACCCCTTTAATTAAAAAAATTGTCAAATTATTAGTTTCTTCCTTCACATTGTTTTTATGATCTTTTCCATTTTTTTTCTCTTTTCATGTCTTTTTTAAACTTTTAACAGCCCCTTTAATTAAAAAAATTGTCAAATTATTAGTTTCTTCCTTCACATTGTTTTTATGATCTTTTTAATTTTTTCTCCTTTCATGTATTTTTTAAACTTTTAACAGCCCCTTTAATAAAAAAAAAATGTCAAATTATTAATTTCTTCCTTCACATTGTTTTTATGATCTTTTTAATTTTTTCTCCTTCCATGCATTTTTAAAACTTTTAACTTTTAACTTTATTATTTTTTTCGTATAATTATATTAAATTTTATATTTAATTTATTTAAGGTGCATCTCTATTTTTTTTAATTCATAATTAATTATCACTTTTTTAATATACAAAAATGATTAATTAACAAATCTTCTAGACTCTCTTTCTTGATTATATTTATGACTTCACTTTTTTTTTCTTTTTATATAATTGTTTTTATTTTTTTTATTATTCTGATATTTTTTTTATCATTATTTGCTTTTTCGTCTTTGCTTTTCTTATTATTTTATTAATTTTTTCGTATACCTATTACATAAAATTTTATGTTTTACTTATTATACACCTCTATTTTCTTCTTTTCTTTTTAATTGAAATCTTCTTTCACTTTCCTCGTTACAATTAATTAAATAAAAAAATTAGGCTTTTAATTTATTTCTTTATCATGTTTATTATTCTTATTCCTTGTTCAGATTTTTCTTCGTTTCATTATAACTTATTTTTATGATAAAATTTTTATTTTGTCTACTATTTAGTATGTATAGTCATTTATTTCACTTTCGTCTGTAAAAAATTTTTCGTAAATTTTCTTCCATATCCTCTTGATCTCACGAACAATATATATGCATGTCATGAACAATTAAAATAATTTTTGAAACTAAACGGGAATATTTTTTATTAGTGAAATTATCGTGCCAATAAGGCACTACACATTAAAAAGTTCTTTTAAACATTTCTTTAAAATTAACAACTGTTTACACTTAAAGTTATTGTGTAAAAATGAAAAATATCTCATTCATCCTCTCTCACCTCTACTTTTTTAATTATACAGATTTACTGAACATCAAATATGTCTGTTTTGGTGAAAATGAAGGCGAGAGTATACAAATAATAGATACACTGTTAACTGTTTCGGTAAAAACACGGAAAAAAAAGCAAGCCTCTCTGTAAATATTCGATCGAGCTTTTCGGTCATCAATTTTCCTTTATATGTAATTTCCAGTAGAGATGATTTCCATTTCTTTATTTAAAGATGTTTTTATCTTTGTTAAAACTTGTAATTCAAAATGCACAATTTTAAAATTATTTTAAAATTTTATTAACAAAAAAGGTTTTTTTTTTAACTTTTTGGAAAAAATAGTTGTTGTTCTTGGTAGAGAAGTGGGAAATCTAAAGCATATCTGAATCTTTTTATTGGTTGAATTCCGCAACTTATTTTACTTTATTCGTTTCCTGATTGGTCCAACTTTAATGTCCAAAAATGGAATACTTCTGTTTTTTTTTTTTTTTTTTTTTTTTTTTTTTTTTTTTTTTTTTTCTGATTGGTCCCAGTTTAATGTCCAAAAACTGAATACTTCTGTTGCCACAATGACAAAAAGAGTCATAAAAATTTAAAAAAAAAATTAATAATAAAACAAATTGTGATGGAGATTTCAAACAAATTTCATTAGAAAGTGCATTTTTTTTTCTATCCAACGGTTTAAAAATTTAAAACGTGCGATGTTAAGAAGTTGAAAAATTTGAAGTTCCAAAAATTGTGAAGCTGAAATTTCATTTAAAATTTGTTTGTGGGTCGGGAATATGGATGTTTAATAGGGTGGATCGATTGTCTATGGCGAAAAAAAAAAATTACCATTCATCAAAATCTACCCATGTGGAAAAGATGTTCTATTGTATGGAGATTAAGAGAAAAATAATAAAAAAAATTAATTTTAAAATTTAATACTGCCACAAAAAAAGTTTGAATTTTGGAAAAAAAATTGAAAAAAGACCAAATTTTTGGTTAGGTTATTTTTGTCAAAAACTAATTATTTTAATAATATTTAAAATTCAACAATGCGGAAAAGATGTTATATCGTACGGTGGTTAAGTAAAAAACAATAATAAGTAATAAATTCGAAATTTAATACTGCCACAAAAAAGTTGAAAATTCGATAAAATATTGAAAAAATGGAAAAAGGTCTAATTTTGGTTAGATTTAATTTTGACGCAAAATAATCATTTTAATACCAATCAAAACCTATCTTTGTGTAAGAAATATTATATTGCATGGATATTAAGTAAATAAATAAATAAACTAATTTCGAAATTTAATACTGCTGCAAGTGATTTAAAGTTTCGAAAAACTGGCAGTTCTAGTTTTTTCAGTTAGGATTTGTATGCTTGTGTATTGTGTAGTTTAGTGTACCTTGAATATTACTGTACCATGGCGTTGTTAAAAAAATAAAAATAAATAAAAATAAAAAGAGAGAGCGACAGAGAGATATAGATTACACCCTATTTGGGTCTGGTTTTGATATGCCAGTAAATATGCTCCCTATTACAAAAAGTTATAAAATTTATATATTGGTATTTATAAAATAACCGAAGAAATAAATCGGTCAACATCTATTTATTTCCTGCCAGTGAGAAGGAGTTGCTAATAAGTTACAAGTGACCTATAAATCAGATTCAATCTAAATAATTTACCACAGCAGCATTTTAAGAAAAATTAAACTGTTTAGCGAAAAATATTGCGCTCTTCTTAATTCTTGTAAAACAAAATAAGATATTGAAAGCTACTACAGTCTTTTGGACCATTTCCCAAAATACTGCCTATTTTTTTCAGCTCAATAGATTTGAATATGAATATGAATATTGAGTGTAAACTAAAACGACGTATTGAGAGCAAACTCACTTTTCTGCATCATCAGCTATCATTGAAAAGCCAAAATGCTGCCGAGCTAGGTGTCACATCACCTGCAGTGACGAAGATTGGCATTAGCCAGAATATTGGTCAGTTTGGGCACTTCCGACCAAGCAGATGCTGCCATCGTGTCTGGTGCACTTCAAGATGTGGGCATTATCTCACAAAACTATGAATCGAATGCTATTGACAGAAAAAAAAAATCGGCATGACAAACCAAACCAAAGACTCCAAAGAAACCAAACAAAACACTCCATCGTTTTAGTCATTCTCTTTAGTCATTTGTAAAAAATTATAATCATGGCCATTTTCTTTAAACTTTGATGGGTGTAAAGACAGACTACATCACTAGAAAACAACAGGCTATTTCCATGTGAACTTGTTTGTCTGTTACGTACTACGATTTTTGGCTACCAGTATTTGATATCGGAAAAATGTGACTTATTTTGTTGAAGATATCTCATCAATTGAATAAAACGAAGCAAACTTTCCGAAAATACAGGTGGCCAACAATCATAGCAATTTTTAGCTGCGTAACAGACAAACAAATTCGCATGGAATTGCCCAACAGAAGAAAAATCATAATAGAAGCAGACTTGAGCTTGAAAAAAGAACTTGGTTCCGAATATCTCGGCCACATATAAATAAATTCTGGGAGAGTACCAAACAATTTAAAAACACGACGCACATTTTTTTTTTTTTTTTTTTTTTTTTTTTTTTTTTTTTGTCATGTGTAAACAATAATATACACGTAACAAAGTTGGTTGCGATCGGTTGTGACGGAATATCTATTAACATAGATGTTAAAGGATGTGTTATTCGAAATATGGAACTGATCTTCAAGCGTCCACTACAATGATTTTTGTGCTAATTACAAACCAATGAGGTTCCACAGTGTCATCTTTTTGCAGCGTGGATGGAACCGCGGCTGGGCGTGGGCACAAATGTTTCACTGGTGAAATAGAAAGATTATTCGCAGCTTGTTAGAAGCTTTTTGTATTTTCATTTATATCAGTATATGAATTCCAAAAGCGTGCGAGTGAAATCAAATGGTCTGCTATAATCCTAATCATTACATTATTAAATATCTATATTTTCCATTTACCAGCTTTTTGACCTTTTGCGACGGATGGCATTGATTTAATTAAATTGGAAAATGTGTCGAACCTCCACTAACTGACGGATTTAATAATGACATGATTTCAGAAGCAATAGGTAAATCTAGCAATAATTTCAGTGGCAATAACATCTATTATCAATAATATCTATTCAACGCTCATTTCATTTTCGCAAATTTTCATATTCAACGCGCAACGCTCATTCTACAAAACTAATAATCAAAATAGTCACGGAAGTATTTCTGCTGTGTATGGACCATTCATAAGGTACGGTTTTATAAAAATAGAATTTAATTACAAAATCTCATGTCAATTTTCAATACCGAACGTCATTATCGCCAATTGCAATGTTGACAATTTTTCTTGATTTAATACTAATGAAGCTGTTAAATAAGAAACTAAAGCTTTTATCTTGTAATAAATTAAATATCCCCACATTGCAATCAATGTTAAAATTTTCAAAATTCATATTTTATTTTACAAAAAAAAAAAAAAAAAAAAAGATTTTTTACCGTAAAAATGTTCAAATACATAAATTTGAGCCACATTGCAGCAGATTTAAATTTTGAAATTAATTTTTTTAATTATTTTTTCATACTCAGCATATAATATAACATCATTTACGCATAGGTAGGTTTTGGATAATTTTTTAAACTATTATTTTGAATCAAAAATCATCTAGCCAAAATTAGGTCTTTTTTCACTTTTTTCGAAATTCAATCTCATTGTGGCAGTAGTAAAATTTAAAATATTTTTTTTTCATTATTTTTCCCTTAATCTCCATCCAAGAGAACATCTTTTCCGCATAGGTAGGTTTTGACACTGTGAAAAAAAAAATTTCGATCCACCCTAATGTTTAATCCATGTCGTAAGTAATAGGAGACGTTCAGACGTCAATCTGATTAACTCCATCCAATAAAAATGCACATTTTAAACAGTTAAAGTTGTCTATCTTTAATCTACTTTTTTTTATCATCGGTCAAGAAATATTAATGTTTAATGCACGGCGTACGTAATATATGACTCGTTATAATCATCCTAAAAATTATGTTTATTATTATTATTAATTTAAATGTAGAATTCTTTATAGAAGTCTTTAAAATTTAAGTCTTTGAAAATATCCTTTTCCAAATAGTCGTTGTAATTTGTTAAATTACATTTTTTTAAAATTGGAATAATTTTAGAAAGGAAAAAAATAATAACCTCGGAGTTACTAAGGATTTTTATCGAAAACAAATTTGCAATTATTTCTTCACTACATTAAAAAATAGTGTGCGGCAATTTGAAAAATTCTCTTTAATATTATTGCTATATAAAAAAAAAAAAGAATCAGACTCATAATTTTTCCCTGAAATAAAGATCCATTGTTTTTTTTTTCTTACATAAGCTAGTTAGAAAGATTAAAAGTGATTTAAAAAATAATAGTTATTATGAATCGGTCTAAAATAATTTTAAATAAGCCTTGTATGAATTTTCTAACGAATTTATTTGAAACGAAAATTTTGAAAACTACAAGATTTTCCCACACTGAATCGTAAAATACATACTTTGTACAAATTAACAACCGTTCCTATAGATAATAATAAATCAGTAAAGTCAGTAAGGTGTTCTTCCACTGTCAGAGTTTCGGGTTCAAAATCCAGGATGGATAAAATAATATTGTGTAAAAATTAAATGATCAATTGAATGTTCAAATTTACTCGAAAAATTCAACTTCTTTGGGGTTCACTGAAGATTGAGTGATTTATTTATTTTAAAAACTAAATTAAATTATTATCATTAAAATATATATTTAAAGTCTTGTGTATTTTTACCGATGTTTTACAGAGTCTATTGTGAATTTACGTACAATTTCTCAGTTATTTAACAGAATCTCTGTTTTCATAATCTTTGTAATTTTACATAAGATTTAAAATATCGGTTTACCCGAAGTTTTTCTGTAATTTTACAGAAAAACTTTTAACAGTACAGCTTACTGTTGCCAGTATATAGAAGTTGACATATCTGTACTAATATTATAAAGAAATGGAGATTGTTTGTTTGCTTGTTTATTTGAAAGAGGAAATCTCTGAAACTACCGAACCGATTTTAAAACTAATAGTATCAAAATGTTCCAGCATAGGCTATACCTTATGTTAACGCCGCTATCTGAAATTGGGCACAGAGCAAAAAACTTTCTAGAAACTCAATTTTTGTATTACTGCAGGGCCTAGAATTATGAAATTTGGCATGGTGTTTACTTATTAGTTATGTATTTAACAAAATTTATTTGTGTTTCCACACTTTCCAATTTTGTCACCTGTCACAAACAGAAGATGGGGGGTTTGGGGGTGCCAAATTACTGCTAAAAAATACCACATTTTGCTCATTTTTATTATTTTACTCCATAAATTGGTTTAAAGTTCAACGGGAATTTTTAAAAGTTTATAATGCCAAGATTTCACTGTCATCATTGGAGTGACTCTCTCACTCTCAATAACGAAGTGAGACAGTCACTCTCATCAATGGAATGACTCTCTCACTCGATTACGGAGTGAGAAAATTCACTCCTATGTACAGAGTGGAAAATTCCACTCATTTAGGAGTGTATTTTTACAAAAGTCACTCCAAAAAGAGTGAAAATGCCTATCACTCTTCCAAAAAGTGAGCTTTTCGCTCCTTCCACTTTTAGAGTGTATATGGTCTATAATAACATTTCTTTAAAAAAATCGAAATTTAAAAAGCTTGATAATGTGCTAAAAGTGTTCTAATGACGATTTCTACATAATCTCAAGAATTATCAAACCGATTACAAAAGTAATTGATGGTGGCAGCTCTTGCTCTAACATAAGGCTCTATTTTATGTTGGTGTCACCAATACTTAGAGGTTGCAGGAGCAAAATATGTTCTAAATTTCGATTTTTGTGTTACTGAACGGTTTAGAATTGTGAAATTTGACATGGTAGTTATAAAATATAAATTATCTCTAAAAATATTTTCTAAAGAATTCACAGTTTAAAAGGTGTGAAAATACACAAAAAGCATTCTAAAAAAAAAAAAAAAAAAAAAAAAAAAAAAAAAAAGTAAATTCCGATTTTTTACGTAATTTTGGAAAATATCAAACCGATTTCAAAAGTAGTGGCTGAAAATTCATGGTGACAACCCTTGCTAGATCATACGTTATGTCTTATGTTGGTGCCATTATTCCAAAGGGATGCAGGAGGAAAACATTCTCTAAAAATGCGATTTTTAGGTGCGTTCGTAATTATGTAAATACGTAGCAGCTATTGTTGTCGTTCAGTCCGTCCGTCCGTCCGTCCGTCTGTCTGTCTGTCCGGTTGTCTGTCCGCATATAACAACGCAAAAACTACCCAACTGAATCGTTTGAAATTTAAAATATATAATTATTACATAATTTTGTCGAGACATTTCAAATTTTATGAAAATCGGATGCATAGATCAATTACAGGAACAATCAAAAGGATTCCGTTACATTACGGTCAATGGAGAAAAAAGTTTCAAATGCATTTTAACCGTTTGAAATTTTAAATACATAATTATTACATAATTTTGTCGAGTTATTTCAAATTTTATCAAAATCGGATGCATAGTTCAACTACAGGGACAATCAAAAGTCTTCCGTTACATTACGGTTAATGGGAGAAAATGTTTCAAATGCATTTTAATGGTGTTACACTCATTCGAAAGTAATAAAATTGATATGCATCTATAAAGTACATATTATAATATACATTTTGCAGAATCTGTGGTGCAAAGAATATTTGTTATTGATTTACAAGTCCACACAAAAGTATTCCATTGCATAATGGTATAGGGAGAACATTGTTTGGTGTGCATTTAAATTGTAATTATTTACAATTTTATGAGATTGATATATGAGAGTGATATTTTTAAAACTTCGTTATCGTACGAACGCACCTCATTTGCTACACTTCACGTTCAATTTCCAACTTGTTATGTTACTGAAGGGCGTAGAATAAGAAAATTTGGCATGGTAGTACTTATTCAACGTTTGCACGCCTCTTTGAATTTTCCGAACAAGAAATTTTTTCGGTATCAATGTTTTCTTATAACTGTAAAAAAAAAAAAAAAAAAAAAAAAAATTGTGAAGTTGTTAAAAATTTTCTAGGAAACTGGGATTAATAAAACTTTTTATGTAACGGCAACAGCAAAAATTCATATAACAGATACAGATTTGCACTGAAAATCAAAAAATCTGTAAGGTTACTAAGAATGTGTTAGGAAACTGGTATTCCAAGAATTATTCATGTAACTCCAACCCAGATTACAGGTAAAATTTTGGTAAAATAACTTCAGTAGACTCGTTTGTAAAGTTACAGATTTCTGTAACCTTACAAAAATTAGTTTTGTAGATTTACATTTTTTCTTGTACAGTGTACAGATAGAATGTTAGTAACCATACAGATTTCGGCAACTTTACATCTGTACAATTACAGAATTTTTTTTTTTTTTTTTTTTTTTTTTTTTTTACAGTGTAGAAAATTTCTAATGAACAAGAATTTTCTTGTTAAATCTAGACTTATTATTCTATAAAAGTACACTGCTATTTCTCCAGGAAAATTCCCTGAAGCATACGAACCCTGTTTATTAGATAAAATGACCTCAAGGAATATTTCCTAAAAAATTCGACGTTTAAAAGTGGTTAAAATGCAAGAAAAGCGTTCTGAAAAACATTCTAAATTGCAATTTCTACGCAAACTCTGGAAATATCAAACTGATTTCAAAAGAATGGACTGGAAATTGATGGTGACAGCCCCTGCTCCAACATTGGCTATATTTTATGTTGGTGCACACTTAGAAATGAATACTCAGATTTCACGAAATTCTCCTCGTTTTTGACGAAACCGTTTCCTGGGAAATGCTCCGAACAAATATTTCGTCAAATTGATGAAATCACTTCCCTCATTCGTTTGACGATATCAAATCGTCAAAAAATTTCGTCATAAAGGGACTAGTGCTGCCATCTATCGAATTTTTTAGAAGCTCCTGTATTCAATGACAGAAGCAAAAAAGACATGTCACACGTGGGGTTCGAACTCATAACTTACAGTGTGGCAGCCCGACGCCCTACGTTCACGCCACAGATTACTCATACAAGCATGATTATAAAAGCATATACTGGATTATAGTGTGTGTTTAAATTTTCATAATTGTGATAGTACTTTTATCGATTCTGTTATAAATCTTGCAAGTTTTAAATAATAAGACGAATTTATTACTTTGATTTTCTAATGGTTAATGAATAATTATAATATGGCTTAATTAAATAACATTTAGGGGAAATTTATTTGCTCAAGGAATGATTAAAATATCGGCTGGTTAGTTTGTTGCTCAGAAATAACGAATTATGAAGTGCTTATTGGGAGATATTTTACTACTTTAAACGAGACTTTAAGTAGGTGGATAAGATTTTAACAATTTACTGTTTATAGAGGGGAGAGAGAAAAAATATGTATATATTTTTAATTTGAGTGAAAGAAGTAGATATTAGATATAAAATAGATTTTAGAATTTTGAAATTTTATTGAACAAATTTACTTTTTGAACGGTTTTGTAGAATGAAGTAAATTTTTTTTCGAATGAAATCAAAACGAAATACAACTTACAAATAAATAAATAAAAATAGTAATAAACATCCCCCCCCCCCCCCAAAAAAAAAAAAAAAAAAAAAAAAAAAAAAAAAAAACTAATGTAGCAAGAGTAATTGCTTACATTTCATTATTTTCTGAAAAACGCTAAAAAGTACTGTTTTAAACAAGAAATATATCCTTGATAAAATCGCAAGATTTGGGAAGGTACAATAACGGGTCCTTCTATAAACAGCTACCGCGACAGTTTCCTTAAAATTTATCAAGTCTGGCCATGATTAAGAAAGCACTTTCGTCAAATATTTGAGAGTTCACATTTCGTTAAAAATCACGTGATTTTGATACGAAATAATCGTCAAAAACGACGAAATAAGGCTCAAGGATTTCTGAATCATAAAAAATGAGAATTTTATTTCTGAGAGTGTGATACTACTACTTGTGGGTTGAAAAAGCAAAAAAGTTCTAATTTATGATTTTTGTGATTCTGCATTGACCTGCAACTGGAAATTTGGAATGATAAATATTAATAAGATGTAAATACTCTCTAAGAAAAGTTTCTAAAAATTCGAAATTAAAAAGAAGTAAAAACACACGAAAAGCTGTGATTTCTACATAATCTCGGAAATATCAACGGATTTGAAAAGTTATGGTTGCAAATTGATGCTTACAGTCTCTGCTCCAACATAGGTTATATTTTATGTAGTAACTACCACTTAAGGGATTCAAGAGTAAAATACGTTCTAAAGTTAGTCGAATATTTTGGAATTTGGCATGGTAATTACTTAAAAGATGTAAATGTCTTCTAAGAAACGTCTAAAGGAAATTTCCAATGTAAGAAGTTCATATGTTTCAAATGTAAAATGTGAACGATAAACTTTCTAAAAATGTTCTAAATTAATGATTTTTATGCGATCTTTTGAAATACCAAACCGATTAAAAAAATAATTATTGCAAATTGGTGATGATAGTACCTGCACAAGCATGAGCTACATTTTATGTGGGTGCTACTACCACTAGAGGATTGCAAAACCGAAAATATTAATATATAAATGCCTTGTTAAGAACTGTTGAAAATAAATTCAAAATTTAAAAGGAATGAAGCAATGGAAAGGAGCGAAAAACGTTCTAAAACAGTCCTAAATTACGATTTTTATACAATCTCAGGAAATAATTAACTGATTGAAAGTAATCTTTACTAATCAGTGGTGACAGTCGCTGATCCTACAAAGGCTATATGCCCTTATCGTATGCGACTGGCAGAAACAATATTCGTTCTAAAAAAGCCTTTAAAAAACATTCTAAATTACGTTTTCTATGGAATGTTAGGAAATACCAACCGATTTCAAAATTGCCGTTGGTAAATTAATGGTGGCAATCTGTTTCACCATAGGCATTTTATGTTATTACCACTACCACCAGAGAGGATGTGGACCTAGACATGAATCTTGGAATTTGACATAATGGTTAATTTTAAGATGTAAATATGTAATAAGAATGGTTTCTAAAAAAAATCAAATGAATTCTGAAATGAGCGTATAAAATGAGCACTAAAGCTTCAGAATACTTTCTAACTCATCATTTATTTGGAATTAATTTTAGTTCTTATTAATTTAAATCTCATATCTGCCTAATGCATTTGCTATTTAGTGTATAAAAAATACATGGTAAATATGAAAATTGTATTTAAAGAAGTTTGTCCTTTATAAGATTTTAGTTAACAAATACAGCGAAACCTCCATGTGCGAACACCTCCATTAAGCGACCTCCCCCTCCCCTAAACGACCATTTTTTATGGAGCGAAACTTATTCCCATAGGCTCAAAACTAATTTTACCTTCATTCAGAGACCATCCCAGTTGAACTCCCTCCATTAGCAACCAATTGCTTTGAAGAAAATGAAACAAATATTGTTTTTTTCCGGGTCGCTTGAAGAAGGTTTTATTCGAAAAATGTTTCGTATGCGCATTATTCATCAAACTTCTAAATTAAGTTTAGAATTTTTATTATTATTATTTATTCCCCGATAACTTTTAAGCGTTTAATACCTCATGTGTCTTTATTAGGCAATGAATTTCACTCTGATTACAAATTATGAATGCTAGTCAATAAACTCTTTTGCTAAATTCTGTCAGGAAACTCTCAAAGAAATGGATAAAAAAAAATGAAATCGACATTATTTGTTACCGTCCAAAAAAAAAAAAAAAAAAAAAAAAAAAAATTGCATTTATTTACTGAAATTCTAAAATACTTGGAAAGAAAAGATATAAAAGATAAAAAAAAAAAAAAAAAAAAAGTCAATGGATTCATCTCTGCAGTAATTAACTTTTCTAATTAACTTTAGATTTGATACTTAATTTTTCATATTTTTTCCTAATTTTAAAAATAAATTTTAGTAACATTAATTGTTACCTTTTTTCAACAATTAAAATCTAAATTTAAACATTACCTTCATTAAGAGACCGCCTTTCGGGTGGCCGCTTTAGGGAGGTTTTAATGTATTACGCTATAGTAACGGATCTCGAGATATTAAAAACAAAGTAGAAAAAGTTTCAAAATTTTGCGATTTTTTGATTACGGAAAAATCTATTTGGGGAAATTATGTTAGAAAATTCAAATTTTTCGTGCTGTCCTCAGTATATACAAATCAGAAAAAAAATCTGCACTGTGACCTATACATTTCCCCTAGGCTAATACTACGTTGAAAAATAGAAATAAAAAACAACATGTCCAAATCCTTCGCTTGAGATGACATAAAATAACCTTTGATGCAGGAAAACTTTCACACAAACCTGAGGGTATAGATAGAAGTTACATTTCTTTAGTTCCTACTAGAAAAAGTAAAAACAAAACTTTGATTTTATTATCACATAAATTATGTCTACAAGAAATCTCAGTTTACTACGGCAATAACTTTTAAATAATTGTATTGTTTTTATATTGGCGCTATGGCACTATAAGAGAAAATGGGAGAAAGTGAGAGAGATAGGGAGAAAGTAAGAGAGACAGGGATAAAGAAGAGAGCGAGAGATAAAGGATGAGTTTGGGTTTAGCTTTAAATGCGAAATTTTAAATTATTTCATGAAGATGCTTTGGATTTATAAAGATATAAAGTTATAAGCATCAAATATTGTGTGTGTGTGTGGGGGGGGGGGGGGTGTTCGTCGGGTAAATACTAAACATTTCTTAAACAATCACATTTTTAATGAAGACATCACATCTACACTATTATTTACAACAGTTACATAATTAAGACTCATAAATCTTGTTATAACACAAAAACGTCTCGGGTTGAGACAACATTCCAACACATACCACAAATATTCTCTCTAATCGCGCCAAATTACTTCACTTCATGTGTAAAACAAAAGGAAAAATATCTTATAATATTCGCCAGAAGCGGCAACAGCGCCATCTATAGATTATACAAATTTAAGGAAGGCAGTCATTTTCTTACAATATCAAATTAATTAGGTATGTTTGTAAATATCTAAATACCTAGCACCTACAGTCGTTGTCTGGTCCGTTTGACTGTCTCTACAAAAACTACACCCAGAGCTGCTAGAGCGTACCAACTTAATGCTGGAATCTGTCGTAAGCAAAAGGCGGGGTCAAGGCATATGCCATCTAGCGGCAGGGGTGCATAACTAGAGGATGACGTGGGTTTGACGTCATATATGCGCAGATGTTTATTATCTCCATATCTTTTGCGCATATTTTCTGAATTTTCTCTCAGTCATGACAAATTAATCAAGTCTACGAGGTTTATTGCAAAACATTTTTGTTATAGTTTGTTTCGATAAAGTCATGTACATTTAAAAAAATAGTCACAATATCATTTTAATTTTATTTTGAAAGAAAAAGTACTAATTAGTACTCATAAGTACCATATCATGCTACGAAAAATATTGACTTTTACCCTAAAATTAAAATAATAATGAGACTTTTTTTAAATACACATATTTTTAATTAAAAAGATCTGTGTTTTTTAAAAAAGTCTCATTGTCATTTTAATTTTAGGGTAAAAGTCAATATTTTTCGTAGCATGATATGGTACTTATGAGTACTAATTAGTACTTTTTCTCCCAAAATAAAATTAAAATGATATTGTGACTATTTTTTTAAATGTACATGACTTTACCGAAACAAACTATAGCAAAAATATTTTGCAATAAACCTCGTAGACTACATTAATCTGTCATGATTGAGAGAATAGCTTGAAATTTATGAATGAATTTTTAATATGAAATCTCAAAATGGCTTTGTCTGTTAAAAAAAAAAAAAAAAAAAAAAAAAAAAAAAAAAAAAGTCTAAGCAATGATTTTAGGAAAATTATTGTCTAGAACGTTAAATACTTAAACAAATAAATTAACAATATTTCTTTGTTTAACAAAACAACATTTAATACATACATTTAAAATTAAAGTTATTCCGAATATACGTATAATAAAATAGGTTTTTAAATTAAAAGAATGAAAAGTTTGCAAGTTAAATAATAAAAGTCGATACGACCAAGAAAACATTGGATTTTTATCGTCTGAAATTGGTAAATAAAAAATGCAGCTTGTTGTAAATAAAAGTTGAATATTTTATTTAGAATTAAATTCTATACATTTTTAAATATTGATAAATATTATATTATCATATGAAATACTACGGTGTATATCATTTTGTATAATTTAGCTCATCAAAAAATTACTAAAATGTGACACTATTTCAAAATTCTGCATTTATATAATAAGTACTTACAAAATTTAATGAGTCATCTTTCATTACATTAAAAGCGTAATTAAAATCGAACATATTTTAATCAGCGATATTTGTATCGCATAGTTAAATGATATTTCATCTTAGTATATTTTATGTTAATATTTAGTCGTGCTACACTTATTTATTCTATTTTTATTTACAATATTTCAAACCTAAAACTTATTCTACGAAATATTTTGAAGTAACATTTTATAGAAACAAAAAAGTTTTGTTGCCATTCACACAAAAGAAACTGCCATAATCCTCTACTTAATAATCCTCTAGTTATGCTCCCCTGCCACTAGATGGCATATGCCTTGACCCCGCCTTTAATCTTGCGGACAGCTCTTCCATAGGAGTTGGAACGCTTGAATATATATGCAGTTTTGACTACACCCAACCGAATGGTTTAAATTTCAATAGGTATACCATAATATGTGTAATATGTGTATAAAATATTTTTAAATCGCATAAAAATAAAAGAAAATCAATAAACCTCAAAGCTTTTTTTAATTATTCATATATATATATATTTTTTTTTTCGTTTAATTCTTATAAAATGAAACAGAAAATTTTGCGAATACATTCTCCAGTGCAATTATTTGTGTGTTTTCCATACTATCAATAATGAGCATAGCTATCATCCAATTTTCACTAAATTAAAACATTCAATTTTGAGTTTTGTGATATTTTGGGCTGTTATAAGTTAAACAAATTCTATTTTTCGGTTCATTAAAAAATATGTAAATAAATAAACGAAAAAAAAAATCTATTTTTTTTTTTTAAATCAAAAGTTATTTGGTTCATATTTGTAAATTACATAAATACAAAATTAATGTAATTAAACCTCAAAGTTGCTGTAAATTAATTGTACATTGTCCTATGTAATTTTCCAATAAAGAATGGAAAATTACCAATGTATTTGCCAAACCAATTATTTATTTAATTCCTCCATAATAATGGGTATGTATGGGTATCTTATCTGCATCAAATGAGAACATCCTTTTTCATAGTATTTTGATGATATATTGTGCTGTGATAAACAAATGTTATCGTTCAACTCATAAAGGAAAAAAAAAAAAAAAGACGAAGAAGAAGAAGATGATGATGATGACAAGAATAAAGAAAGAAAAAAAAGCTTTATTTATTTCCTCAATAATTATTTCCCAAATATTTGTAAAACACATGAATGCAAAAGGAAATTAATATAAATCTCAAACCTGCTCTAAATTATTATTTATTTATTTTACGTAATTCTATAAAATAGAATAGAAAATTTCTAGAATGTATTCTCAGGTGCAATTAGTCTTTTTTTTTTCTACCATACTATTAATAATGAGTTATCATCCCATCTTCACTAAATGAGAACACTCTTTTCTAAGGTTTTATGATATTTTGGGCTGTGATAAGTTAAACTAATTCTATTTTTCGTTTGTACAAAATATCTGTAAATAAAAAAGGAAAAAAAAAAAAAAAAGAAAGAAAGAAAAAAGAAAGGGAGCTCTATTTGTTTCATCAAAAGTTTGCTGATTATATGTAAATTACTTGAATATAAAATTTAAAGTAAATAATTGTTCTGAAAGTTCCTGTAAATTTACTGTAGATTTTCTTATGTAGTTCTCCAATATAGAATGGAAAATTCCCAGTGTATTCTCCAGTCCAATTATTCATCTAATTCCACCATAATAATGGATGTGTATGGATATCTTATCTGCAACAAAAGTGAAGACCTTTTTTTAGGCTTTCGTTCATCTAACGAAACCTATTCATCTCTGTCGTCTGTCTGTCTGTCACAGAGTCCGTACACAAAAACTATACAAGTCAGAGCGTTCAAATTTTGTGTACTTGTAGCTGAATACTTCTCGTTACACAACAAATCATAAAAGTTTGAAAAAGACTATTAATTTAATTAAAATATTTATTTTAATATCATCAATTCATTTTTTGTTGTTGTTTTTTCTTCTAATTGTTGCCAAAATTAAACAGATATAAAAATTATTATGTATCTAACATAAAATAATGGATTAAATAAATCACATGAAAAACGTGTATTTGTGTTTATTTTGGTAATTAATTCCAGAATTGTATTTTTTTTTTGCCACGGCAAACCACGAGACACGGAAAGAAAAAAAGATAATTTTTTTTTTACTAGGATTTGATAATTAGAGTACATTTTTTTAGTTCAATTTATGAAAAAATAAACTTTTAAACTTATAGAAAAGATACTTTTTCGCTAGGATTTTATAATTACAGTACATTTTCTTTTGATTATTTAATTTATAAATTTGATATTTCTGCATGCGGATGTTATTTCACGTGCTGATTCATAAAATCTAAATTAAGAAAAAAAATCTTATAGAAAAGATACTTTTTCGCACAGACAATTAACGGGGATTTATTGAAATTAGGAAAACTAAATGATAGTTTTTACACTTTGACATAGTTTATAACACATAATACAAATTTTATAAATTTAAGATAAATTGAATTTTTGTTGGGGGAAGGGCAATGTTGTCTTTTTTTCTTTAGATAAGCATGTTTATAGCAATTTGAATGCGCTTTTTTTTTTTTTTTTACTGAGCACTAATGTAAATATTATTTCTTAACATTAAATATTTGCAAAAGTGAAAAATTTAGGGGGAGGAGAAGGTTGTCCAAGAAGGAGCTATTTTGTAAATTTTGTTAATTTTGGGAAAACTAAAGAATCAATAGCTTTAAACGTTGACATATAGTTTATAACACACGGTAAGAATATGGATAAAGTTTTTAGAAATAGCTAGTAAAAGAAACCCTCTGTGCGATCTGTAATCACTCTTCCTCACTTGTTTTATGGTATTTTGACGTTATATTGTTCAGTGATAATTAAACAGATGTTATCTTTCAGCTTATTAAAAAGAAGAAAAAGATGAAGATGAAGATGAAGAAGAAGAAAGAAAGATAAAAGGTTTATTTTTTTCCTCAATAATTATTTTCCTAATATTTGTAAATCACATAAATACAAAAGAAAATTAATATAAATCTCAAAACTGCTGTGAATTATTATTATTTTTTCTTTTTTTACGTAATTCTATAAAATAGAATAGAAAATTTCTCTAATGTGTTTTGCGGTATAAGTATTTATGTATTTCTTCCATACTATTAATAATGAGTATAGCTATCATCCAATCCCCACTAAATTAGAACACTTTTAGTTTTATGATATTCTGCTTTGTGATAAATTAAACAAATTCTATCTTTAGGTTCATTAAATAAATAAATAACACACAAAAAAAGTACGTGTCACAGAAAAAGAAAGAGAAAAGCATTATTTATTTCATCAAAAGTTATTTCCCACATATTTGTAAATAACGTAACAAGAAAAAAGAAGTAATAAATTTTAAATGTGCTATGAATTCATTGTAGATTTTCTTATAGAAATAATTCTTATAATAATATTCTTATAGAATAGAATATTTTCTTGTAGAAATTCTGCAAAAAATAAATAAATAAATAAATAAATAAATAAATAAATAAATAAATAAATAAAAAATAAATAAATTCCCGAATATATTCTGCAGTACAATTATTTGTTTATCTCCTCCGTAAAAATGCGTATGGCTATCATTCGATCTCTAAAAAATGAGGACATACTTTTCTTAGTTTTATAGTATTTGGAGCTGTGATAAATTAAATAAATTTGATTTTTAGGCTCATTAAATAAACAAATAATAAAGGAAACAGGTATGTGTAAGAGAGAGAGAGAGAAACAGAAAAGGCAAAAAGCTTTATTTATTTCATCAAAAGTTATTTACCACATATTTTAAATTACATTAATAAAAAACAAAAGTAACAAATTTTATGTCTGCTACAAATTAATTATAAGTTTTCATACATAGTTCTGCAGAATAAAATAGAAAATTCTCCGAATATATTCCCCAATACAATTATTTGTTTATTTTCTCCGTAATAATGCGTATAGCTATCATCCCATCTCCACAGAATGAGAACAATCTTTTCTTAGTTTTATAGTACTTAGAGCTTGGATAAATTAAAAAATAATTTAATATTTCGATTCATTAAATAAACAATTAGTGAAGAAAAAAGGTGTGTGTATGCGTGAGAGAGAAAAGTTTTGTTTATTTCATCAAAAGTTATCTAACATATTACATGAATAAAAAACAAAAGTAATAAATTTAAAATCTGATACAAATTTAAATAATTAACGAAATTTTAATGAAATTTTCTATTTAATAAATAATTAATATTTAATAATTTTCTATTAGTTAATTTTTTTTTTATTATTAACAGAATTATGTAAGAAAATCTATAATTAAATTTGTAGCAGATTTAAAATTTATTACTTTTGTTTTTTATTTATTTCATTTGCAAATATATAGTATATAACTTTAGATGAAATAAATAAAGCTTTTCACTTTTTCGATTTCTCTCTCTCACACACACATTCACCTTTTTTCTTTATTATTTGTTTATTTAATGAGCCGAAAGATCAAATTTTTTTAATTTACCACAGTTCCAAATATTATAAAACTAAGAAACGTTTCATTTTGTGGAGATAATTTCTTTTCTTTTCTTACGTAATTCTGCAAAATAGAATAGAAAATTCCCCGAATATATTCACCAGTACAATTATTTGTTTATTTCCTCCGTAATAATGGGTATGGCTATCATCTCATCTGCACCAAATGAGAACACCCCTTTCTAAAACCCATTTATTTGGGAGATGGATTATGTTTATGGAATGCTTGTCCCATCCCCTCCCACCCGAATGATGTCCTTGAGACGCTAAAAAAGAAATCTCAAACTTCTTGGAGTAGCAGAGCTACCGGTCGAAAAAAAAAGTGAAAAAAAAAAAAAAAAAGTCTGATAGAACTGCTACTCTCCTACCCCCGACCGATTTTCTCTTAGACGTCTCTCCCCCATCGTTGGCCGCACGCTGGCCAATGATGGACGTGAATCTGCTCTGCGCATGCGTGCGCAACTCGCAGATTTCTCCATCCCTCATTAAAGCTTAGAAGCTCGGAAGGTCGGCTCGACAACAACGAATCAGGGTTCGTTAAGAATGATGCTTCGCCAAACTCTTGTCAACATCACACACTTGTCAAGCTCACTGGCCCACTGGTCAACCAGAGTTTTTTTTTTTTTTTTTATTGTTTTCTTAGTAATCTTATTTGGGTTTTTGTTAATTAATATTTTAAGATCGATGACGCACTTATGCATCTGTCTTTTAGAAATAAAATTAAAAATATATATAGTTTCAACTTTCTTTTAATATATATATTTATATATATACATAGACTTTTAGGTTGAGATTTATTTTGTTTCCAGTTTTTAATACATTTTTATTGATTATTAATTTTCAATTAAAAAAATGTTTCCTTAGTAATGTTATTTATGTTTTTGGTATTAATATTATGAAGTCGATGACGCATTCATGCGTCTGTTGTTAAGAAATTCTAAATTCTTTTCAAAGAGTTAGAACAGTTAATTTTGTTCTTATCAATCGAAATTAATTTTAAATTCTTTTAATATTAATTTTTTCTGGTGTCAATTTGAATTTTTTGAATAGAAAAATTGCTAGATTTGGCTACATTTTTTATAAAAAATATATATATCAATGTAATATATAAATTTCTGATATTGATATGTTTAAAAAAAATTGCACTGGAAGTTCTAACGAAGGATTCTTATCTTAGTGCTTGCTATGGCTACGGTAACAAAAATTGAAACTTGGAGCTGGATTCTCAATTTTCGGTCGGTGCGTTGGCGAAGTCTTTACGCTGGTTCACTGTGATTGGTTGTCTGCGGATCCAGCTTCGTAACTACCAATGCCTGATCGCAGAACTCTCCATCTTCCTCCCTCCCCCCAGTAAGTTATTTTCTTTCGGAAGTTCGGATAGTTTTAAAAGATCTTTCGGAGTGCGCGGACATCGCGTTTCCACAGAGGAGTGAGGGGTGCTTTCAGAAGAAAGAACAAAAAAATCGCGGATGCATGTTCCGGAGTTGTTGTTTTGTGAAGTTTTGAAAAAAAGGAGAAAATATATTTTTTAGTGAAATTTATTTGTTTTAATTGCCATTGTCACCTGTGGCCCTGCAAAGCTCTAATGGGATTTTAACAAGGAAAGTGTGATTGTGATTCTTTTTTTTTTCTAGTTTTTGGATTATATTGCGCAAAATATTACATTTGAAGGGTGGCCATTTTCGCTACAGATGACCATTGCTAAACTCGACACTCAATAAAAAAAAGCAGAAAAAAATCATTAAATTAAAAGGAATAAGTGAACCCAAATAGGGTCTGTTTTCTGGATTATCTACCAGCAACATTTTTCTAATGATGATCCTGTTTTCTATTGTCGATGACCATTCCTAAAACCACCACTCTGAGAAAGAGCTTAAAAAATAATTATTTAATGAAAAATAAAAAATAAGTGAGTTTCATCGAATCTGTTTTCTGGATTATCTACCAGCAACACTCATGATGATTGTGCTTTTTCATCATAAATGACCATTCCTAAAATCATCACTATAGAACAAAGCTGAAAATAGAAACAGAGTGAACCCTATCGGGGCCCCGTCATTTTGAGGGGCCCAAATGTTAACTCCTCGACGTTATCTTGTCTTCGTCATGTTTTTCTGCTGATACTTTATTCGTCTGTCAGATTTAACTGTAACTGACAATAAAAAAAAAAAAAAAAAAAAAAAAAGTCATGATGTTGAATTGGACTAAACCCAACATGAACGTTTTGCTCATGATAGCAGCTTCTTGCCTGTACTTTTCATCTTGGGTGAGGGCTACGGGCTCTTTTGAACTACAAATTTTAGGAATTCAGAATACTAGAGGGGAGTTGAGCAATGGATCTTGCTGCAATTTGGATGATGTGAGACTAGACAACGGTACTTGTGGCCACCAGTGCAGGACTTTTTTCCGGTTGTGTCTCAAGGAATATCAGTCTGTAGTGAGTGATACTGGACCCTGTACTTTTGGAAATGTCACCACAGATGTTGTAGGGGGCAATACTTTTTCTGTACATGGTGATCCCAATTTAAACATCATTCTAAAGCTGAATTTCACCTTCAGATGGACGGTGAGTACCATTTAAAAGACATCTTTTTTTTTTTTTTTTTTTTTTTTTTTTAAATTTCCGACTTTAAGTTTGTTTGTACTATTCTTTCGCTCAATCGTACATACAGTACAAATAATTATAATTTTAACTAGTGATTAAGATGACTGAAAATAACTCTAACTGAAAAAATTACAGCTTTTTGATAATTTCAAGTTTTTTAAATTTCATATTTTAAAAATAATAACAATAATAAATAAATGGTAGTAGTTTCTATTCATATAGTGTTTGTAAGTGAGAAAAAAAAAAAAACTCATTTCGAAATTTATTTATTTTTTAAATATATATATTACAATATGTTTAAAATGTATTCAGTTCTGTGGCTCTGCTGAATACATTTTAAACAATATATACATATATAATATTATACATACATATACATATATATTAATAAAAAATATTAATTCATCTTTCTATGTTAAAAATGATTAACACTCACGAAATGCATACTTTTAAATGCATTAAGAAACTTTCTATAAATACTTTATTTTATTAAAATACAATAAGTACTTTAAAATGTAACATCAAAGAATTCTTTCTTGAAATTTCCCAATTTCAATCAGTTATTTCAATCGATATTTTTCTATCATCTCCATATAATAAAAACTGAAAAAATGATAGAAAAAACAATTAGGGGGTTATAGAAAAATTCATTAAACAAAAATCAATAATAAATTTGAAAAAAAAAAAGTAATAATAATAATAATAATAATAAATTGTTATTTTTAATAAAATTTTTATTTATTTCATTCGTAGAATGTCTTTTTAACTAGTATTGAATAATTCTAATTTTGTGATTTTTCCCAAAATAATTATTATTTTCTTTAATGAGCATTTAGATAGATATTCGAATTTTTGCATAAGAAAATGTAAATGTATATTTTAAAGTATAAGGTAAGGTATTTATTGAATCAAATATTTTACCTTATACTTTATTAAGATATAATTAAAAAATAAATTTATTTTTAGGCACCACACAATAAAAGATTGTTAAATTTGTTGTGTTCATAAACTTTTAATCCCATTTAATAATATTTCTTTAGAGTTTAAATAATGTTAAATTACATTTTCTATTTAAATTATTTAAATATTCTCTATATGCGTATTATTTCCTCATAATATTTATTTTTCTATCATAGTTGTTATTTTCTTTTATTCTTTTTCCTCTTTTTATAATGTAAAAATAGTATTAGCATATTTAAATTTGGGTACATTATAAATCAAAACATTCTTTCCCTGCACGCCATGTATTGTCCAACAAAAAGTGCAGAGGAGTCATTGCATGAGGTTTTGTAACGTAAGTTACCAAGATTATAACTGCCAAATTGTTGTCCACCGTTATTTTCAAAACGTTTTCTTGGCTTCATTCAATTAATGAGATATACCCGATAAATTAAGTCTCATTTTTCTAAACGAAAATATTGGTAGAAAAAATCGTAGTGCATGGAATTACCCAGTGGAGAAAAAAGAAGACGTGATTTTTCTAGAATGGACAACATGCTGTTACCAGCATATCACATCTTTATTTCATGTTTCGCCATAAAATGACAAAATCATTTGAACAATATTAATAAATAAAAAATAATCAAATCAAAGAATATTAAAATAAAGAATATCCAAAATTCAAATTAAAGAATATTAAAAAAAAAAAAAACATCGTTAATATTGAAAATTAAATGTTGAATAGTTATTGAAAAATTTATTTAAACAAATTAATAAAATATGAATGAGTATAAAAATATGAAATACAAAGTTAATTGAGAAATCTCTCTTTTTCTCTTTGATTTTAGACTTAAATAATTTATCTTTAAAACTCCTATAATATGTACCATCAAATATTTTCGACGGGAAATCAAGTTCAAAAGAAATTTATTTAATAATTAATTCAAATTTTTCATAAAGATTTGAAATAAAAATAAATAAATAGATAAATATATTATAAGTGGTTGTCTCAGAAAATATATGTAACAGCAATCATAAGAAAAAAAAATATATATGAAATACATAGTAGTTTTTTTTTCTTTTTTTTGAATGCATGAATTATTATTTATTATTATTATTTTCAAATTAAAAACGTGACTTCTGTTTTATACGTTGATCTTGAACCATTTATAGCTAATATTATCTGCATAAATTTCGCTAAAATATAAAAACTTAAAACTTTTTTTGACAAATATCATGATAATTAATATTGAAACTAAGACTAGTCGAAAAGTCAAAAATAAATAAATAAATTACAAAAATAAAAACAATTAAAGCAACTAAAATATATATTTTTTATGTTTCATACTTTAAAAAAAAAAAAAAAAAAAAAAAAAAAAAAAAAAAAAAAGTTTTTTTTTTTTTTTTTTTTTTTTTTTTCCAAATAAAAAGACCCTATAATTCTGCTGGAATATATATCTAGCAATGATGTTGTCAGTTATATCGCTAAAGTATAAAAGTTTTGTGATATGCAAATACTGTAAAAGTTGTTTCCCCTTCTTACATTCAAACTCTTTGGGCGAAAATAAGTTAAAATTGTCAGTTAATTGATTTTAGTCCATAAATTGTTAACCTATAATTGGATAAAAATACCAAATCAGTAGAAAAAAAATTACATAGCTAAAAAATGAAAAAAAAAATGAAAAAAAAAAAAAAGTGGTTTAAAGAAAGTGTGTGCATGAGTGTTTGAAAATAAATAAATAGACAGCAATTAATTATAAATCAATTTATTACATTAAATACATAATCGCGCTGTGTTTTAAAAGTTTTTTATTCCACTATTATTGAATAAATTTTTATTTTCAAATATTCAATACAAAAATTTATACTGCCGATTATATAAATGCCTTACAAAAAAAAAAAAAAAAAAAAAAAAAAAAAAAAAAAAAAAGCAAATGAATTTGATTTGAATGTAACATGTATGTTTCGGTAAAAAATATCTATGTATTTTAATTGAAGGAAAATAACGCATGCTCATTCAAAAATATCTGTAACACGTATTTAAAAAAAAATGATTGAAAAAAACCAACCTATATATACGTATAGGTAATAACAAAATAAATTTTCTAAATATTGTTAATTGCTTAGGGAAAAATGTTATTTTAATTTCCAGAATATAACTTTTGTTTCTTCTTTAGAGGACCTTTTATTTATTTATTTTTTATTTGAAATTGAATTTAATTTTCAGTTTAACTTTAATATAACTGAATATAGTTTAATTTTCATTGTTTTCATCATCATCATTATTATTTTAAAGTTATTAATTTGATTTCGACTTGTTTGTCTGTTTGTGAAAGCAACTGCATTTGTTTTCTTACGTATGTTGTCCATAAAACTAACCGAATAAAATACATGCACAATGGAAATGAAACAGAACAAAATGAAACTGTACATACTCATTTAAGCACTTGTTTTAAATGGTTTATTTCGACATATACAGAGAAATATTAATATTATTAATATCTCATATTTTAAATGATTTCAACATAACAAAGTTTTAGCATGTAAAAAAAAAAAAAAAGAAAAAAGAAAGTCGTTCTAAATCATGTAAATTAATACTATATTTCTAAAGAAAGTTATGAGAACTGCTTATACTTCTTTTTAAAATATTAGAACTTTGCATTTTATTTATTTATTATTATTAATATTATTTTAACCATAGTGTATAATATTATTCGTCTTGTTTCTCTGAAAAAAAAAAGGGCTGAACAAAAAAAAAAAAAAAAAAAAAAAAAAGTGTTTTAAAACGGCACCATTTACATTCATATGAATTATAAATAAATAAATAAATAGAAAATAAAATCTGTTCCAATGTAAATTTTAATTAGATTAAGTTGCCTTAAAATATTCCCCCCCTAACACAGAAAAGCGTTTCTCTTATATTTACGAATTGCAAAAATTTTCCTTTATAGAAACTTGGTTAAATTCTAGAGATAGTGAAAGAAATAAACAGATTAAAAGTAGACAAAACTTAAAATCTTCTTTCGATAGTTTATTCATTTTACATAAAATACAATATTTAAGGTAAAACAGGTCTTAAATTATCGAAAACTTAGAGGCTTAAAAAATTAAAAGTTGTTTTTTTTTTTTTTTTTTTTTTTTTTACAGAAAAAAAAATATGTATACAAAGAAAAATAAATAAATCTGTCAGCTAGGATGTCAATATTTAAAATATAGTTGAATATTAAAAGCTCTGAAAAGCATTAACTGTTCATGATTTTGTGATTGCTAGATTTATTTTGTATTACCTGCTAATTTTCTCTGCGGGACAAAGAATATAAATAAATTTTTTGTTACTCATTACACAATACAAAACGCTGTTAATTTTATAAAAAAAGACAAAAAAAAAGTACTTTATTATACGAAACAAAGTTGTATTTATTACGAACTTTCTATAATTTGAATATATTTTTCCTTTAAAATAATCAGATTCCCTTCAAATTATAATCCGTGTTTTTATTGCCGATTTTCTGTTAGTCTAACAAATTTTGCTTTTTTTTTTTTTTTTTTTTTTTTTTTTGTTAAATTAACAGTTTTTTCTGACAGTTTTTATTGTACAATCAGTTGTTTTTTAGTTATTATGTAGGAAATCGATTATTAGACCCCAAATCTACTTATTTATTTATTTATTTACATTGTAAAGCATCGTATTAGGTAGCCTTTCTATTATTTTAACAAATGTTGCTGTAAAACAAACGATTTGCAGTTTTTTCTGTTAAATGAACAGTTTTTTTTCTGTTGTAACTGACAGTTTTTTACTGATAAATCAACTGTTTTTTATTTAGTAATTAAGAAACAGACTATTAGACAGCAAATCTATCTATCTATTTATTTATTACAGTGTAAAGCATTGTATTTGGTAAAAAACTGCCAATGAAAAAGCATATGCATTTTAATGTTTGAGGTTATTTTCCTAGCAAAAATAAAAAATCAATTAAAAATACAAAATACAATGGAACACATGTTAACAGCACTTTAATATATAGTGTCATTTATGAAGGAAAATCTACTGTTTTCGCAAATTAATGTAAATATAACACATCAGAAGAAAACTAACTAATATTTTTTTTTATATTTTCAATTATAATTCAAAACTATTTCTGATTTTTTCCCCTATGAGTATTTCTCTGAAAATTCATTTTAATAATATCAAATAATTACACAGATTACTATAAATATTTTTTCTATTTCCAATAAAAAATGGATTAATACGTTTTCTGTTAATTCATCGATTTATATCTTAACAAACATGAAGTGCATAAAAAGGCAAAAAACTTAAATTTCTTTAAAACTATTTCGCTGCATAATTTTGTCTCCCCCCCCCCCCCCTCTCCTAGATAATAATTATTGCACTTCTAAAATTAATTCTCAGCCATTTTAGGCTGCACTTAAGGACTTGAAATATATCTTAACCCTTAAATGCATATTGTATCATTTTCGATACCATAAGTGTTCCCGATTTGTTGGGGGGTTTTATTCACATATTCCGCATTCTCACCAGAAATTTAAAAGAGCAATTTTTACTTTACTTAATGACAGAGCATTCGTAATTAAATAAAGAAAAATTTACTATTTAGATTTTTCTGGTATGAATGCTGATTCTTTGAAATGCGCATTTTTGGAACGCGTTCTATCCTATGCATTTAAGGGTTAAAATGCATCCAGGTGTGGCAGTTCATTTTCTGTATTTATAATATTCTAGCCTTTATATAAACATATTTTTATTATTAATTCACAACATCCATGTATGATTTAGGTCCATTGTTAATATGATTTCTTTAACCCTCTAAGTGTTTGGAACGCAATACTCCGTTCACTAAGCTCCGGGTTTCACTGCATTATAAGCAATATTTAGGATAATGTAATTCTATAGATTTAATGGTTTTTCAAAACATTGAAGAATGATTAATAATCTCAAGGATTACATTCATATTTGTAAGTTTTATTATTATTATTATTTTAGAATGATGAAAGAATCACATTTTTTTTTTTTTTTTTTTTTTTTTTTTTTTTTTTTTTTTTCGCATTCAAAACAAAATGCAGGGAAAACAACATTATAATTTTACCCTTTTGTAAGATGCTCTGAGGGTTCAGTTAAATGAAGTATTTAAAGTTTATAATGAAATCAAAGAAAGATTTGTGATATGAAATATATTTGTATAAATAAAAAAAAAAAAAAAAAAAAAAAAAAAAAAAAAAAAAAAAAAAAGCCATGAAACATGAAACGCAGCATGGATTGAAACAGAATCTACTTCTGAAAATTAACACAGATCATTTTATAGCTACATCTATCTATCTATATTATTATTATTATTACTATAAAAAAGTACATACAATTTTTTTTTTTTTTTTTTTTTTTTTTTGTGCGCGTGAGTGTGTGATACGCACAGCTATGACTTAATACAAATATACATGGGCTTTTAAATAGCTCGGAATTTACTTTCTTCCAAAAACCAACAACAAAGATCAACAAATGCCCCACAAGTAGATTTCTTTATCACTAATCTTGTCCCTAAGTTGTTTAAGTACAAATAAATCTCACTACTCAGCATGTTGCACTCAACAAATATCATCTCAGTCGAAAAGTAAAAACTTTTCCCACAGTTGCACTTACACCCAACTAAACACTAACAAAATTCTATCCCAAAATCCCGCTATTTGTCTGTCCTAAGCCTGTTGAAGGTAAAAATCTCTTGTAGCTTGACCCAACCCACTATTTAAAATCTCTCAGCCAGCAGAAGCTTCTTTCAACATCCCCCATCTTTTTTCTGGGGACGTATATTGACTGCATCACTCCCACTTCATAACAATAAGCTTCTTGGAGACTTTTTTTTTCTTTTTTGGCTTTTCATCTTCCTTTTCCCTGTATCTGACTATGAGTTGACAAGAAAATATGTCTCCAGGTGCTGATCTATTTTCAGTTTTCATGGTGCATTATATTTGTTGAAGACGCTTGTAAATAATGAATCTACAGGACTTTGATGCATGGATACGTGGACTAAATGAAGTACTAGTCACAAGTGTATTATGGAATGTGACTTGTCACGCCTGGTTACTCCCTAATTGATTTTTTTTTTTTTTTTTTTTTTTTTTTTTTTTTTTTAACCCTATACTTATGTGCAGTTGTCGTACAACAAACAGTCTTAACCTTTTCAAAATAAGTTACTTTGGTTTCCACGATTTTACCAGTAGTGATTATATCTTCAGAATTTGATGTCCATATAGAATCGAAAAAGAATTTGCTGTCTGCAGACAGAGAAAGAAAGAATAAAATATCCGCTGTTGATGATCTATTTTGGGTTTCACGGCGCATTACATTTGTTGGGGCTGCTTATAGATAATGAACCCACTGGGACTTGATTCATGGATGCTGTGATTTAATGACGCAGTATGGTCACAATGTATTCTGCAATGTGACTAGCAGGAATAAAAACACTGTGCAGCAATGGGCCGACTGCCACCCCTAAAGTTTAATATCCTTCTTATTTAATGACTGAATTTCGGACTCCTGATAAGCGGAAGAATATTTTAAAAATTCAGTGGTGACAATCTTACAGCTGCTGCGAAAGCTTTTTCACCAATGGACTCGATACTCATAATTACTTTAGTTGAAGTCCTTTTATCCCATACACATAGACAGTTGTCGGACAACAAAAAACAAACAACTCTTTTCAAGATTATTTACGATATTTTTTTTCCTTAGAATTTGTTGCCCACATTCGAATTTAAACGATATTTTTGACTATTAGGAACAAGAAAATATCTCTCCCGAAAGTGCTATAACTCCAAAAAAATTCCATTTGCATCTTATTGCTCAAATAGATTCAACTTAGGTGCATCTAGCTAAATAGAAAATCTCATATCTGGAAAACCGCTAGATTGTGCTACGTCACTTTGCCTCCACGGAAAAAGGGGCAAATTGTGGGGAAAATAAATTTACAAAATCTTCCCTATCTCTTCTACGATTTGATTTTTAAAGCTGTTAATTAGTCCACTCCCCAATTCCTTTACTTGTAGGTGTAGATTACATTCTTATTTCTCAAATATCTTTTTAGAAATTTAATAGTTTTAATTTCTTTTGCCTGTTTCTCTTCATGAAGGATGTACATTTTTGGTTTAGTTGTCAAAATATCTGTAAAATAGATGCTTAGTGTATTATTTTATGTGTTAAAATCTGACTATAATTGTGAGTTAGGTTTATAACAATTTAAATAAAATTAAGCATATATTTAAGAAATATTTTTGACAATAATAAAAAAAAAATACGTCCTTTAAGAAGGATACACAAAAGACAAATGTTTAAATCTCAATTTCCGATTAATATATTTCAAATGTACAAATTAGTTCTACTTCACATAGGTTATCAATTGTTATGCTCAACAAGCACAAAACATTTTGACACATTTACAAATTCATCTTTTAACGGAAAGATATAAAATTGCAAACCCTGACCATAGAAGCGATTTGGAATCTGACTGAGTTTTACATTTTGTGATCAACTGTTCAGTTATAAGCTTTTTTGATCAACTGACAAGGCTTTTTTCTCCCTTCGTCAACTTTTATTTATTTATTTATTTATTTATTTATTTATTTATTTATTTATTTATTTAATCGCACGAGGAAATCCGTTCAAAACGCTCACTTTGACACAATTTTCTGAAAAACCTATTGTGTTTTCAAAAATACGGGAAACTGGGTGCGATTAGATAGTTTCTGAACAACCACACCTGCTAATTTCACGCATTTCCGAACAAAATTAATTACAACTTATGTCATAAATTTGCCCCTTTTGATTTCAGAACAAACAGTTTTAACCCCTTGGGGACGAGCGACACGTATACCGCAAAAAGGCTTAAGAATCCTTGTTTTTCCCCATCAGTAAAATTTTACTGTAAAATCTGCCTTATTTATTCGGAGTATTTTCTCGATTTAAAAGGACACAAATTTCTGTTTTTAAAAACCGGTGACAAAATCTTAAAAATTTCGTAAATAGCTCCCGTCGCGAAGGGGTTAAGACTAAATAAGACGACTAAATAATGACATAATAAGACAAAATGCAATCTTCCGCCTTGATTCAATAAGAAAATACACAATCTGAACTTTAAAAATCTCGCTGTTTTACTTTAAAAGCGACAACGATAATGGTAATATAGACGTTGCAAGTTAAAAAAAATATATATTTTTTAATTCCTTTAGTTCTTTCAGCCTGCAATCTCGTAGCCATCGTCGGGGAATATTTTTATTAATTGCTGTTCCATTCATTCAAGCGAGTCACCTCGTTTGAAATTAGGAGTCTCAAAACTTTTAGGGTAGCTGGAAGTAAAAGTAGTAGTTTCTCAGTAATTTAATTAATATTTAAATGAACATTATAAATATAAATATTTTCAATGAATTAAACAGGAATTAATAAAAATATTCCCTGACGACGACCGCGGGGTTGCAGGCCGAAAGTACTATGAAATTTAAATGAAATGTATATTTTTAACTTGTATATTAATATTTTCTTTATCGTCTTTTAATTAAACTGGCGAGCTTTTTAAAGTTCATATTGTGTATTTTGAACTTTAAAAGTTTTACGTCTTTACAGCTGTATGCACAACTAAACTGTAGGTTAAAAAAAAAAAAAAAAAAAAAAAAAAAAAAATGCGAATTTTTTTTAGCTTTTCCTGTCAAACATACTTTTTTTAGACTTGCCACTTTTCTTGCAGTTGATTGATATGTTCTCGTGGACTGATATATTTTCGATTTCATGGAGAGTTCATAGAAGATCTATTGCTGAAAAATTTAACATTTCTTTAACCGAAATAAGCGAAATCTTTCCACTAAACATTTCTACAAATTTTATCGCATTAAAAATAGAAAGGAACACAATTTTCGAAGTAACTGCACTGTTAATAAATCCGTAAATTTACGGTAAAAGCACAGCAAAGTTGCTGAACTTTTTCCGTTCCGTTAGTAGATTTCCTATTTGGGGAAATAAAAGAAGAAAAAATCCGTTTGAAGAAGCAATAACTTTCCATTGTAAAGTTAGTATTATAAAGTCCATATAAAGTTAGATAAGAAATATAATAATCTTTAAATTCGATGACAAAAAAAAAAAAAAAAAAAAAAAAAAAAACAATAGAGTAGCAATTTAGCAGCACGATACAAGTCTCACAAAAGAGCCAGGATTTATTCATTATTTATTTATTTATTTTTCGCTTCTGTGCAGCAATATTTCAGTTTCGTAAACATTAAAAGTAATTTTCCGGCAGATAACGGAGTATCTCTGTTTTTGACTTTCATCTCAATCTATTTCGTCATTTTCAGAAAATATAATGACATTTTCCGAATTTTTACGGAAAATGCCCTTTTTTCGTGAAAAGAGACGTTTTCTGGGAAATTTAAGAAAATATATCCATGAATTTTACTTTTTTTTTTAAATATATGTACAGTCGAACCTCGATTTTACGAATTGATTGGGACTCACAAATCCGTTCGTTAAATCGAAGCAATTCGTTAAACCGAATATCAATTTTTGTAAAGAGTATGGTATAAATACAAAATATCCTTAGATATACAGATTTAAAAAAAGAATTATTATTGTTTGCTACGAACTTGGAAATTATAAGATAGGAGATGACCTTTTAAATATAAATTTCTTAATGTTATTTGCTTTTGAAACTTAATACATAATACATACTACTTATTGGCATTTTGGAAAGAAATCCTTGATAGTGCTTTGTTTTGACTTTCCAAAGTTCTTTGTCGATATTTTCTAACTCCGTATGAACAACATCATTAACCTCGTGAGACAAAAAATAATTTTTTAATGTGTTCAAACTGCAAATTGATTCTTGGAATGTCACCTTTTTAAATTGAATTTCCGTTTCTTCATCATCTTGACTACTTTCAGAATTTTCATTCTCTTTCTGTTCAATATCGCAGGTACTTAGCTCAACACATTTGTCTATGTCTTTGTCATGTTTCTAGTTGAAAAAGGGAAAAGACTGTCTTTTGAATCCACCAGAAATGAGAAAAAAATGTAACACTTGGATTAGGATGTCAAAGATTTAGTTTTATGTGCAAAAAATTCAAAGTTTCAACTTTATCTGCGAACGCGAATCTTTTTTCGGCGATTGTTGTTCATTAAATCAAAGCTAAAAAATTCGTTAAATCAGAGCAATTTAGCACCTTTTTTGACGGGACAGAAAAAATATCCGTTAAATCGGAGAATTCGTTAAATCAAAGTCCGTTAAATCGAGGTTCGACTGTATATACAAGTGTGTTATTTCTTCTTGTATCATGCATTTTGATAAAATATCAATAATGCTGAAAATATCTAATTTGTAAGTTGTCTTAAAGGAAGGAGGTGTATCTTAGAGGATGCACTTAAATTTCTATAGAATGAACTTGGCTCTAAAAATATCTTATATCCATTAAATGCATTTTAGTATTTTTCTTTAAATTTTTAAATTAAATGTAGATATGTTTCCTAACTGAAACTATTGCCACGCAATATTTCACCATTAAGAAAATTGAAAAAATGCAAATGAGAAATTATCGTTTTAAAAATATTTTATTTAGTGTAACCAACAATATTTTTGTAACAAGATGTAAAGTAAAGACTCTATAACATATCTAAACTGTATTATTACTAATCGATGTATAAATTAATTTTGAAATAAGTTATTTTAATGGTACTTTAAATTAGCGTCAGGGCATAAAGGGTTAACTAATACAAGTAGTATAGATAACTACATATAGATATCTAACATTAAAACTTTTCAGTATGAGAAATAAAACAAGAAAACAAAATATGAAAACTTACTTGATATCCAATGCAATTTTTGCGCTTTTTACACTTTACTAGCAGATAACATGTCATAAAAGTTAAAAGCACATAAATAAGTTGAAATTTTCCTGTCGAATAAAGGACAAAAGTTTTAACATAAAATATATTTGGGATAGGTGTCAATCGTGTTTGGAAGGTCGAGTGCAATGCTAATCCGAAAGGTCGATTCCATTCCCAGTTAGATGTCCTACTTGTATAGGTATATCTTCCATTTATACGAGAGGGTAACCCGGAATGATTCAAGCTATAGTTTGCTTTAGACATTAACGAATCCGTCGAATAAATTCTATGGGTTGAGAACATGAAGCGATTTTCTGGTACTCACGTTTAGAAAAGATTTTATTTATTTATTTATTTTCCCTTCCTCACAGCACTAAATTGGATAATCATTATAATCACTGCTTTGCGATTTATTTTTATTTAGTTTATTTATTTCTAATAAGTCTTATTTCCTAATCGTAAATATACACAAGAATTATTTTTAGTAGAATAATAACTATATTTCAAACATTTACTGTTCAATGTTGAATTACTTGATAAAAGAAATACTTCTTTTATATATACTTTGTTTAACAAAATCCGTAATTAAATAAGTTAAAAAAATATATTAAATTTTAGAGGTAACTATAAAAACCAGGCGTTTTGCAGCCATGTTATGGTTAAATTCTAACGATGATCCAACGTTTCATCATATTATTGTTAAGTGCCAATCAGAGCAAATAGTTTTATACGCTTCTTTCAATATGTGACTCTAGAGTGAGCTATACCTACCTGTTTGTCTTTTATTTAGAACGCTGACTACATGTTCAAATCTCTTTATTTTATTTATTTTATATTTCTTTTTAACTTATTTACTTTTGCATAACTGGATGGAATTTTAAATATCTTTAAAAAAAGAATAAAAGCTACTTTTTTTTTTTTTTTTTTTTTTTTTTTTTGACAGAGGCGATTTGACATGGGCTACTTGACTACAGATCAAAATCTTGATAGGTCAAGATCTTCATACAGAGAAACCAGTGATATGCAGTCTAGGTTGAAATTTTCAAAATAGGAACAAGTAAAGGAAAAAATATCGCCTTGCACTAATTGACGAAACAGTCTCAGTTCCTTTACCTCTCAGTGTTAAATTATTCAAAATCACTTGACAAAAACAAATTTTGTTATTTCTTTAAATTACTAAGAAAACAGAAAAATTATTTATTTAAATTTTAAAAATTCAGAAAAGGATAATGATCTTCCCTCCTCACCTCACCCCGCTTAACCGTCGCTCATGTACAGACAAAAAATAAAGAAAAGAAAAACTTTAACTTTCACCAAATTTTACTCATCCAAGAATTCGAGAATCCTTCTTTCAATCCTTGTTCTTTTTTTTTTTTCTTTTTTAAGTAAAAATCACAACTTAGCACTAAGATCCCCGCCACACACACTTCCTCTGAGTGAAATTATTAAAAACTTTTTTTTATCGAGTTAAATACCAAAACCTAAAAGCATGAGCCCGTCGTCATTTTTTTTTCTCTCGCAGCAAACAGGTATTTTAATCATCGCTAAGTCATGTTTCGCAAGGCTCCCCAGCCATCATAAATCTTTGCCGGAGCCCAATGGCTATCATTACACTGAGGGGAGGCAGCGGCCGTGATGGAATTCCTGTTGCCTACCTCTTTTCTTGATGCTGCTTCTGCTATGCCCCTTCCTGAGCAACTCATTTTTCGAGAGGCTTTTTTTGTGCATTGTTTTTGGCCTACTGCCGCTTCGTACAGAGCTAAATTGTCATACCATGTCATTCTCGTAGAAATACGTGCAATGTATGCATATTTATTCATAAAGAGTACCAAATTGTTAGAGTTAGTCATAACACAGCAAATAGAATCCTAATAAATAATTATATAGTAACCCTAAAACACTCGAGATTGTTAAAATCTATTTACAAAAAAAAAAAAAAAAAGCTTTAGATATGGCAATTTTAAAAGAAATAAAAATATTTATTATTATAAAAATATGCCACTTTTCCAGCAACTAACTTTTCTAGAAAGTTTTTTTTTTTCATTGTTTTTGGCTTACTGCTGATTCTTACAGAGCTAAATCGTCGTACGATGTCACTCCAGTAGAAAAATGTCGAATACATATATGTATATTTATTCATAAAGAGTACCAAATTGATAGAGTTGATCATAGAGTAGCTAGAAATCGTAATAAATAAATATATAGTAGCTCTAAAACAGCTTAGATTGTTGAAATCTATTGATAAAGAAAACCCCTAAGATATGGTAATTTTAAAAGAAATAAAAAATATTTTTTTTATTATTGTTATTATTATTATACTATTATTATTATAAAAATGTGCTCCTTGCTCAGCAACTGACTTTTCTAGAGAGTTTTTTTGTGTGCATTATTCTTGGCCATCTGATGCTTCAAACTGAGCTAAATTGTCGTATGTTGTCACTCCAGTAGAAATATGTGCAATGTATGCTATTTTTTCATAAAGAGTACTAAATAGTTACAGTTAGTCATAGAATAGCTAATAGAAATCCTAATAAATAATTATAAAATAACCCTAAAACATCCTAGATTGTTGAAATCTATTTTTTATTTTATTTTATTTTATTTTATTTTATTTTATTTTTTTATTTATTCATTTTTTTTTTTAAGGGTGTATTCGAAAAAACGCTTTTCCACCTTCAACAGCTCGAAATTTTCCGATACAATTTCAGACATATTTTTAAAAGTAGAAACACGAAACTTGCTGAGGGGATTCTTGAAGGGACGTATGAGGTGCCGTGTGATGCCATTTTATGCTCAATTCATTAGAATTTGATTTATAAACAATTATCTTATCAGTATGACCCTCTTTTTCGTTCCCAGGTCTACCGCTTCGGAAAAATCGGTTCGGAATGCCGCTTTTGATTGCTTTTTTTGCAATATTTTCTGCATTTATCAAAGAATTGACAATCACGGCACCTTGTGTACTTTCCAAATAAGAGATTTTGAAAGTTTGGTGCATTTGAGAGCAAAAATGGATTCAAAAATAAATTGGAAAATAAGCAGTTTGGATCGAAATACACCCTTAAAGGCTAAGATATGGTAGTTTTAAAAGAAATAAAAAATATTTCTTCTTTTTCTTATTCTTCTTCTTATATTATTATTATAAAAATGTGCCCCTTGCTCATCAACTGACTTTTTTAGAGGGTTTTTTATACATTGTTCTTGTTCTTCTGCCGTTTAACCCTTTAATAGACAAAGCTTTTACATAGCTAAGATGTTGAAATAAATGAATGACACCGGTAACTGCGAACAAATATCTTTGTAAATAAGAAAAAGTGATTTTTCAAATGCATAATAAAATGGATTTTTTAAAATTTAAATTCCGGTGTCGGTGGTGCATATCAGAATTAAAATTTTGTGGTTTCGTACAGAAACCAATGAACGTTAAAGGATTAATAGGAGCTAAATAGTTGTGCGATATCTAGAAATCTATGCAAAGTATGCATATTTGTTCATAAAGAGTTCCAAATTGTTAGTCATAGAGCAGCTAATAGAAACTCTAATAAATAATTATATAGTAATCCTAAAACATCCTAGATTGTTGAAATCTATTGATAAAAAAATGTAATTTAACAAATTACGTTTTTACGGAATTTTTTTCTTTCTTTTTTTTATGAATTTTTGGGTGAAATGGCATTTTTGATTCAGATGAGCTAATTCTGTTGCACAATAGCTTTTCCCGTCTCAGATCTTCAATTTTAGCTTCGCTTTTATCTTCTTTTAAAAAAAATTAGGTAAATTCTCTTAAAGCTTTTGGTTGCTGAAGGAGGATATTGACAAACTATAAAATACAAAAACAAAAAAAGGAAAAAAAAATTCATGCAACATGGTTTCGTTTCATTTTAAATGAACTTTCTGTGGATGAAATTGTATTTTTGATTTCAGGTGAGATTTAATTCTCGTTATGTAACAGGTTTTTCCGACTCAGGTCTTTTATTATATCATTTCTTTTGTCTTCTTAAAAAAATTCCGTCTTTTATTTTATCATCTCTTTTGTCTTCTTAAAAAATTCCGCAAATTTACTAAAAACCTTCAGTTATTAAAGGGGGAAATAAGTAAATCATTAAAATTTTTAAATTAAAAAATTTTTTTAGTCATATATTATGTTTTTATTTTATTTTAAATGAGCTTTCTAGTCGTAGCATTTTTGATATGAGAGCTGGAGGCAATTAAGTAAACTAGCAATAAAATAAACTGGAACTGCGAGATTTAATTCTTACGGCATAACAGTTTCTTCTAACTCAGATATTCAATTTTATCTTTTTCAGAGTTACAACGTCTCCTGCTTTTTGTGCACCACTATTATCTTAGAGAAAATGTCGATGTTTTATACCCTCAAAGTATTTTAATTAAATAAAGGAACATTTTCTGCATTAAAATACTGGTATCCAAATAGCCGGAGACTTGGCTGCGCTTGTCTTCTTTAACCCCTTTGGGGCCACGGAATCCTGTTACGAAATTTTTAATATTTTTCATCGATTTTCAAACACAAATATTTGTGCCTTATTAAAACGAGAAAATGCTCCGATTAAGGGTGTATTCGAAAAAACGCTTTTCCACCTTCAACAGCTCGAAATTTTCCGATGCAATTTCAGACATATCTTTAAAAGTAGAAACATGAAACTTGCTGAGGTGATTTTTGAAGAGAAGTATAAGGTGCCATGTGATGTCTTTTTATGCTCAATTCATTAGTATTTGATTCATAAACAATTACCTTCTCAGTAGGACCCTTTTTTTCGTCTACAAATCTCCCGCTTCGGAAAAATCGGTTCAAATTGCCGTTTTTGATTGCTTTTTTTGCAATATTTTCTGCATTTATCAAAGAATCGCCAATCAAGCCACCTTGTGTTCTTTCTAAATAAGACATTTTGCCAGTTTAATGCATTTGAGAGTAAAAATGAATTCAAAAATAAATCGAAAAATAAGCAGTTTGGATCGAAATACACCCTTAAATAAGGCAAATTTTACAGTGAAGTTTTACTAGTGGGGATAAACAAGGAAACTTAAATCTTTTTGTGGTTCGTGTACGCGTCGCTCGTTCCTAAGGCTTTAAAAATTTTCGAAAATTTGTAATAAACCTTTTGGAACAGAAGAAGGCAATTGTTAAACCATCGAAATTTTAACCATTTGGACACCTGCTTCTATTGCACAATCTTTATTCGGGCAACAACACTTTTTTAATCCTTTAACGGACAAACCATTTTCATTGCTAAGTGGTGCACAACCTTTGGCCCGCGGGCCACAAAGATACCACTATTTTTATGCAGAGTATTTTTCCTTACAGTTTTGACGAAATCTTTACTATTAAATAAAACAAACGACTCTTTTCAAACATTCTGGTGGGAAACAATTTTCTGGCAAAAAGGTTGTGCATCACTGGCTAAGATGTTGAAATAAATGAATGACATCGGCAATTGCGAAAAAAAAAAAAAATATTTGTAAATAAGAAAAAGTGTGATTTTTCACATACATAATAAAATGGATTTTTTAAAATTAAAATTCCAGTGTCTTTGGTGCATATCGGAATTAAAATTTTGTGGTTTCGTAGAGAAACCAATACATTGGTTTAGGGTTAAAGGGTTAAAAGAAGTTTCCTTCAAGAACACAGCTTCAAAAATGCTCTGATTAAAAAGGCAAATTTTATTTTCCTTTATTACTGGTGCCAAAAACAAATTTTGGAAAGAAAGTGATGTTGCCACAGCAACGACAATGGAGTGAAAAGGGTTAAATTAATAATAAAAAAATTAGTCGTACGTCATGCTTTGCTTTCTTTAAAAAAAAACTTTCTAGAGGAAATGGAATTTTTGATTTGAGATTCAGGGCGAACATTAAACAACTATAAAATGAACAGGAACGGCGTGACTACAACACGGGTGGAGTTGCTTATTTACTACTGACCCGATGATAGCTTTCATTGCATTTTGTTTTGCAATTGTTTATTTGCATTTATAGTTCATCTTAATCCATATGTGAGTAGAATAATTATAACTTTAATAAAAAGACCCTTTTGAAAAGAGTGAAGTAATGCCGTTAAAAGCATTAGGAAAATGATCAGCAATCAGTCTCAATCCTTCTTTAAAGAATATACAATCAAAATTAAAAGAATGTCTTATAACACTTTTATAAATCATTTAAGTATGTAATTACAATCGCTTGCAGTCAATTTTTGAATGATGAAGAAAAGCAATTATATTTCTAAATTGCAGTTAACGTGTTAGAAAAAGATATCCCGTTATGTTTTTCCTGCTAATTTTATTGAACTTTCAAGCTAACATATGCACACCATAAAAATGTTACAATTTATGCAGGTATATTTCAGTGCTGCCATTAAGTATCAACCAGGCTGTAGAGTCGAAGCCGCCAGCAAACAAGCCGGCTCCGATCCGGTTTTGTTAACTAGTGAAATTAAACCACTGAAGTGAAATTAAACTAGTTATATGTAATTTTAAATCCATAAAAGGAATTATTACTGTCGTTTTCGGTTTGTATCGCGCTAGGCAAATTAGAGATTCCCAGTATACTGTCCGGTGTTCACAGTAGATGAAAACTGCTTTTGATTAAAAAGTCTTAGTAGATCCCTAATTATTTTCGAACTAGTAAAATTTTCATCTTTATTTTATTTTATTATTTTCCTTTCCATCGAAAATTTTCTGCTCTGGAGGACACGAATTGACATCAAAATTGCAAGGATTTCCCCTTTTCAAATCCGCGGATCCGAAATAGTAAAATTTCTGCTTTGTATTCTTCTTTAGATTTTGATAACTGAATTTTTCGAGTTTGTGGGACATGAAATTGAAAAATTAATGAAACGCAATACATATATATTTTCCTTTTTTCTTTCAAAGCTCAAGAACTGAATTAATACTGAAATAGTGAAAAATTCGTCTTATTTTTCTTGCGTTTTCTCATAATTTTAACCAACAGCAACACTAGTATATATTAGCCAGCCCGAAGTCCAAATCGTTTTCGAAATCGGCCATTTTCCCCATCAATTCCGCAATCCTGGTTACAATAATTTATGATTTATACTGTTACTCTGTAACAAAATAATAATTATGACTCTGAATAAACGTGTGGCATAACATCTGTCACTCCCTGACCAATCTATTCTTACCAGCTTTATCTAATATTTTTGTTTTTTCTTAACCGTGCATCTATTTTTTAAAACTATTTAACTTTTTAAAATTCAATTTTTCATACTTTAATATACCCCTTGAGGGGCAAGCAATTGCGTTTTAATGCTGAATTCGCACCGGAAATGTGATAAAATTTTACTTCAAAACAAGGAAAAGCAATTTTTCTACTCATGCCTTCCAAAGCTATAAAAGTCAAACTTGATTAAAATTTTGTGATGAAATTTTTAATTAAACTTAGGGCAGATATAATATATCCCATATCCCCTCAAGAGGTTAAATAAGACAAATTTTATTTTCCTTTATTACTAGTGTAAAAATAAATTCTGAAAAGTAAGGGGGTGTCCAGTCAGACTGAACATACGAGTGCAAAAGTTTAAATTTATATTTTTAATGAAACTCTTATATTTCACTTTAACACTTAACCCTTTCCGGCACGGACAAAATCTATAGTAAAATGAGAAATTATCGACTGACACCGGAAATTTTTTTTTTTTTTTTTTTTTTTTTTTTTTTTTTTTTTTTTTTAGGTATTTTAAATTCCTTAATTTAAGCTTTCAATGTAAAAGCAAAATTTTACTAAAATATTACTGGTGCCGATCGCAAGTTTGGAATTAAAATTAGGTATCCCAGACCGGGCACAGTGTGCCGGAAAGGGTTAACTGATCAATATTTTTGAAAAAAAAATCAGATAATGCCTATTTTTCATGTATTTCACAGAATTTTTAATCTTTTATCACCCGTTTATTACTGATGCATTGACATGCTCCGGTTAAATAACCAAGCATTTTTCTTGAACATATTATGTATAAATCAAAAATTGAAATGTATGATGATTTACAGTTAAGTTTAGCTACATTATTATGATTAAGATTATTTTTACTATCATAATCGTCATTATTTTTATGCAGTGGCATTGTTATTGCCATGCAAATTAAATAGTATTTGTATGTTATACCGATAGGATCAAAATTTTTCTTTAACTAAGCTATTTATCATGATTGTATAAATTTCATCTATTAGCAATATAATAAAAATATTTAATTGTATTATTTTTCTATTTTTATCCAATTAATCTCGAAGAAATGAAATCTGAATTTAAAAGCTTTTATTTCAAGAATATCTTCGATGAATTGAAATCATAATTGCATTTATTATTATTTTTACTCTGCTTCTGTATTATACGGAGGTAAATAAGTATTAGGCTACTGTGTAAATAGCTATTCACTGTTTCCAGTTTTTAAAAGCAAGGTCAATGCATACTAATTGTATCGCTTTATGATAATAACTAAAATGGTATTAAATATAAAATGTCTATCACAAGCTATTGCATTTAAAATGAATCATTTAGGGCATAATAAAATAATTAAAAAAGGAAACACATAATTGGATTTCACTTTTTTCTATTCAAGAGGTGAAAACCTTATGGTAAAATAAAAATTAATTACTGTTTTGAATGTAAAAGATAATACGAATTAGAAATTTTCACCAGCAAATTAAATTTTGCCATCGATAACCAAACATTGAGCATTTTATGTCAATGAATTTTACTTATTTTATAGAGAAAATTGATTTACTTATTAAAAATCGAGGTAATTTATAAAAAATAAAATAAACACATCAGTAAGTAAAATCTCAGTAAATAGTATTTGCGTGTGTTAAATACCATTGGAAAATATCTTTAGACATTGTTCAACTCTATCTTTCACTGAAATCAGAAAAGCATGTACACGAAAAATAATCGTGCACGATACATAAACACCAGCGTGATGAAAATATTTTGATGAGACAGAGAATTCAGATCAAAGTTTTTATTCCCCCTTTTTTTTCCAGTAAATACATTAAAAAATTTTTAAGACGGGCACGTGCTCGTCGTGTTAATATGTCGCCTATGGAACATAGCCCTGTTTCTAGCTTAATCATTTGATCAATGGTAGTTTTTTTCTCTTTTTCTTTTCTTTTATTTTTTTAATCTGCTAATTTAAAATTAACTTTATGAACAAGGATGTAGTGAAGGATATACGGCAATGTACCTTCTGGGTTTTTTAAAGAAGCTCAGTAAACATTCTATTTCTCAAGTAAAGAATCAGCGTATACCCTAATTATGAAAGTTCATGACGTCAACGTATACCTTCTGCCTATATCGTATACTCTCTGCATTTTTTTACGACTTAACACTGTCAACAAGTTCTAATAAATTTAGAAAAAAAAATTATGAAAGTAGTACTTTTAGTCCGGGTAGTAATTACTACCCAAATCTATTGTTTTTTTGCCAACATTTTGTAAGTTTTTCAAAGCCTTCCGCCCAGAAATGAGGCCGTCGCAAGTGCAAAAACAGAACAACCTCATTTCGGACGTCCTGTGCAGAATTAAATAAGATAGCACCAGCAAGCTGTAGATGTGAAAAAGTGGAAGTATGAAGGAGAAATGTCGGGGCTATGTGGTGAGAAGGATAAAAATTGTTGTGTTAATGAAGTAAATCCACTTTTCGTTACAAGTGATGATCTGGTACAGAATTTTGTCGTTGCATTGATATTCAATCAGATAAGTGCAGTGCACGAGCATGTATGTCCTTATCTGCTTGATTTAATAGATGTGGTTCCTAGCGATTTATTTTGTCCGTCAAGTTTATGCGATGCAAGTGCGACTAATGGACGTAGCACTAATGTCTACCTACTTAGCAAAATTTCGAGTGGTTGAATACTGCAAGTTCTAGCATACGAGCCTCGTCGACATCAATATGCTGGACAGAGAGCTCTTGCTTCATAAATGCCATAGTCCTTGTTTTTGAACATTTACAGTGTCATATGATACAATGGTCGTACCTAAAGCAATACACATGATTTAGTGACATTCTGCAGCTAACTTTTTGCAACAGAACTGGTTGTAAGAAGTGGCTGTAATCAAGCAGCGCGATAGTTCCATTTCAGACCTCTTGTACTTAATAATAAAAATATATATTTACAAATTTCATCACAGAGTGTTTTAACACTTTGAGGGGTAAAGCAGTTCCATTACTAAATGTTGTAAATAATGGTTGACACCCGAATCTGAAAGCAGACTTAGTTTTAAATAGAAAAAAAATATATTTCACACATGTAATAAACCGAATTTTCTTTTCCAAAATTCTGGTGCCAATGTGGCCCTTGGGAATTAAAATTAAGTGGTTCATAGACATACCAACCGCCCAGTAAGGGGATTAAAGCAACTCTCTTTCATTTAAATGACAAAAATCCTTTAACAAAATATGAGCAAACACGTCAACGTCAACTATTTACGCAGACGACATCAGCTGTGGCGTGAAACTTTCGTTATAACCTGATAAAAAGGATGCATAAATTTTATTACACAAAAAAAAGTATTTATTTTAAAGAAAGACACGACTGGAACACCACGACCCCTCGAATTACCTAAAATTCCATACTTGATTCTGTTTTTATATTCTATTCGGACAACTATATTTTTAAATAAATATTTTGGCAAATAAAATCGGAAGAAATTTCTTCAAGAATAGCATACAAAAAGAAGGGGTAGAAATTTTAATTTTCCGAGGAAAAATTTTAAAAATACGATGCATTCCAAGCCCATAACAATAAGAAAAAATTGATAAGTGCTATTGCATTAACAATAATTTTCTTTAGGAGCTGTAGCTTATAAGAATTTTGCTTTTAAAAGCTTTTTCTCAATTGATTTAATTATATTCAATGGCAATGCTTTTAAAAATTGAAAAACAGCACATAACTATTGAACAGATAAACATTCATTATATTACTTATACTTACACTTAATATCATGGGGACGAGCGACCGATATACGTATACGTGCCGCAAAAAATGCTCAGATTCCTGGATTACTCTCACCAATAAAGTTTTGTCTTCTTATTTAATCCAATCATTTTCTCGATTCAATGAGGCAAAAATCTCTGCTTTAAAAAACCGGTGATAAAAGATTAAAAATTCTGCAAAAGACGTTCGTATCGAAGGGGTTTATAAACACACATACAAAATAATAATTATGATGATAATAATAATAATAATAATAAAATCAATTATTTTCGCTATTAAATAAAATGCATTTTGATTCTAATTTCGTCATCTCCTACTGTGACTGATTTTATTTAGCTATAACAGTGGTTAGCTTGACGACTTTAACTTGGTGAAAATAATGCTAATAACAATAGTATAACAATGCAATCTAGTCAGTTTCTAAGGAAAAAATAAAAATAAAAGTGTTATTAATGCTAAATGATCGTAACATTTGTATTGGAAAATAAATATCGAATTATTAAATAAGAGTTTTAAATAATAATAATAATAATAAAGATCTAAAAAAAAACATTCACTTACACAACCTTTGGAAAATACACTATGTTCTACTGATAAGTTAATGAAATTGTTTGACGCAAATCAATTTTATCAACCCAAACAATGAAAAGTTTCTAATCACTAATGTGGTTTATTGTTCTTTTCTTCATAAGTATTGAAAATTGTAGTTTTCGCTACTTTACTTTTAAAAAATGTTTTGTATGCAATAATGACATTTCTACTGTTTAATAAGTAAATAAAAAAGTATGAAAAATAAAAATAAGATCTCTATATCTTTTGACATAGAGATCAATAAAAAATAACACTAAAAACACTTGGAATTTCACTCAACTTATATAAAACACGGATGAGATTTCTCCGCTTTATTTCATACCAGTATAATCTTAGAGAAAAGTTTATTCTATTAAATCGGGAAATACGGTGATTTAAGGAAACAGCATCTTCTCTAACATTTTACAAGTGTGCAAAAAAGAGGAGAAATCTCATCCCTAATAAAAAAAGAGGTAGTCTAGAATGTTTACTTAAAATGTTTTAACCCTTTCCGGGACGGGTAAAATCTGTATTAAAATGGGAAATTATCGTTTGACACCGGAATTCAAAAACGAATTTTTTAAATATTTTAAATTTCTTAGTTTAAGCTTTTTGTTGGAAAACCAAAATTTTACTAAAATATTACTGGTGCCGTTTGCAAGTTTGGAATTAAAATTAGGTATCCCAGACCGGGCACAGAGTGCCGGAAAGGGTAAACTTATTTATTTAACCCAGATTTGATCAAATTATGTGTTTAACTTTTTTTTTTTTTTTTTTTATTCTGCTTTAAATTGAATCATACATGATTGGTAGCACTCAAGTTGATTGCTGTTGACGCTTCTAGTATTAAGCGACTTAGCTCATAAGAATAAACATTTTGCTGTAAAAAACCTCTTTGTCAAATGATACAATTATGTCCACTGGCCTTGCTTTTAAAACTAAAAATACAGCTCATAGCTGTTCAATAGCTAAACACTCCTTGTTTACCTTCATATAAGCTTAATACAAAACAGAATAATAAATGCAATTATTTTCCCTATTCACACAAGACGTTTCTGATATAAATGCGGTTGATTCTAATTTCAAAAAGATTAATTGATTTCATGAAATTATGACAGCTGACAGCTTGATGAATTTAACTTAGTGAAAATAACACTAATAACAACAAAACAATAAAAAATAGAAGTGCTATTAACGCGTATAATGAAAGTAGTATTTGCATGGAAGAACAAATATTCAATCCAATTAATGAGCGAAAAAAAAAAAAAAAAAACTTAAGAATGGGAGGAAAAAAAATTTACTTTTCTCTACCTTCGACAGGCATGCTACAGGGATCGAACTTGTCTTGAAATTTCAAGATCAAGAAATTATTCAGTACCAGTCCAGTATTTTGTCATATAAAATGTGTTCTTAAATAATAAGAAAATTCACGTGTTTAAGCGAGATTTATTTTTCTATTAAAAAATACTGATTTTTGTCCTTGAAAATCCCCGGAAATGCACTAAGTATTATCTCTTAGTTTTCGTCACTTTTCTAAACTGAAAAGTTGATATTCTAGTATAACATTTTCGGTGTTTCTTTCCTGTCTTCTTCTTCTTTTTCTAAATTTAAAATCTGAAACATAAATAATAAAAATACTCCAGATTTTGTTACAAATAGTTACATACCTCAAATAATTACATTAGTAAATGTACGTAAATAATGCATTTTAAATGCGATAGCTCATAACTAATTTTGCTGTTAAAAGCTTTCTGTCAACTGTTATAATTATATCCACTGGCCTTGCTTTTAAAACTGGAAATATAAAAAACAATTCTTCAGAAGCTATTCAACACCCAAACTTTCATATATACTTAACACAAAAACAGAGTAATAAATGCAATTATTTTACCATTCTCCTGTAATGAACGCGGTTTGATTCCAATTTCGTTTCTCCTAGATTAATTGATTTCATAAAGCTGTGACAGTTGACAGCTTGGTGAATTCAACCTAGGAGGAAAAAGCTAATAACAACAGCATTGTAAAAAGAACAATAATAACAAGAAAAATAAAATAAAAGTGCTATTAACGCTAAATGAAAGTAACATTTGCATTGAAGAACAAACATCCACTTATAAAACGAGCGAAGGAGAAAACAAAAAAGAAAGAAAAAGAACTTGGGAAAACCTTCTCTTTCCCTAACTTCGGCAGGTAGGCCATGTTCCACTATCCGTTTTTCTATTTGTTCAGGTGGCAGAAATTAAAATGCTTCTGACGGGGAAAAGGAAAAAAAAAATCGATTGTTCTTAGAACTAAATTGTCCTATCGTAGGACTATCTTTACAATCACTTAGTGATCGTAAATGATTTGACTGGAGTGAATTGTGTTTGCATTTACTTTTCGTTGGATTTGAGGCATTTACATCGTTCATTTTCGTGTGTTTTACAATTTTCTTTTTTTTTTTCTATAATTATTCTTTGGTTAATGCAGGATGTTAACAGCCATAGACGCGAGTAAGAAAGAGAAAGGTAACAGGGGAATCATTGTCCCGGCTTCAAATTTTAAATTTCTTTAATTTAATTTTATTTTTCTGTTATGAATTGAAAATTAGAATTTTTTGTTAGTGATTACAGGCCTGTAGAACCTTTTCACGGATGCCACAGGCCACTTTCTTTAAACAGAAATCTTTAACAGGCACTTTGACAACATTTGCAAGTAAAATATACTTTAAAATTTATATTAGAAAAATACTGGTGCGAACGGAATATAAAAATAGTCGCCTGTGGCAGACATACCTTTTTCGTTCAGTCGTCAATTTTTGCAACTTTTATTTTTCTTGAATTAAGTCAAATGTATCGCAATTTCTTAGATAGATTACAAGAGTTAACATGTTATGCGTTGATGACTAATATTTGAGTTTCTGGGATTTATTTATGAGGGAAAAAATGTATATTTATGGTTCAAACTATGGAAATTTTCAACTTTTTTATTTTAACTTTGTTTAAAGGTAGAACGATATATTTAAAATCTGGGTACTACTTGATTATCCCATCAATCAATTTCGCAAAATTATACAAATTGCCAAACTATTCGTCAAATTATACAAAAATAAATTTTTATTTTAAATAATGAAAAAACAAACTGTTAAAATATTAATAAAAACGCTTTAAAGTGAGCATAACAACTATAACGCCATAAAATAACTGCACAGATTTTATAGAGTCTGCTATGAGAAAAGTAATTAATTAACATCGGAAAAAATGATTTCAAAATGTATTAAAACTTTGGGATGTATATATTTGTACGAAATAAATTAAAGGGTAGCCAGCATTCGGAGAAAAATACTCACTGTAAAAAATAACGGACGATTTAACGGAAGTATTACTGGTAATCTAGACGCCAGTACTATTTACTGTTTTTTAACGGAAAAATTTCCGTAAATTCCGGGAAAAAGTCGAAAAAAACTGAATATTCACGGAAATTTTTCCGTTAAAAAACAGTAAATAGTACTGGCGTCTAGATTACCAGTAATACTTCCGTTAAATCATTGTTTTTTTTTTTTTTTTTTTTTTTTTTTTTTTTTACAGTGCATTGAAAAAAAGAGGAAACTGTCAGTATATTTTGCATAATAGATCTTCAATTCCTGGAAGACAGCTTATGAAGAGCTCCTGATTTTAATGCTTTTTCAACAGTTCTACATAGTTTCCACCATTTTACAACAGCAAAAACAGTTTAATGACTTACTTTAACAAGTTTTGCGATAGTTTTGATGCTTTTACCATCTTTAAAATATTCTTCGATTAACCCCTCAAATGCCGAAGCTTTAAGGCCCCTGTCCTCGTTCGAGGAAACACTCGCGAGCTAATGCTATTCCTATGGGGAAGCATTTTTCTAATAACTCTTTCGCATTTTGACATTTTTGAATAATTTTTTTTGCATTGGATAGCTGAGGTGCATGCCGACAGCGCACCTTTTTTACTTTTTCGATTTTGGTTGCAGATATTTTTTACAAAGTTAGTTTCACTTTAAAAACCGGTTTCGAAACTGAAAGTGCTTTTTAAAAAATATATCTGCAACCAAAATCGAAAAAGTAAAAAAAGGTACACTATCGGCACGCACCTCAGCTATCCAGTGCAAAATAAATTATTCAAAAATGTCAAAATGCGAAAGAGTTATTAGAAAAATGCTTTCCCACAGGAATAGCATTAGCTCGCGAGCGTTTCCTCGAGCGAGGACAGGGGCCTTAAGAAAATAATCTTCAACTTTTTTGTTAGAAAAGAAAGGTACTACTAAGTTACCCCGTCGACCAAAAAATTATCGCCAAATTATAAGATTAAATGCCAATAATGGATGATCGTGAATGTCACATTTAGTGACATTAAATGCGATTCACGTGTTTAAAATGTCAATAACTGATTTTTATTTCGACTTTTTATTAATATTTTTGTTAATATTCTACTAATTATTTGTTTTTTCGTTATTTAAAATAAAACTTATGACAATAGATATAATTTGGCTATTAGTTTGGCGATTTGTATAATTTGGCGAAATTGGTTGACGGGATAACAGAGTAGTACCCAAAAAAATTGCTACCACAAATTTCGGAAAATAATCTTTTCTTTATTTAATCATAAACGCTCTTTTTTGTTAATAAAGCAAAATTTTTAACCCAAAAAAGTGGTTGTTCGATAGTTAATTTCAGAAATATGCATTTATTTGAACGAGACGTTAAGGAACAGGAGCAGTTAAGGGGTTAAATTACAAAAGGAATTTGTAATAACTTTCTAGCGCCCGGCCTGTTCACTTCAAATATATAAATGTAAACAAATTTACAGGAAGTAGCAGTAATTTCAAAGTGCAAACGATAATATCTGACATATATTTTCATTTATAATAAAAAATAAACAACCAAAATTATCGTCTGACAAAAAATTTCGTAAAACTTTCAAATGTTCAACTACTTATGTGAGGTTGTTTTTAACATTTTCTTCAGAAAATAATTTTTTGTATAAAAAAATAAAAAAAAATGACATGAATTACAATTTGTAAGTTTATACTGAAAATAAAGTTTGTATGATTTTTTTAGGTAAATCCTTTAATATTAAGAAGATGATATTTTTATAAGTTTCAAAAATACAAGTCTTCCAAAAACAAGTGTAAACCACTGTATCAATTGAAAAAAAAAAAAAAAAAAACTTTAATACTGAGTTTTAATATAAAAACACCAAATTCACAATTCTTATACTAGATCCATTATACCAACAATCCTATGTTTTTAATATTATAAAATTATTAATGCCAATCTAAGAATACTTTGAGTTTAAAACATCATTTTTTTCAACGTGTTGTCATCTTAAATAGTTTTTAGCTCACAGGCTAGCATAGCCTGAGAGCTTATGTACCCGCCCGTTCTGTATGTATGTTCGTTCGTGCGTAACGCGATAACTCATGATAAAAATATCCAATCCATTTGAAATTTTGTATATAGGTATATCCTGATAAGGCGCTTCCCTGATTAGTTTTTGGAGTTCATTCGATATGTATAAGAGGGGGAACGGGGGGCTCATGCCTCTCCCATTCATTGATATAAATGGGTTTTTCATGCAGAATTAACAGTTTTTGTTCAAAATATAGATATAGGATCATTCTGATGAGGCGAGTCTGCGACTGTTATTAGGTGTTCATTGAATAAGTATAGATAGGGGGAACGGGAGTTCTAATGCCCCTACCCTTAATTTATATAAATGGGTTTTTGAAGCAGAATTGTTAGATTTCGTTCAAATCTCTGAATAGTTTTGGAAGTTTAATGGTTAATATGAAAGAGGGGGATAACTCCTCTTAAATTATATAAATGCTAAATGAGTTTTTATTTATCCGATTTGCTCTGAATTTTGGATATAGATTTTTTTTATGATAAAGCATGCCCTTGATAGTTTAGGAGGTTCAATGATTAAGTATAAAAAGGGTAGAGCTGTTTCCCCTTAATTTTTTTTCGAACGGAATCAACCCTTGAAAATATAAGGCTTTAATGTACAATTAGTATTCTTAGCCTGTGAGCTCAATGCCATCAGTTTAACTGGGCAATATTCTTTTTATTACTATTTTTAAACCTTTATCTTACTTTTCTTCCGAGATTTACTTCAGATCTAATATGAAACAAAACAAAATTTCTAAGCAGAATTACGTGCCCATCTAAACATTGTACCAAATTTTGACAGCATCTTGTAATTATCGCCACGAGTTTTGTCTTGAATGACAGCTTATAAAGAATGGAGAAGGGGGGTTGGGGGGATCTTTTAACTTCATTGTTACATTGTTACCTAACATCATAATGAAACTCTCTCGTGAAAAAAAAAAAAAAAAAAAAAAAAAAAAAAAAAAAAAAAAAAAAAATCCATCAACAGGATCCGTAGAATGTTAACCGCCAGAATTGTTTGCGCAAGAGATGTTGACTTATCAATATCGAACTCGAATTTTTCAACCACTTAGCTTTTTGCCTGAAATATTTCTTCGGAATTATAGACACAGAGAAAAGAAGAAAGACAATTGCACTGTCTCCACAACCGGATATATTTTTTAATGGGCCAGTGAGATTGAAAACAAAAGATGCTATAATTTAATAATAAAGATTTTTTTTACAAATCATTTCTTCATTTTTATCAATTTAATTTTAAATAAAAAAAAATAGCCAAATAAAATTAAACAAATAACATTTAAGGGCAAATAACAAGTTTTTTTTTTTTTTTTTTTTTTTTTTAACAAAAATGAAATAAGGTAGCACTTTAAAAGATTTTTTTTTTTCACATCACTGCTTTTGTGAGACCAATGCATTTTTTGAACTATATTACAGTCCTGGATGGTTGGATATTGCCCAAACCTTAAATTCCTATTTACTTTATATCAATCCAAACTTTGCCCAAATGCGATATACTTCAACTCAAAGCTGATCCGAAAACCGAAAAAAAAAGGAAAATTAATTCATTATATATATAAAACCCCTCCGTGCATAACAATTTCGGGGTCAACCTATCCACGAGAAAAAGAAACTCATTCACCAATGAAAACGTTTCATAGTCGTAATGGAGCGTTCTCATTGGTCAGATTTACAGTAGGAGCTATAAATGACGTCACTACATTTTACTTCGCTTTGAAATCTTTCCACGATTTCAAAAAGTACACTGTTAAAAATTTTACCCATTTGCTGCAGTGACACTCCACAGCTTTCATAGAATATCTCTTTTATGACCAATGAGAATGCTCCATAACACAGTAAAGTAACCGTTTTCTATAAAAGCGGTGGAGTGACGCTGTAGCAAATGAGTCAAATTTTTTACAGTGTATATTTAATTAAAACTTTTTATTAAAGGAAAGCGAAGGTGCGTTTTAAATGCAATATTGTTAAAATTTTTATATTCGGGTTGCTTTAATTTTTTTTTTCTTTACAGCCGTGAATGACTCTTGAGAATTTCAAATCTATAAAAAAACATTGTGAAAAGTTACCTCCCATTTTAAAGGCAATCTATTTTCTGACCAATGCAACCGTTCCATAGTCGTAATGGAGCGTTCTCAATGGTCAGATTACAGAGGGAGCTGTAAATGACGTCACTACATTTTACTTCGCTTTGAAATCTTTTCACGATTTCAAAAACACTATTTAATTAAAACTTTTTATTTAGGCAAACCGCGGGTGCGTTTTAAATTTCATTATAATCCCCACCCCCATTTACCAGATAGTTTTGCTATAGTTTTAAATGAAGATTTCTGTTGAAATTTTCTTTCTTTTTTTTTTCTTTTTTCTTTCTTTCTTTCTTTTTTTTTTTTTTTTTTTTTTTTTGTTAGATTTTTCCCTTTCCAAGTTTAATCGCTGTATTTATCAAAATTGTTTCAGCCTAAAGTAACTATGATTGACCACAGTTGTTGTAATTTTTTTATCATCCTTTAAAAATGCAAACACGTCATTTTGACGGGCTATCTTCTAGTTTTGTAATAATAATAATAATTATAATTACAATCAATAATAATAATCAATCCAACACAGAATTTCCGGTGTGAATATAAAATTTCAGAATAAAAAAGAGGGACCAAGTCTGGAGATCCAGCTAATAGGAATAAACAAGGATTCTGAGAGCTCTATGCAACACATATGCGGGTCACTTGTCAAAGCGTTAAAGTAAAAAAGAGAGAAATTTTACTATTTAAAAAAAGGTGGCACCAATTCTGAAATTTGAATTTAAAAAATAGCCTTTTGACAACACTGAGAAGAATGCTCTGTATAGGGTTCCAAACTGCTTTAATCGGGTCCTACTGCTGAATATTGGTTTTTCCGAAATCTCGGAAAATTCACCGAAATTTCAAGTTCTCACGATAGTGAAACTCAGATTCGGTTTCTAAGTCGAGCAGCTGAAAAAAGAAAAAAAATATATTCTCCCTAAAATGTCTTCCACTTTTTTTTTCCTTTTTTTTTCTTTTTCCTTTTTTTTTCTTTTTTAGGATAATCGAAATCTCCCCTTCTTCTATTGTCGGATCAGCAGTCACGTGATGGGAGTCAACCGCAAAGGAATGTCGGGGGCCTATCGTGTGCATGATGTCACCGCTATGTAGAACAGGTTTACAACAGCCTTCCCACGCTCTGCTGTTACAATCATTTCTCCCCTCGGGACAATTTAATGAATAAATACTATCCGACCGTCATCCCGTTTCATCAAGGCTTGCCTGTCCATATCAGAAAAAGATACCGAATTGTTGCGGACATTGTGAAAGCAGACAATCAATTTATGCAATCAAACATCTGAGCAGGTATAAGATGATGTCGGAGATTCAAGCTCTATGCATTCGTTGGCAAATGAATTAAAAATTAATGAACTGATCATTGAATTACTTGTTATAAAACAAAAGTAAGTCGATAGTCTACATATCAATAATATGGCCGAAAAATGTGGCCACAAACAACTGATTATACAGTGATTTAAATGTAACCTATTATTGAGATGACTAAGATGATGACGTGTTCCAGTTTCGTGTGACATTTCAAAGTGGGATGATTTCGGAAGATAAATCTAAAAAAAAGGTCTCAAAACTTTTGATGAGTTATTCTGACGAGTATTAATGAATGCTTAAATTGATTAAGCCTATGAAATTTTAAATTACTTCCAAAATATGAAAATTTAAATTTTTCTTTGTATTAAAAATATTACTAACCAAATTTTATTAAATTCAACATACAATTAAAATACCTAAATTAGCGATGCACAACCTTTTTTGCCAGAAAATCGTTTGAAACCAGAATATTTCAAAAGTGACGTTTGTTTTCTTTCATAGCAAAGTTTCTGTCATTATTATAAGGAAAATTATTCTGCATAAAATTACTGGTATCAGTTTGGCCCGCGGGCCACAGGTTGTGCACCCTAAACCTAAATCAATTATTATTATTATTATTATTATTTTGCATTGCATATTGAACAATAATTAAATATTTTATATTTAACTTTATCCGGCCCAAAAAAATACGAATTTGCTTAATTCATCATTTAAAGCTTTTTGACACCACTAATTTTTTAAAAAATAATTTTATACTATTTAAGAGCAAAATTGTTTAGTCTAAACGTTACGAGTATTTTATTTAATTAATAATGGTGTGAATCCGTTATTTTCAATCTATTGAACGGAAAAGAAATAAAATAACTAGTTAAGGGGTTAAACTTTCAAACCAAAATCTTATTAACCCATTCGTGCCCAGCATCTTTTGCTTAAATTTTATTTGGTTGGCACCACTATTTTTAGAAGATTTAAGTTTAGTTCATTAATCACGAAAATGCATCATTTAAATAAAATAATTATTGCTTTTCTTTTTTACCGGTGTCAAAAACAGTGCTGAATGCACCTTTTGAAGCGTCCCTAAAAAGGGACGCTAGGCACTAATGGGTTAAAATATTCTTGGTGGTGTTTGTAAGTTTGGCATTAAAATCAGGTATTCCCGACATCAGACCACTACGTTCGGAAAAATTTAAATGTTTCATTCTTCAAGATTTCCTAGAATCTTCATGTCGAGTTAAATACAGCGGTATAGCGTTAAAGAATACTAGTGCGCTTTTTCGTAAAATGCAGCTCCCCTTGATAGTATCAGTTAATGTAATATATCGGTTAATACTTCATATAATAATTATCAAATAGTTCAGTTAAAAATTACTAAATTGATAATCAAATTACTTGTTATAAACCAAAAGTAAGCTGATACTACATATCAATAACATGACTAACAAATTTGACCATAAACAAAATGACTATACAGCAGGACTGTCATAGACGACTAATTTTAAAAAGACGACGAATTTCAAACTCGTACCACTTTCCCGAAACATAAGTCTTTAACTTACACTTTGACACCATTTGCAAGATAAATATATTTTTAATTTTAGGTTAGAAAAATTCTAGTTCCAAAAAAAAATAAAAATAATCGTCTGCGGTAGCCCAGTATACAGTGGTTTAAATAAGATCTATTAAAAAGAAGACTAAGATGGCGAGGCGACGGGTTATATTTTCGTGAGACTTTTCACAGCGTGATGAGTTTAGAAGAAACTGTCTAAGAAATGTTTCTGAATTAATTTTATGACCATGCACAATGGTGAATTTTCTTGAAATCTAGGCCGATCGGCATCTTATCTTTATTTTTTTTTTCCTGAATTTTGTTTCGAGAACAAGATGATAAGCAGGGCCTGACTAAGGCAGGGGTATGAGGGGCAATTGCCCCGGCCCCCCCGGCTTAAGGGGGCCCCCAAGGACAGATATAAGTTTTTCGTTAAGAGTGTCAAATGATAAAAAATGGTCAAAAGTGACCTTTTTTTTTTTCAATTTTAAGGGTATAGCTTGTTTTACTCCCTCTGTTTCTGTATCCAATGCCTTTTTAAGGCCTCACATTTACCCTCATATACCTGTAATTTAAAAAAAAAAAAACTGTATTCTGTAATTTCTTAAAGTTGTCTTTCTTCTGTTGTTATGTATATAGATGTGAATTGTATTTGGTACGAAATTTATGTACACATACAATAATTATGAATTCCAGTTTTAGCCAATTTAGTATAATTTACGAAAAATTTTAAGATAGAAGGGGGGGGGGGCTCCCTAATAATGTTTGCCTCAGGGCCTCCCACTGTCTAAGTCGGGCCCTGATGATAAGCGTTATTAAATGGTATATCTATACAGCATATGGGAAAGTTCATTTGTTATTCTTTAGAGCAATTTTTCATAAATAATCCCAATTATTTCATTACAAAATATAATTAAGATAAAAATTGATATAACAATTAAATATCAGTGTGTTCAACTCACGTAACATGTATCTAATTTGTAACAAAAAACATTTTAACTGTCTATATATTAAATCAAAATTTTGTTTCTCTTCTGACCAGAGGCTCACAAATTTTGATTTATAATAATAATAATAATAATAATAATTTTTGTTACAAATTAAGTATATTTTTAATGAGTGGAGCACAGTAGTATTTCGCTGGTTATATCAATTTTTATACTAATTACATTTTAGAAAAAAATATTGCAATTATTTTTGAAAGTATGTTTGAATGGTCCAAAGGATAACTGTGGATGTTCCCATATTTTTGAAAACACCTTTTATACATTACTTTCTCTTTTCTTTAATGAATGTAATATTTGTTCATTTCATCAGTTGTTCAATAAATTAAATTAGCCTAAGGTAACATCCTCAGTAATTGGCACTTTAAGGATTTGTCTTTAAACTTACTTCTATTTTCATCGCCAAGAAATAAAATATTTACTTGCAAATATTTTTAAATCAAAGAGTGCATATCTGTGCGCCTATTTTGCCCACTAAAAGCAAAAATATTTGAAAAAGCATTTTTATAAAAATATATTTATAAAAAGTTGCTGTAATCACCAGTAATTGGCACTTAGACTTTTACAGAATTAAAGTAACCCTTTTCAACTAAACAAAACTGTTGTCAATTAAAATTTAAAATATACTATAAATTAGATAATAATAAATTGAAAAGCATGCCTTTCTTAAGCCAGAGAAGAAACATTTGCAACAAAAATGGCTAATTTGATACAAGGCATAATTGTTTCTCTTTTCTAGGCACTATTGTCATTTAGTAGCATAAATCAAAGTTATAATCTGTAAAGTAAATGAGCATATAACTTGTATATGATCTTGTATTTTTAAAAGACTGGATATAAATCTTATATTAGGACATTTTTGTAGGAAGTGCCAATCACTGGTGCCTGCCAATTACTGGGGATGTTACCCTATGACTGTTATAAATTATAGACCTGCGAAATAGAATAAAATACTTTACAAAGCAAAGCTATTACATTCCGAACTTATAAAAAAGGCTTCCTTTATTCATTAGTTTCTCTTGACTTTCTCATGCATGCCTTTTAACCCCTTGCGGCGCAGTGGTTTCATAAATAAACCACTTAATTTTTATTCCCGAACACCACATTGGCACCGGAATTTTGTTTAAAAATATTACGGTTTATTGAATGCGTGAAATATAGCGTTTTCGTATTTATAGATAAAGTTTTTTCCAAATTCCGGTGTCAGTCGTTAATTTCAACACTTAAGCAATGAATTTGCCCTGCGCCGCAAAGGGTTAAAACGACATTGCGCATTTTATTCAACTGAATTGTTCAACAAACTATGCATAGCAGCCAACGTTTTTTCCATAGTACGGTTTTTGTTACGATTAAAACTTAATCGTCAATTTTGCCTTATTTAATTATGAAATATCTTTACATTTCGATAATTAAATTTGGCAAAATGTACTATTGAATTTTAGTGTTAAAAAGAAGAGGATAATTGTTGGCAATTATGATTATGCATTTTCCCCCTTAAAAAACATACAGTTAATCAGGCCCTGATTATTACTTAGTAGGTCAATGCTGTGATTAAATAAAATAAAGATTACTATTGGGAAATAATAATTCAAAAAATCGCTAAATTTGTAACTTGTAACACTGGACTGTGTCTTAATCATAATCAGAGTGTGTATTTGATATATTTTTGAGAAAGCGACGTTACGTTTCTTAAGGATGAAAATGTGCCATTGGTGACTGTTTTTATATTCCATTAGCACCACTATTTCTGAATAATAATCTTCGAGATAAATCTGTTTTGCAGATGTTAAAATTTACCAGGAAGATTATTACTTGCAAACAATGGTAATGCAAAAAAATATAAAACAGTTGCCAGTGATATATATAATGGTTTGTGCATACATATTTTTCATAGGGCAACGTTTGTTTAGAAGGTATTAATAACAAATTTATGACATTTAGCCCCTAATAAAAAGTTCTTTCATCTTGCAATGACTTTAACTTGATATTTAACCTCATTTCCTTGTACCCCAGTCTAACTTAAACTTCCATCTAAAAGTTAATTATACTGGATCCGCTCCACAAATTTCAACTAGCTACTAAAGATGTAATTCACCGATGCGTGAATCTTAAAAGAGGAGGTAAGTATTGTCTTTACAAAAATAAACGAAAACTAAAAATGATTAAAAGGCTTCAAAGATTACCGTTACAAAGCCCTTTTTAAGCTTTAGTTTCTCTTTCCCTTTTTCATTGCATACCGTATAAAATAATGTTGCTCAATATAATGTTAAAAATAAAATAATGTTATTCAGTGTTGCCGCATCCGTCGGATTTTTTATTTAGAAGTATTAAATTCACATCAGAAAAATTTTAAATAATAATGTACTTTTAAATTATTTACAAAGTTATCGGTTGAACAAATCATTCGTCCTAAATAACAATAACCTGCCACTAAATTTAATGTATAAGTCTCGCTTTTTTAAACCCTTGGGGGAGAGCAACCGGTGTACACTCCGAATCCTAAATTATTCGCACCATCTGGGTTGCCAGATTTAGCCTTCTTTTTAAATCTGAAATTTTACATTCACACCAGAAAGTCTGTATAGTATTGTTTTCTTTATTTCAAGACAGACATTCCATGATTATTAAAGTAAAAAAAGAAAAAATCTTTCAAATTCGAAGTTTTAAAATTGAAAGTAGAGATCAAATTGGCAACACTGCTTACCAGTAAAATTTTAATGTAAATCTTTTCTTATTTAATCCGAGCATTTTTCTTATTCAATTAGGCGAACATTTCTGTTCTAAAAAACCGGTGATAAAAGACTAAAAGTTCTGTAAAATACGCTCGTCTCAAAGGTGTTAAAAACTGTTTCACTGTTTCGCACTATCATCATAGAAAGACAAAATAATTTTTAAAACAGATTGGAAAAAAATCGGAATGCCAAAAAAAAAAAAGGGCATTTTTGTATCACTAAATTTTGATAGAAACTTTTGACTTCTTTAATCTTAAAAAATTATTTAACTTCGGTGACTATAAACCCTAATAAAAATCTGGAATTTGCCAGAGATAGCAAATGAGGTGCGTTCGTACAATAGCGAAGTTTTTAAAATATACAGTACTTCGAATACAATACAGTATCCGAAATCTTTTGTGTGTCCCTGTAAATACTAAATGCTTTCTATTCTACTGGAATTAGCTTGTAATAATCCCAGGAATGTATATCAATTTCATAAAATGTGAAATAGTTTAATATAATTAAAACGCACTCCAAACAATGTGTTTTCCCCTATGCCATTATGTAATTCAATACTTTAGTGTTGCCCTGTTTATTAATAAAAAATATTCTTTGCACCACAAATTGTACAGAATGTACATTTTAGTATATATTTCATAGATGCATATGAATTATATTTTGTTCGAAAGAATCTAACATCCTTAAAATGCACTTGAAACTATTTTTTCTCATTGACCTTAATGTAACGTAGTGATGCACAACCTTTTTGCCAGAAAATCGTTTGCCACCAGAATATTTGAAAAGCGACGTTTGTTTTACTTATTAGCAAAGTTTCTGACATTATTATAAGGGAAATTTTTCTGAATAAAAATAGTTTTATCATTGTGGCCCGCGGGCCACAGGTTGTGCATCCCTAACGGAATAACTTTGATTGTCCCTGTAATTAAACTATGCATCCGATTTTCATAAAATTTGAAATGATTCGAAAAAATTATGTAATAAAAATGTATTTTAAATTTCAAATGATTCCGTTGGGTAGTTTTCGCGATGTTATTTGCGGACAGACGAACGGATTGAGCGACTACAGGTGCTACGTATTTTTATAACTACTAGCGAACCTAGGATGTATTCCAATCCAAAATGCTTAGTTTCTGATTTATTTTTAAATTCATTTCTGCTCTCAAACGCATCAAGCTGGCAAATTCTCTTATTTAGAAAGTACACAATGTGCCGTGCTTTTCAATAGTTTGATGAATGCAGAAAATATTGCATTAATGTTGGAGTTTTGAATTGAATTTTCCGAAGCGGGAGATCTGCGAAAGAAAAAAAATGGTCGTACAGTAATTGTTTCTAGACAGTTTCATAGACAGTAATTGTTTCTAGACAGTTTCATAGACAGTAATTGTTTCTAAATCAAATTCTAATAAATTGAGCGAAAATTGAAATCTCACGGCATCTTGTACATCTCTTCAAAAATCACCTCATTAAGGCCCCTGTCCTCGCTCGAGGAAACGCTCGCGAGCTAATGCTATGCCTATGGGGTAGCATTTTTCTAATAACTCTTTCGCATTTTGACATTTTTGAATAACTTTTTTTGCATTGGATAGCTGAGGTGTATGCCGACAGCGCACCTTTTTTACTTTTTCGATTTTGGTTGCAGATATATTTTTTAAAAAGCACTTTCAGTTTCGAAGCCGGTTTTGAAAGTGAACTTTGTAAAAAATATCTGCAATCAAAATCGAAAAAGTAAAAAAGGTGCGCTGTCGGCATGCACCTCAGTTATCCAATGCAAAAAAAAAAAAAAAAAAAAAAAATTCAAAAATGTCAAAATGCGAAAGAGTTATTAGAAAAATACTTCCCCATAGGAATAGCATTAGCTCGCGAGCGTTTCCTCGAGCGAGGACAGGGGCCTTAAGTTTTATGTTTCTACTTTTAAAAAGTGAGTCTGAAAATGTATCAGAAAATTTCGAACTGTTGAGGGTGTAAAAATATTTTTTCGAATACACCCTTAACTCGATATTTCGCGAGGACCTTATTTCCCTGTACCCCAGTCTAACATAAACCTTGATCTAAAAGTTAATATATTCTGGACGCGCTCCACAAATTTCGGCTGGCTACTGAAGACATAAGTCACCGATGCGTGAACCTCAAAAAGGGAGGCAAGTATTGTCTTTACAAAAACAAACGAGAACTAAAAGTGATTAAAAGCTTCAGAGATTATTGTTAGTTATCTTAAATGCTGCCAGATTTTCTTTCTTTCTTTTTTTTATGTCTCTTAGCGAAAGGAGAAGTTGGAGTATTTATCAAAGTCGATTGTTCAAATGATATAATGCTGTTAAAATGATGAAAGAGGAATAAAACTGTTCTTGTCAACAGTCAATTTAATTTGCTTCGTTGAATAACATTTGTTTTATTTGTTTGCATTTGAACAGCGGGTTGTTTGTGTTAATACTCTATTGAATTTATAGAAGTGGATGAAGATTCTCCATCTGGTCAAAAACCTCACCTACAGATCAAATAATTTTGTTTATACTTTAAATTTATCGCCAACTAAAGGTGATTAAAAGCTTCAAAGATTACTGTTAGTTGTATTAAATGCTGTGAAATTTCACCATTTTTTTTTTTCTTGTTTCTGCGTGTGAATGTTTAAATATAAAATGAAATTTCAGCATTTATCCAAATTGTTTTTTTTTTTTCTTATAATGATGTAACATTTTTAACATTACGTTAATCTTAACTATACATTTTGTAAAATCGAATAAAGTTCTTTCTGTCAGTAATGTATAAAATTTGCTTCGTTGGATACAGCATCGAATTGGGTTATTTTTATTTGTGTGTTTGCATTTGAACAGCAAATTATTTCAAGGTTCTTACTTACCTGGAATTTCCAGACCAAGAAATTCATTGGTACCAGTATTTGTTAGAAAAAATCTCTAGTTAAATAAAGCAAAATTTTGCGTGTTTCGCTTGAACTTAGTTTTCTATAAAAAATTACTGATATTTTACTTGAAAAATAATGGTACTCGAACGAACCATGTATTTGTATTACAGTAGAACCCCGCTAATTCGGACCCCGTTAATCCGGATCTCCATATAATCCGGATCGGTTTGGTCTTTTTTTTTTTTTTTTTTTTTTTTTTTTTTTTTTTTTCAAGTTTGAGAAGGATTGCCTAATTTCCATAACATTAACTTATTTCATCGTCGTATTCTGAATTAAAACTTTTTCTGATATCTTTTTGGAAGAATTAAAGTAAACATTTTTACTGTCTATAAATATTCAATGAGTTTAACATAAAGGTGATTTTCTGTAAGAATGTTTTAATTTATTTCATTTTTGCTAAGTCTCCGGATAATCCGGATTGGACCTGGGCCCAATTAATCCGAATTATCGGGGTTTTACTGTAATACTCTATTAAATTTATAGAAGTAGATCAAAATTCTGCATCTGGTCAAATATTCCTTATAAATCAGATAATTTTAAATACGGTTTTAATTTTGTCGCAAATTAAAGAATATTAAAAATTAAAAACATTATAGTAGTAATTTTAAATTCTGTGAGATTTTCTTTTTTTTCTTTTTTATGTCTCTTAGAGAAAATAGAAGTTGGAGTATTTATCAAAGTCAATTGTTCAAATGATATAATGCTGTTAAAATGATAACAAAGGAGTAAAACTATTCTTGTCAACAGTCAATTAAATTTGCTTCGTTGTATAGCATTTGTTTTATTTGCTTGTATTTGAACAGCCAGTTGTTTGTGTTACCACTTTATTGAATCTATAGAAGTAGATCAAAATTCGCCATCTGGTCAAGTATCTCACCTATAAAAGAGGTAATTTTGTGCACGCTTTTAATTTTTTCGCGAACTAAAAATTATTAAAAGTTTCAAAGATTGCTGTAAGTTATACTAACCCTTTAAACTCACAAACCCTTTAAACCAGGGCGCGAAATTTCCACTCGCCAGCTCGCCATTGGCGAGTAAATATTTACCGTTGGCGAGTAAGTTTCGCCTTTTAAAATGTTGTGCTTCAAATCAAACTATGCACAGTGATACACAGAAGTGTTTCAAAATGAAGCGATGGTATTTATTTTCCAAAAGAAGTAAAAAAGCTCCGTTGCCTATTTCTTCGTCTTTCCTACGGAGGAATGAAATTACACTGTCTGCATTCATGCCCCTTCCCCGCTTTCGTACTACGCACGCGCCAATACCGAAATAGATTGCTCTTCACTCCTGCGCGATGAGATTCAGGTTTCGTCACCTAAGCATCACCTAAGCGTCACCTAATATCCCATATTTTTCATAAAAATGTAAAACATTTTGGATTTAAAAGACAGCTCTTTCTAACAATCGTCAATATAAATTAAATTTGTCATAAATATTTCATTTTCTGTGCAGGTGTGGGGGTTGACGTTTCTGAATGAATGCAAAATAGTGGCGAGTAAAAATTCTAGCCTGGCGAGTACCTTTTAAGCTGAATTTTCATGCCCTGCTTTAAACTCTTTTACACAAATTTAATTCGGTTAACACCACTTTTTAAAAAGAAGTTTCGTATGTACACAATTTCAAAAATGTTCTATTTAAATAAGGATTTTTAAAATTGTCTTTCATTACAAATACCAAAACACAAATCTTTCAACAAAAAAAAAAAAAAAGATAATGTCCAATTAGAATGGATATTTGATTGCAAAGGATTAGATTCAGTGGAATTTTTAACTTCTTTTTTTTCTGTGTGAGGAATATTTTAGTGAAAAGTCAACACTCGAGTATTTACTAAAATGTTTTTTTTTTTTTTTTTTTTTTTTTTTTCATATAGTATGCTAGTATATTTAAGAAAGTGGAATATCTTTATTCTGTCAACATTAATTGAAATTTGCTTCGCCAAATATATTTGTTTGTTTACATTTGAACAATGGGTTATTTGTATTAATACACTGTTGAATTTATAGAAATTAATTCAAAATTCTTCATCAGGTAAAATGACGCACGTAATGCTCAGATAACTTCTAATTAAAAAAAAAAAAAAAAAAAAAAAAAAAAAATCGGTGTTGAAATATCGTTTTTGTTAGCCTTTATGGAGACGAACAGCTTTTTTTTTTTTTTTTTTTTTTTTTTTTTTTTTGTTCTAAAGTTCACCTTACTTTAACAGGGCATTTTCGCTATTCAACTACGAACTTTTACTGCTCTCTCATATGAATGGTTAAGGTTACTAAATAAGAAAAACATGCAAAAATGTTCTTTTAATTCTTTTATTAAAATTTCGCACACACATATATATATATAATTTTTCAACGTGACATTGTTGATTGTTTTTTACTCAAGTTTTTAAGTTTTTTAGGTCTGACCTTTTTACATGAAAATTCTTTTGTAAAACGATAACTTTAGAGCTAGCTTTTCAAAGACATACGTAAACTAACAATAAATAAAAGGCTGCGATACAGCCTCTTAATTATCTTAATTACTGAGACATTTTCTTTCTTCCTTTCTTTTATTATGTGACTTAGAAAAAGGAGAGGTTGGAATATTTATCAAAGATTTTTGTTCCAATGATGTAATTATTTGGAAAAAAGAAGAATAAGTTCTTTTCACTCAATATTTATTAAATTTGCTTTGTTGAAAAAATAACCATTTTTTTATTGATTTGCATTTGAACAGAAGTTGTTAGTATTACTAATCTAAGGAATTTATAGATATAGTACAGAATTCTTCGTCTTGTGAAATATCTCCTTTCGAGTAAGATTATTTTCTCTAATTTCAAAAAAATTTTACTGCGTTGAAATGGAAGTTTGCATAATCAGAATAGAAATTTTATTATAATTCTATTACTTACATTATAACAAGTAATATCACAAGAAACTCTGAACCATTCTATGTAATGTGAACGTAAATTTCATTATATTGTTAAATTCAAACACATGTTATTTTGAATCGTTTTAACCGCGTTCCTGTTTTGGCCGTACGTCGTGCGATCAACGTGTTTTTTCCAATCGTAATTTGCCCTTACCACATACGGGACAATACCTCTAATCATAATTTATTATTCTCACCAGTAAAATTTTATTACAAATTTTGTATTACCTCATGCGAGCATTTTTTGATTCAACAGCAAAAAATTTCTATTTTGAGGAACCGGTGAAAAAAGATTAAAAATTCTGTAAAAGACATGAAAAAATTAGGCATTATTTGAAAGTTTATTTAACAAATAATGATCAGTTAATCCTTTGAGCTCTGATGGTAGAATTTTCTACCACTTAGTTTTAATTCAGAAATGTCATATTGACACCGGAATACTCGACGAGATTTCTTTGGAAAAGGTTAAATGCATTTTTCCGTGTTTATCGTAAACCGAATTTTTCCTTTGAAAAATATTGGTGCCAATGTGACATTTTGAATTTTGAAGAAATTTACCCACCAGAGCTCAAAGGGTTAAGTGATTAAATGCATTCATGCATGAGAGAATTTCAAATGCTCTAATTAAAATTCCAAACAAGTAATGCAACATTGCTATTTACCTAGAAATATACTTTTCGTTAACCCTTTCCGGCACATTGCCCGGTCTGGGATACCTAATTTTAATTCCAAACTGGCAAACGGCACCAGTAATATTTTAGTAAAACTTTGGTTTTACAATAAAAGCTTAAATTAAGGATTTCAAAATATTTAAAAAATTCGTTTGTGAATTCCGGTGTCAGTAGATAATTTCTCATTTTAGTACAGATTTTGCCCGTGCCGGAAAGGGTTAACAGTTGTTAATAACTAATGTTTTTAAACGACAACATGAGATACCGAAATCGCAAACAATTTTCTCTTCCCTTTCCCGTTATATAAATGTATGTCTACAGATATATAAGTCATTGTTTGTATGCGGGTATGTGGGCATGTGGGTTTCTATGTCCAAAACCTTCCCCTAAACTGCTTGATGGATTTCAGCTAAACTTCTTAAATGCATTCCATAGCGTTCAGTCTGACATATTCAAATAAATGCCAATAAAAAATCAATATTGTAAAATAGTTTTTGAAAGTGAAACCTTTTAGAAGCTATCTCTCATATGACGTGAAGTAGCTCTAATCAAATAATTTTTTAAGGGAAATTTAATACAAAATAAGCTTTTTAATCGTCAATGAAATAGTAACGGGAGCTCAGATGTTGCAATCATTATCATACTTGCCTCCATAATTTGCGTCTTCGCTGATATATATATTTTTTATTAATAAAAATTAATTAATTGCATTTATTCTATATTTGTCTATCATTCTATCCTTGACTGTAACTATATTAGGTGTTATTTGTTCTGTTTGATTATATTTACATTTTATGTAAATGTGTACATTTCGTTTTTTCTCTCTCCTCTAAGTCTAATGTTTCTTTTTCTTCTTTTTTTTCCTCTGTTATGGATTCCAATGCATTATATCTATAAATAACCAGCTATATTTGCTTATTTAATCGCTTGTTACATAAAAAAAAAATGCATTTTTCATCAAGAAATACAATTTAAAATATTTAATTATAGCCAATTGTTACATATTGCATTAAACAGCAATTTTATCATCTTGCACTTGCCCTCTGAAAGGGGATAAGCAGAATTTCTAATAAACAAAGCAAGAATTTCCCCCATTTTTTATTAGTAAGCATGGCAAATATCGTTTTAAAGATGGTCTCTCTAACACAGAATTATTAGCAAACATGGCAGAAGAATAGGAATGGCGAACGTTGCGACGTTAAATATTACTGAATAAAATGATTTTATAACAAAAAAAAATGTTAATAAACTATGTTGAGATATAAAATAAAATTACCAAAGAAAGAAAATTTTAATTTGATCAAAAATGATAACAATGCCATAAGACAAACTCCCCCCTTCTTCCCGATATATCTTATGCATAGTTGCCAAGTATCCGGCTTTTTGCATACCACTATTATCTTAGGAAAAATTAAATCGCCAAAATGTTCCAATTAAATAAGAGAACATTCTCTGTATTAAAATATCGGTATCCAAAAAGCCGGAGACTTGGCAGCTCTGCTTACGATATAAAGTGCAGATCCCTCTCCCCTCCTTTTCGCTCTAAAGTGATAACTTTATGTACGTACAGCCCCATTTCCTTTTTTCTTTTTTTTCAATTTTTTTCCAAATTTTCCCCATAAAAAAAATTAATAAATTAATACCTTTTGAGTTCCGTAAGTGATAAATTGTTTGTTTTGTTAAACCGCTTCATTAATTCTTCGGGAAGTAAAATATAACATTTGACTCTTGCTTCGCTTCTGGGCAGCTTTAAACGAGCTCTCTATGTTAATGAAGGAACGATGAAATGATTTCTTCTCCTTTTTTCTTTATTTTTTTCCGTAATTTGAACATAAACAAAATATGATAACCACAAACGAAGCTACTGACGCTAATGACTTCGTATTTCTTTACAATATAAGAAAAAAAAAGAAAGGTCTACAACAGATAACACAATTTTTTAATAGATATAGATAGCTTCAATTTGTACAATAGTATTTTGACATTTACACATTATTTTTTATGTATAGTGTGTGTTAATTGTTTATATAAATGCATTTCATTTTGAGCCAATTAAGAAATGGAAGGAAATTAATTGATTTTGTTTTAGGCAACAGCATATATCACTTTATTTATAGAATGTTTTCAATAAATTTTGCTCTAATTGGGCGACTAATTGTTTTGAACTTATAAACCATTCTAAATTCCGCGTTCAAAGTTCAAATAATGCTTCTTTCATTTTTTAAATCTTAGGTTATACTCATACGTTTACTCACGAGCGTAGTAGGACCGCCTTTAGAAATGTGCACCTCTTTATGCTTAAATTTTCAATTTTATTACAGAAAAAGACGATAATTTTTTTTCGTTATTATTGAACTAGATTTATCATGTAGTTTTAAAGTGAAACATGTTGTTATTCATATTCTAAACCGACAGAAAAATTATCTCTAAAAATGTGGAGTACTTTTCGTCATTATGACATTGAAAATTAATAAAGCTTTATGTATAAAGTAGGGGCCTATACCCGCTCTTCATGCTTTACACCCAGAACTGTCAAAAGATTTACACATTGCAAATTTTTTCCTAGTTCGTGCCCTGATAAAAACACAATGTAATCCATCATAGTAACCAGTTAAAATTTCTTGAATTAAGGACATTAAAAAAAATATATAAAACGTGTATGACTGACTGGTCTGAAGATAGAATAATTGCATATATTCCTTGCGTTTGTGTGCCTTATGCTTGCATTGGAGAAATTTCTTTTTATAAAGAATAAATCAAAAATTTTATCACCACTATTTCCTTGCGAAAATTTTCGTTTGACATTTATTTTGCAGGCGTCGCACAGTGGGGCAAAATCCGGAAAAGCTGGCCAAAATATGAAAATGTTATTCAAAATGCACGAAAATTCGTATACAGGTGTTTTTTAGGATGCTAAGTAAGAATACAAAGTTAAAATTTAAAAAAAGGGCGGACACAATACGGTGGAACAAAAACTACAATGTCTCGAAAGTTATTCCATTTGTGTGAAATTTCGTAAACTTTTCAGGATGCTAATTAGGATTGAAAAATTAAACTTTAAAAATAAATAAATAAATAAAATGACAGATTAAAAGTAAAAACAATTTGATTTAAATAAAATTTAAAATTTCGAGGCTAAACTTAAAAAGGAATTTTCAAGGAACCAAGAGACATTTAATCGAAATTTAAGTACATTAATGGAAAGTAAAATACTAGACTATTTATTTTTTATATTATTAAAATAAAAAGAAAATATATTCCAGAACTTCACCTTTAAAATCAATTGTAGTATAATAAAAAGATTCTTCAGACGTCAAGGTGTCGAAATAGTTAGCAGAGCTTGTTCGCAGTATTAGAAGATCTTGTGACTCTTAGGATTAATTATCTTTAATTTCTTCTGCAATAATTTACCTAAACTGGAAATGAAATAATCTGATGACATTAAAAGACATAAAAATACCTTTCATTTTCTTGCGCTACTGCATGTTTGCGATAAATCTTCTCGATGCCTTTTGATCAGTTTGTTGCATGAATCTTGAGTATCTTATGGCATTTGGAAAATTGGCAGTAATGAAGATAATGTTATTTCTTTGTCATTAATAAATAGTTTGTGCACTGAAGTAGGCATATAGAACCAGGGATGTAGTTTAAATCTACGAGCTGTTTGTTAGGAAAAATCTTCGAAATTGATCAAATAAATGACATGGATACAAGAAATTACTTATGACATAGAACAGTTTTATCAAATCTTCGCATACGCTCGTTATAGAATCACAAATAGTTGTGTTTTCAAAGAATCGTTGAATTGTATTGCCATCATTTGTGCTTCCAAATCTGAGATTTAGTTTCTTGACAAGAAGTCTTAATTGTAAACGAAATATTTTTTGCATATTTTATTTTGCAATTTCAGTGTTCTTCTTTTCATGCAGAGCACGAGCTTTCCATTTTTTCTATCCAGTTTGTCTGCGAGGTGTAAGCCCTCTCTAAGCATCTTAGCATGTAACGTAGATATTCTGAATTCTAAATTATCTCTATCCTTTTTTAATTAAAATGTCATATCGGTAAGAAGCTGTTTTGATGTTGTCTGACATAGGTAGCAACGTCGAGTATTACACTAATTGGTTATTAACGACTATTTCTTCTGTATCAATGATTGTATTAAAAGAAATAAGTTAATTCTCCTGTGTTTAATACAATACCATTCATTGACAGTAGCTTCCATATTTCTTGAAAAAAAAATGGATCTTGATTGACCCGATAGTGAAATGAATACCTCGGAATTTTTAAATTAACGATTCATGAATTATTCGCAACATTTATGTATTCTAGTAGCACGGGAGAAGTGAAAAATATATTAGAACCTCCTACCATCTTCATAGCTAAATATTTGTTTAAATGTACTTAGAATAGATGTATCATCACATCCTCACTTGTAAACCAACTCCAAATTGCTAATGTAGGCGAAAGTCATATTCATAAAGATTTTCACTCGCATTAATGAAATACGCTCAGTAGTTTTTATCAGCAAATATAGCCATTGACAAAATAATTCTTCTAATTATAATAGAACAAACAAAATTACTATCTATAAAGATAAGAAAATGATCAGTAATAGAGAATTATTTTTATTTTTTCATTACTAAGCTTACTTATCAAATTAATGTAATCTTATGATTATAGTATTTATTTACAATATAATAGGAAATAAACTATTATAAAATTGAATATTTCAAAAATTTGAAAAATATTTATCAGCTAAATTATGTGAAAAGTAGTCAATTTCAAAATTTTTGAGGCGGCCGAAAAAGTGGCATTTTTACTTGCGGTTACTAAAATATGCGTGAAATGCAGAAAGGCAGTTTTAGGCAGCTGGTTTTTTATGAATCACTAGACAATAGCCCAAGTTATTATTTCCATTAAATTTCGTTGCGGAACACTGTGGAACATTTAAACTTTTTGATGTTTAAAAGCAAAAAAAATAAAAAAAAATCTAAAATTTTTTATCAAAAATGACAATGAATTTATTAATTTTTACGTGCTTAATATTAATTTTGTAATACATGCAAATAAAGTGTATACTATCATAGTGTGAATCCATTTCAAATCATTAAAATCGGATAATATTATAAAATATAGCACGCGTTTAGAGGAACTGTTGTTTTGCTGTTTTTGTTCGCTCTAAATGATATTCCTTCAAGCGTCATTTTTGAAATGATGCTGCTTGTAAGGGCAAAGCAAAAATCTTTTTTTAAATACAGATTCTAACTCTCCAAACATTATTTTAGCCAACTGTACAATCGAAATTCCCTAAATCGTAACTTCATTTTTCGACTTTTGGCCAGCTTTTTTGGGTTTTTGCCCCACTGTGCGTCGCAAAAACCAGATCCGTTGTGGGAGTAATTAGCATTTTTTTCTTTTGTAGTAGGCTGCTATTAAAATAATTTGTAAACTTAGCGATGGTTGAATAAATATCATTCAGAGAGCTGTTTAAAAAGTAACTTAGCTGACGGTTCCGTATTAGCAGTTAATAGTTATTATTGATTTCCATCCCCATATTCGTAGTTTAAAATTTTGTTTGCATTATAACACGACTTTCAATTGAATTTAAATTTCCATCACACAAAATGAATATGAATTCTAAATTAGAAGAACATTTTTTTAAATCGGTTGAATATTAAGTTTCATACTCCACCGACATTGAATAACTTAGTCATGTAACGGAGTGTTAATAAAAGTTTTGTTTCTTAACAACCATACTAGCCGTGCTAAGAAACAAAATATACAGGAAATAAAAGCGTAAATAATCAGCGGGTTTGCTTGGGATCGTTTGCCAAAATGTCTAAAAACAAATTTATTACGAAATACATGAATGAGATCTTTTTGGAATCATCAGATATTACCACAAAGAAAGACGAGTGTTGCTTAGCCGCACTTTTTATTATTATTGTTATTAGTAATACATGACAAACAGTTCCTTGTGTGAAATCAGGATTTTAAAACCTTAGAAGCTCCGCCCTCTTTTGAAAATCTTTCGTAAATTGATTTCTTAGAGAGATTTCTCAAGTTTATGCATCAGTAAATATCTTTTAACCCTTTCCGGCGCAGTGTTACCACTCCGGCAACATCTAATTTTAATTTTAATCTTTCAAACGGCACCAATAATATTTTAGTAAAATTTTACTTTTACAATGACAGCTTAAATAAGGGAATTCTTAATTTCTAAAAAAGTCTTTTATAAATTCCGGTGTGAGTCAACAATTTCTCATTTTACAAACAGAATTTGTCTGCGCCGGAATGTATGGATTCAATAGAAAATATCTTATAATCTGAAGAAATACGGACAGCATCGTTTTTCATACCACTAAATTTTAACAATATATATTTTTTTATGCTGTACAGTTCCATTTCCCATCAAGAAAAATAATGTAAATATGATATTACGAGTAATATTTACTGGTAGGAAAAAATCATGAACGTTGGCTGCTATCTATAAATTAATTTTCTGTAAGTTATAAGCCACGCCCTTGTCAATAATGTTTTTTGAATAAAAACGCCATTTCTCGTTTTCCGTCCGTAATGTGTTTCGGTTGCTTACCACCACTTTTATTTATTTATTTATTTATAAGTAGTATAATTTGCTTAATTTTCGCTTTATTAAATCTGTCATTAAAAAAGACAAATATTACTCTATCAAAAAGATGGTGGAAATGAAACTAGCAGAATATTAATTTTTAAAAAAGTAGCAAACTGGCAACTTTCGGAAAAACACTTAAAAAAAAAAAAAAATAACGAAGAAATCTACTAGCAAAACCTAAAGTGCTTTCCTTTTATGCTGACATTCAAGACTGCACAAAAGATTTCTTTTTCTTTTTATGTATCAATGACTTTTCTACATTTCGAATACAAAAACCAAATATTTTAAAGAAATTTTTCAGATATATATAAAAGAAAACATGCAAATTATTATGTTACTTAAACTTACTATATAATCGCACATAAAAATTTAGACAGTTGACTTCGGACTTGAAAATATGTATTTGAATTTGTAAAAAACTTTGCTTGTACTCTTTTAACATATAGTACCTATTTTTTATGCATTTTTAGATACACTGGTTTTAAAAGGATATCTCCAACCAGAATATATTTTGTTATAAGAATCTTTTTATTTCAATCTCGAATGAGAACTTTCAGTATTAAAAATTAATGTATATACAGAAGGCTCTTTCTAAAACGGAATAGATAGAGACCGGGAAAACTTTCTGTGGTAGACAATATTCCGCCTATAATATAATATCATATCAATTAATATCACTATTAATGCAAATACCACGGTAGGAAACAATATTTAAAGCAGATTTTCTGTTAACAGTTTTTTGCTTCGTAACTGTAGCAGAAAATACGGTATTTCAAACACAGTCGACATAATTTAGTTCCATGACTCAGACATCACACAATGACGATAGCCACTTTAGGAATAAATAAAAGAAAAATCATAAATACACGTGAATTCATGTATATCTAAACAAAATATAAGCTTTTTTTTTTTTCTTCCTTTACGTAGAATTTGCTATATGTCTATATTAAAATGTACATTTTCCCCAAACTACCTTTTCTGAGAATATATATATATATATATGAGAATATATATATATATATATATATATATATATATATATATATATATATATATATATATATATATATATATATACATATATTATGAACCATTTTTCGGAATTCCCATTTAAAAACACAATTACAGGTTCACAATCTTCTTAAAAAATATAAATACCATCATGATCAAACTAATGGTAGAAAACAATATTTTAAACAGATTTCTTTTTAACAGCTTTTTTTTGCTTTGTAATTGCAGCAGAAAATACAGCATTTCAAACACAGTAGATATAGTTTAGTTCCATGATTCAGAGATTACACAATGGCGATCAATAAGTCAGTAATAAATAACATATATATATATATATATATATAAACATAAATACGAGTGATAATTATGAATTAATTATGAATTGGACAATTTTTAAGAATAAATACGAGTGAATTCTGCTATAACTAAACCTGATATAAAATTATCTTTCTTCTGCATTTATTTTTTAACGCAGAATTTCCTTTAGGAAAAATGTACACTTTTCCCAACTTACCTTTTCTGTGAATTTTAATTTAAAAATATAGCGTATATTTAAAAATTAAATTTTATTCATTTTTTCTTTTTTTTATGAACCACTTTCTCGAATTTCTATTTAAAAGCACAATTGCAGTTTCATTATCTTCTTTTAAAAATATAAATACCACCATTATCCAACTAACGGTAGTAAACAATATTTAAAGCAGATTTTCATTTTTATTTTTAACAGTTTTTTTTTTTTTTTTTTTTTTTTTCTTTGTAATTGTGGTAGAAAATACAACATTTCAAAAACAGTAAACATAATTTAGTTCCATGACTCAGACATAAGACTATAACGATCACTACATTACAAATAAATAAAAGGGAAAAAATATAAATACGACTTAATTCCACTATATCTAAACCAGATATAAAAATTACCTTTTAGTCTGTATTTATTTTTTTACGCAGAATTTTCTTTAAATATATTAAAATATACACTTTTCCTTAACTACCTTTTCTGAGAATTTTAATTAAAAAATAATATAGCGTAAATTAAAAATTAAATTGTAATTCCTTTTTTTTTTTTTTTTTTTTTTTTTTTTTTTTTTTTTTTTAATGAACCCTTTTCCGGAATTTCCATTTAAAAACACAATTACAGGTTCACTATCTTCTTATTAAAAATATAAATACCTCATTATCTGACTAACGGTAAAAAACAAAATTTAAAACAGTTTTTTTTTTTTTGTAACTGTAGCAGAAAATACACCATTTCAAATACAGTTGACATAATTTAGTTCCATGACTATCACACAATGACGATCACTAAGTTAGAAATAAATTAAAGAAAAAATATAAATATGAGTGAATTACATTAAACCAAATATAAAATTATCTTTTTTCTGTATTTATTTTTTAACGCAGAATTTTCTTTAGGTATATTAAAATATACACTTTCCCCAAACTACCTTTTTTGAGAATTTAAATTAAAAAAGAATTTAGCGTATAGTTAAAAAATAAATTGTATTTCTTTTTACTTTTTTTAATGAACCGTTTTCTGGAATTTCCATTTGAAAACACAATTACAGGTTCACTCTCTTCTTAAAAAATATAAATACCATCATTATCTAACTAACGGTAGGAAACAATATTTAAAGGCAGGTTTTTTATTTTTATTTTTAACAGCTTTTATGCCACGTAACTGTAGCAGAAAATACAGCATTTCAAACACAGTCGACATAATTAGTTCTATGACTCAGACATCACATAATGATGATCATTACAATAGGAATAAATAAAAGAAAAAATATAAATACGAGTGAATTCCACTAAACCAAATATAAAATTATCTTTTTTTCTGTATTTATTTTTTAACGCAGAATTTTCTTTAGGTATATTAAAATATACACTTTTTTCCCAGACTACTTTTTCTGAGAATTTTAATTAAAAAAAAAAAAAAAAATTAGCCTATAATTGAAAATTAAATTGCAATTCTTTTTGCTTTTTGTAACGAACCATTTAATGGAATTTCCATTTAAAAAAACAATTACAAGTCCACTATCTTTTTAAAATATATAAATACCACCATTAACGATAGAAATCAAAATTTAAAATAGGTTACTTTTTTGACAGCTTCTTTGCTTCGAAAATGGAATTTCCATTTATAAAAACAATTACAAGTCCACTATCTTTTTAAAATACACAAATACCACCATTAACTAACAGTAAAAAACGACATTTAAAGCAATTTTTTTAAACTTTTTTTTTTGTAACTGTAGCAGAAAATACAGCATTTCAAATACAGTAGAAATAATTTAGTTCCATGACTCAGACATCACACAATAACGATCACTACGTTAGAAATAAATAAAAGAAAAAAAAAAAAAAAAAAACATAAATAGGAGTGAATTCCGCTAAATCTAAAACCGATATAAAATTACCTTGTCCTTATTTTTGTGCACTATCTCCCACGAAGACAATAGACGGCACGGAGGGTCATTTGCCTGTAGGGAATGCCAATTTTCCCACAAATATTTCAAATAAAAAAATTGGCAAAAGACGATAAGAGAAATTCCACTTAATCACAAACAGTAGTAATCCGCCATTGTTGGTCTTAGTAGTATTCTTAAAGGATCTTCTAGTTCTGGTAATAAAAAAACAACAATAAATTTGCACGATAATTCAATCGATCGTAGATATCAGTTATATCGTCCAATATAATTTTTGCTTGTTGATGTATGTATTCTTTATTTTCTGATTTTCGGCATTTTTTTGTTTTTGTTTTTTAATGATTCGAATATGGCTTCCTGAATTTGATCGCATTTTTGATCGATGTTTAAGAAGCGAGCGGTATTTTTTATTTCCTTATATTTTCTTCCGAAATATTTTGTTAGTTGCATTTTTTTCTTTATTCACGATAATTTATTTATAATAAATAATATGCATATAGCAAAGAGCTATTTTATTGTATTTTTTTTTCCATTGTAAAACTTTATTATTCTTTGTTTTATTGCAAACTATGTCTATGTTTAGAGTATTGAAAAAAAGAAGCATATTATAGTATTAGTTTATGCTGCAATTCTTACATTTGAAAAAATATAGTTTTTTTCTTCAATACTACCGTATTTTTATGGTTTTAGAACTAGATATTTTAGCATGATATATGAAGCAGATTTTTAAAAATTCTTTCTGATATTTCGGAAGAAGCAAGAGGCAACAAAAACAGAATAAAAAAAGTCATAAATTTCAGAAAACGATACTCAAACTATATATATATAAAAGAAATTACACGTGTCATATTTTGTAACCTTCTCTGGCACACTGTGCCCAGCCTGGGATATTTAATTTTAATGCCAAATATGCAAACGCTACCAATAATATTTTACTAAAATTTTGTTTTTACAGTGAAGCTTAAATTATGCCATTCTTAATATCTCAAAAAGTTGTTTCTAAATTCCGGTGTCAATCAATAATTTCTCATTTTACTAACAAAATTTGTCCGTTTCGGAAAGTATAAAAAAAACTTCTTTAATAAAATTAACAGTTTTGTAAAACTCATTTAATCCAGGTGTGGAGCATATTGTGATTACATAAATTAAATTATTTCGGAATTTCTGGTATGAATAAAAAATTTTCGAACAAAAGAGGAGGTGAAACTGTCAATTTTGATTTAATGTAACTCTGCTAATCCATCATATCACCAATATATAATATTAATTGGTGTAAGTTATATTGCACAACTTCTTACATAACAGTTGCGTTATTTAATTAAATTAGTCTTACATTTATCGAAATCCTGATTTGAAAAAACTTATATCACGTAAAATTGAACATAATTCCAGTACAAAAAACTAATTAAACTTTTTTTAAAAAAACATTTCTTTTATTCAAAAAAGAAAAATATAATATAAGCAAGAGCAAACAATTATATTTAATACGTAAATCATAATATTTTTATGTTTGCATTTATCAACATTTCCTTTTTTGCAAAACTGAATTTCAATAACGCACACTTCAGCAATTTGAAAATAATAATTGAAGCAAGATATTTTCAATAATTCAAATTCATTAAAACGAAATCAGAAGAACGAAAAGTTGTGCTTGACATATAGATAAGGAAAAATATATCATAATAATTTTACTTTTATTATTACTATTTTTAGAAAATGCATTTTACATAGCATTTCTTATACTATATAAAAAGTTAACTGATGCAAGCTATTTTAAATAGTTCTTAACAGTTTTGTTACGTTTGTTAACATTAAACAAGTTAACACTTGTTTAATTTATGTATAAAAAAATAAAATTTAGAGATAAGGAAGAGTAAAAATTTATCTTTAATTCATCAATGATAGTAAAATTTACTTTTGCATCTAGTGATCAATATCATCATTTTTCAGAATTTTTCAGAATTTATTGGATTTAATGCATCTCACACAACATTTCATCAATATACAAAGCTAACTGTCGTAAGATATTTTACAATGTCCGCTACACAATAATTTTCGTTTCCCCAAAAACTAAAATGAAAATTCAAGGAAGAACAAAAATATCAATTCTAAATCAAATTTAATAACATACAAATTATTTTATATATATATATATATATATATATATATAAACCGCTAAAAATGGTACATTTTATTTTTGCACCAGCTGACCTGCCCGGCCGGCGTTGCTCGGGCCCGTGATATTATTCAGTTTTTGAATGTGTTATCTGTTTTCCAAATGACCATTAAACGAATCTCAAATTTGTATGATTTTATATCTTTAACTCAATTTTGTCCAGAATTTTTATTTTTAAATGAAAAAATCGCGAAAAGATATTAAATTGAAAGCATATGATGTTTGGTATTTTATTTTCTGTGTAAGTTGATTTTTGGAGTCCAACCGTATAGAAGGCAAACGACACCGCCGTGGAGCAATCAGAGTTTTACTGATTTCGTAGAAATTTTCACCCATTTTATTTTGTAAAAAAAAAATAAGTCTATCCATCTGAAAGTTTCAAAAATTTTGTAAGTGATGTAAATCTGGTGGATCAAAATGCTCAAAAAATATTGTGTTAAAATATAAACATTTAGTTATTTTTAGCATAGAAAAATTATACTCACCATGAACATCGAAATTATTTACGATTGCGGTTTTATTTGATAGGGTTAAAACTCATATTTTTCAAAATCGATTGAACCGTAGAGTAAATGAAAGTTTTAGCTTTAAAAATATTTTTAAAATTACCTATGTATCTATATCTTAAAGTACCAATGTACCTATAAAATTGCATCTTATAGGATCAAAACTGCAATGAAACAATCTGTTCTTTATTGATTTCGTCAAATTTTTCGCATATTTTATTTTGTAAAAAGTATTTTTATCCATCCGAATGTTTCGTAGGGGATGTAAATCTGATCTATTGAGATGTTCTTAAAAGATTGCGTTAAAAATATATACGTTTGAATATTTTAGCACAGAAAAAATGTTCTGTCCGTGAGTCACAAAGTGACTTCCTTTTGCAGTATATTTGAAAGGATTAAAATCCATATTTTGTAAAAACGAACTACAACATCGATTAAAAGAAAATCTCAACTTTAAGTGCATATTCCTGGTTCGTTTATATCTCTAAAATTACGCGCTGGAGGGACGTTGACATAAGAAAGAAAAACTTTTTTCGGAAAAACGATAATTTTATTTAATGTGTTTAAAATTATGTTCAAGAATTCAGATTAAAAATAAAAGTCAATGAGATATAAAATAGTTTGACTGTTTACGGCATAAACAATTTTTTCAAATAGTTTATTGCAACCTTTTTTCGAATTCGTTATAGCATTTGAGATCTAAAATTACGATTTTTCGAAATATGTTTTTCAAGCTCAACTGTGCCTAGCAGTTTGGTTGATTTGGATTTAAACAAAATGATCCAGAAATAGAAATAAACTTGGAAAAATGTTTCTTTCTTCTTTTGGTGCGTAAATGTGTTTGTGCGCATGTGCAAACACCTGAGTTCATTGAGCATCAAAGAATTGGCTTTTTGATGAATGAGTTGGGCTTCGTAATTAATATCTAAAACTGTAAACTAATAATCTAAACTAGTATATAAATTAATCAAAAAATTAAAATTCCGAGCTACAGGTACATCAGGAGATACCTTGGACTAATTTCACAAAAAAATTGAGCCTCGTACGTGCTGTAGATTTTGCTAGCCATCGCACACAGACAGACAGACAGAGCGATTTGTTCTTTTATTAGTATAGATTTGTAGTAACAGGGCTCGGACGGGTACCGTTGTTTTCCAGGTAAAATATCCGTTATATATATATAAGAAAATTAATTTAATCCTAACATGCTCCTAATATTTCCATTTATTCAAAAATAGATTTTAAGAAAATACTGCTACTGAAGAATTCCCTCTTCTGATAATTACAGGACCCGTGCGAACATTCTATATATAAATTTATATAAAAATATAGCGAATGTAAAAAACATGCATTTGTAATATTTTTATTTTACTATTCATCAACATCACTTTTTTTACAAAACCTATTTCAAACAGCACAACTACCACTAGTAAAAAATTATAAATGGCGTAAATTATTTTACAGTTTATTTTTCTTCTTTTAATAACACATGTTTTATTTAAAGAACTAAAAATATACGGCAAGGAAGAGAAAGATTTTATGTTTAATGCGTAAATCATAAGGTTTTTACTTTTGCATTTATCAACATCAACGTTTTTGCGAAACTTCTTTTATCATGAAAATAAAAGAAATTCCACACGTGTTTTAAACCACATAAAATGTCAATAGTAAAACAGGAAGGTTAAGTTCTTCCGCAGAGATTGCTTTAAAACGTTTCTTGCAATAAAAGAGGTGAAAGATCAAAATAACAGCACATGATTCTTTGCCCAGGATGTTTCTTCAAAAGAATTTTTTTAAACTTTTCTTTCCCATTTCCTACCCAATATATTTTATAAAAAATGAGAAATTTTACGGGAAAAAAAATTAATTATCAGTAAATGTCAATATATAACGGTAAAATATTAATATAAGATATGTTGAAACCCACATTTTTTACATCTGCCAGCTTTTAGGAATTTTTTTTTCTGTCACTATATTTTAACATACTTATCTAATCTTGAAAAACATAAAACAAAATAAGTCATTTTTAAAATCAAAAATAATGGTACGAAAAAAAAAAAAAAAATCATAAAAGTTACAGTTTTTTTTTTTTTTTTTTTTTTAAATCAAACTACCACCTTGATTTAAAAAACAGTTTATGAAACTTCATCGTACGTACCGTAATTTTAGGTGTATAATCCGCGGATCAAATAATGCAATTTGGACCCAGAAATTTTATTTAGAAATTGAACAGAAAATTTTCTCGCTATTTAGAAAATTACATTTTAATTTAAAATTTCTGGGTCAAAAAATTTTGTCGAAAAATTGTTTGATCCGCGAATTATGCGCTGAAAATTGTGGTACTTGTATAAAATTTGACTGCCTAATATCAGATTGAAAACAGCTTGAATACTAGTACTTAATAATAGTTACTTTCATTTTATTTTATGGAAAAAACTGATTAAATAAGACAAATACTATGAACTATTGATATTTACCTGTTTATCTTTCCGAATTTGGGTTGTGGATTCATTACACTAGTATATATTGGTATTTTGCCACTTTTTTTTTTTTAACCATAATATCATGCGTGGGGATATCGTAAAGTTTCAATTATAGGCGATTGTTTTAATATTTTATTTGTACCACTATTTAAAAAAGAATACATTTCGCAATATTGCTTTGTTGCAAATGTTCTTATGGCATATGTAAAATATTTTTGTTTTGAAAAAGTGGTGAGACGTTAATTCTTTTCCATTCAATACATTGAAAATAGCGGATTCACACCACTATTATTTAAATAAATAAAATTTTCGTAAAATTTAGTCTAAGTACTAGTATGAAAACAACTAAATTACTAGTACAGGCTGGCGAGTGGTCAGGGAAAAACACAGTCAAAAAAAGAGGAAACTCCCACTATTTTCTTAAAGAAAATGCTGGAAATAATATAAAGGGTTTAAAGAAATCGAATTTCTCTTTAACAAAATATTGGTTTGTATCACCTTTTTTGAATGAATTTTTCCCTGACCACTCGCCACCCTGTAGTATGAAAATTTTCTTAAGGGGTCAGGTACCCTTTGGAAAATCCAAAAAAAATTTTTTTTTTTAATAAGAAGCTTATAATTAAATATGATTCGTTGGGAACATTTAAAAGCAAACCGTATTCAAAAATTCGCATTAGAACAAGAGTTATGTTTTAAAAAAAATTTCGCTTTTTCTATATCATCAATGGGTGATCTAAACTTTAACGTCGATTTTCTCAAAACAGTGATTTTGATTATTTCGCGTACGATTTCTTAAAAATGGTTTCATATAATGCCACAAAATTTTCGCTGAATATGTTAAACGTATACAGGCACAAAATGACCTATTATTATGTTCCTCAAATTAGAAGGTTAAAATTCACGACTACTTTTGTGTAAAAAATATCTCGATATTTCGAATTTCTTTAAAAAATAGTTTTTTATCTCTGGATCTATAAGTTTTATTTTTTTCATCGTAGGTCATTTTGAAAACACATTATATCTCTACTCATAAAAAAAAAAAAAAAAACCTTGGTTTGTTTTAGTCATTCCAATTTGAAAAATCGCGCGCGCAAGGCATGCAAGAATTATTCTTTCGTGAAATTGTATTATTTTTAAAAATAATTTTAAAAACTTTACATATGTGTATACTTTTTTTTTAACAATTTTAACTAATAAAATAAATCCTTCGTAATATGTGTTTTCAATTTTATAGTTTAAAGTCAATTAGGTGTAGAGTGACTTCAATTCTTACAGAGGTCACTTTTTCACGTATTTCGTTAGTTCAAAGGGTACCTGACCCCTTAAAAATAATAGTGGTCTTAAAAAGCTTTAAATGATGAAATAAGCAAATTCATCTTGCTCGAACGACTTTCGGTCAAACCAGTAAAAGGGTTAAATAATATCTGCTTCTAATCGAAACTTTATGATATCCCCACATACATTCTCTGATGTTATTCTTTGTTACCTCATATTTAAATTTTTCTTGTTAACTGAATTAAAAAAAAATGTGTATAAATAGAAATGCTATAATGATAAACTTTTAACTAAATCCTTTCATTGTAAAATTTTATATTTATAATATATGATAATATAAGAAATATTTATATAAATGCTTTTATTATACATTTTTAAGCATTATTACAACATATTTCGTATTTGTCACTAACATTTCAATTTCGCAATATAAACGCTTTTTACGTTAAATAATAAAATTAAAACAATGAATTTAAAATATTGTTACTGTCACTTTCTTTTTTTCCCCCACCTAACTAGATTTTTATTGTTTGTTATGCTCAGCGGGTAGACAAAAGTGGAGGGTACTATTTACGTTACATTTGTAACATAGTCCCTCCTTAAAGATGTTCATTCTGAGTACTGTAATTTCCGGATGAAATCCGCGGATCAAACAATCATTTTTCGACCAAGAAATTTTTTTTAAAAAATATACTTTTTAGATCGCCGTAAATATTTGTCTTCAATAACTAAATAAGATTTCTGAATTTAAAAAGAACTGTTAGATCCGCAGATTATACGCCGGAAATTACGGTATTATTTACTGTATTGTGGCCGACACGGAACGAATATAACCCCTTGAGGGGACATAAATTTAATTAAGATACATACTAGAAAATTTTAATTAAGTTTTACTTTTAAGCTTTGGCGGAAATTATAAAAAAATTGCTTTTCCTTATTTTGAATTCCCACCTCCCAAATTTCCAGTGGGGGTTTAGCACTACACGCTTGCCCCTCAAATGGTTAACTGTTAGGTTGATTCAAAAGTTTCATTGTCTTTTATTGCTTTTAATACCGGTAAAATCTTAACAGCTGATAATTTACCGACCGTTTAAAATTATCAGGTATTAAATTTGTACCGGTATTAAAGGTAAAATTAAAATTATATATTAATTTAGGACAGAATTTTTGCATCAACCTTATATCTTTTTAAATTCTTCTGAAAATAACGCTAATCGAAACAATTTGTGAGTGAAAAGACTTTTAAACATCATGATTACGCAAAAGCAAGAGGGGAAAAAATTATGTAAAGTCATTTTTCTCTTGTTTCCGAATTACTTTTAAAATATATTATTAAAAAAGCATTTTCTTAAATAAAAGCTTCAAAAATGTACATAAGTTGCAGTACATTTCACTCAAACCATTAATTTCAATAAAACATACACAAATTATATATATCTGACACATGTATTGACTTTTTGTCTATTATCATTCGCCGAATTACTGACGTCCCAGAATGTAACTGTTACAATTGTTATGTTGATGCAAAAATCTGTCGTATTTTAATACTTTAAATACAGGTAACATTTTAACAGCTGATGATTTATCTAATAATTAAAATCATTAGGTATTAAATTCTTATCGGTATTGCAGGTATTAAAATTATTTTGCAAATTACGAAAGAACATTTGCATCAACAGTATCTTTTTTAATTTATCTTAAAATAACGGCAATCAAAACAATTTATGAATGAAAAAACTTTTGTGCATAACAATTACGCATAAGCAAAAACGAAAGAAATCACGTAAAGTTATTTTTCTTCTCTTTGTGTATTACTGTCAAAATATATTCTTGAAACAACATTTTCTTAAACAAAAGCAACAAAAATGTACAAAAGTAGCAGTACCTTTCACTCAGATCATTAATTCCAATAAAACACACACAAATTATAAATGCCTGACATATTTATCTTACTTTTTGCGTATTATTATCTCCCGCAATTTGGTCGGCTCGAAAAGTAATTGTTACAATTGCCAAGTTGATTTAAAAAAAAACTATCGTTATATTAATATTTTAAACACAAGCAACATCATAATGGCTGATGATGTACTTAATTATAAAAATTATCAGGTATTGAAGTTTTATTGGTATCCGAGGTATTAAAATTAGGTTCCAAATTATGATCGAATATTTGCATCAACCTAATATCTTTTTCTTTTTTTTTATTTCTTTTAAAATAACGGTAATTAAAACAATTTGTGAGCGACAGAACTTTTGCACGTCACAATTACGTAAGAGCAAAAGTGAAAAAAGATACATATTTTTTTTTCTGTTTCTGCTTTACCATCAAAATATATTCTTAAAACAACATTTTCTTAAACAAAAAGCAACAAAAATGTACGAAAGTAACAGTGCCTTTCATTCAGACCATTAATTGCAATAAAACACACACAAATTATAAATGTCTGACATATTTATCTTATATTTTGTGTATTATTATCTATCGTATTACGGTCATCCAGGAATGTACTGTTACAAATGTTGATTCAAAAAATCTGTCATATTTTAATACTTTAAGCACAGGTAACATTTTAACAGTTGTTGATTTTCGTAAAAGTTAAAATTAGGTACCAAATTACGACAGAATATTTGCATCAATCTAATGTCTTTTTTTTTTTTTTTTTTTTTTTTTAAATAACGATAATCAAATCAATTTGAGAGTAACAAAACTTTTTCACAACATAATTACGTAAAGGAAAAGTGAAAAAAGTTACATAAAATTATTTTTCTTCCGTTTTTGTATTAGTAGAACCCCGATAATCCGGATCGGGTTTTTCGCTTTTTTTTTTTTTTTTTTTTTTTTCAAGTTTGAGAAGCGATTTGCTAATTTCTTTAACATTAACTTGTTGCAGCGTCGTATTCTGAATAATAAAACAAAAACTTTTTCGCCAATCGCTTCTCAAAGTTGAAAAAAAAAGCGAAAAACCCGATCCGGATTATCGGGGTTCTACTGTACTATCAAAATATATTCTTAAAACACCATTTTCAACAAAAGTAACAAAAATGTACAAAAGTAACAGTGCCTTTCACTCAGACCATTATTTCCAATGAAACACACACAAATTATAAATGTCTGACACATTTATCTACTTTTTGTGTACTATTATTAGCCGAATTACTGACGTCACGGCATGTAACTGTTACAATTGTTAAATTGATTCAAAAATTCTCTCGTATTTTAATAATTTAAATACGGGTAACATTCTATAAGCTGATGATTAATCTAAGAATTAAAATTATCAGGTATTAAATTTTTATTGGTATCGTAGGTATTAAAATTAGGTGCCAAATTACGGCAGAATATTTGCATCAATCTAATATCTTTTTTTAATTTCTCTTAAAATAACACTAATTGAAACAATTTGAGAATGACAAAACTTTTGCACAGCACAAGTGAAAAAAGTTACAGAAAATTATTTTTTTTTCCTTTCCTGTATTACCGTCAAAATATATTCTTGAAACAACATTTGCTTAAACAAAAGCAACAAAAATGTCCGAAAGTAACAGTACCTTTCACTCAAACCATTAATTCCAATAAAACACACACAAATTATAAATGTCTGACACATTTATCTAACTTTTTGTGTATTATTATCTACCGTATTATGGTCGTCCCGGAATGAATGTAACTGTTACATATCTCTTCGCCTGCACTTGCCTCATGGTCCCTGTCTTTTATCCTTCACTTCACTAACAATTTTTCCTGATTTGTTTTTTTCGAGAGGTGTTCTCATCGGGGTGTGTTGACAGCTGACGAACACGACCGCTTTTGGATGGAACTAAATTTAGGAATAGTAAAGCCTTGCCAGACGATGTTATTGAGAAAGTTTGAATAGGATTTCATTAAGAAAGACTAGCCTCAAATATTTTTCCCATCGTTTTTTAAGCAGTTTTTTAAGAAAATTTCGAACAAAATCAAGAAATTGTTTTCATTCCTATTAACATTTCAAAATTTAGTAATTTTTTTAAAATTCAAATCTCATTTCACCTTTATGTAAAGAATCGCAATAATGGAAGATTTTAAATATTTTTAAATATTGGATGTAAAAATATGTTTTTTGTTAAATTAAATTATAAAGTTAAAATGAATTTTTCCACTGCTCCTAAATTATTTTTGCACTTCTATATAATTAAGATACTTTAATTTTATGTGTTTAAATTTTTATTCCAAATACTTGCATCGTTTCACAATTTAACGCGTAAATTATCTCCAGATAGCCAAAAAAAAAAAAAAGAAACAACTTTTAACTTAAAAACTGCCTTGCCGAGATAGTAACAGTAAAATTTGTTATAAAATTCAGTATTGATTTTTTTTAACTATAGAAATAAAACTTTTATAACTATATTTAAAACATTTAAAACTTTTAATGAAAAGAAATAATTACAATTTTTACGCATGCGTGAATGAAAATTGAATAACATTTATTATACTAAATGTATTGTCGTTATTGTACGTAGCTGTTGTATGTGATTTCATAGTTGCAAATTTTTACACTTTTTATTACCGTTATTTTTTAAGTGTAAAAATTTCCTTACTTAATCGAGAAAATCTAGGATTAAATAAGCCAAAGTTTTCTTTTCAAAAATAATGCACATTGAAAAAAACGGGTAAAAGTTGGCAACAATGTTATTTCTTTTTCCTACTCTAATAAATAATTTTATGCTAAAGTAATATCTCGAAAATACAGGATATATAAATAAGCTGAATAAATTTTAGACAAAAAGGGACAGCAATATACGTTGATTAAAAGCTTCTGGTTGCAATTAAAAGACAACAAATAAATAAACGCACTTTACTTAACCCTTTTCGGCACGGGTAAAATCTGATAAAAAATCAGAAATTATCGACTGATACAGGAATTCACAAACGAATGCTTTAGATATTTTGAAACCCTTAATTTAAGTTTTTATAATATTATTGGTGCCTATTGAAAGTCTGGAATAAAATTTAGGTATCAGTGTGCCGGAAAGGATATCAATTATTATACTAGAAAAGAATGTCGTTATAGTACTTAAATCTTGTGTGTAATTTCATAGCTACAAATTTTTACAGTTTTTTAAAGCCTTTTTTTATTGCAAAATTTTTCTCATTTAATCAAGAAAATATATAATTAAATAAATGAAATTTCTCTTTTGAGAAATAGTGGTAAGGAAAAAAAAACAAAAGTTGGCGTCAATGTAATTTTGTTTCTACACACCAGGGTTACCAGTTTGGCCCCCATTTTTATTTCGTAATTCCTTATTCTTACTAAAAAAAAATCTTAAACAGAGTTACCAACCTCCGGTTTTTGTTAATTCATAAAAACGTACTTTGAACCAGAAAATGTATTTAATTAGAAGTGTCTAGTATTAACTCAGAGGATGATTTGAAATCTACTTAATTTCGATGACTCAATAAATTTATGGTTAGAAGAATAATTGTTTGATTTTTAAAAAGCCGGAGGTTGGTATGTCTGCTTAATGAATATTTATTTTACGTAGTAATTGCTTAATGCATATTATAACAGTAATCAGAAAATAATGTTCATATTTTCTGGTGTGAATTCAGAATTTTCGAATAAAAATTGAAGCCAAGTTCACAACACTGCTCCACGCAATAAATATGACAAAGGTAAAAAAAATATCCAAAATTATATGTAGAAACATCCTATCCAAAGATATGTAAGTATGCTAAAAATGTTTTGCCAAATCCTTAGGTTAAAGAAATATTTTTAATCCGTCAAAGACAAAATATTTCAGTTTCTAAAATGTTGAAATCACTGAATGACACCAGGTTTTAAGAAAAAATTTCTTTTAATTAAAAAAAAAAAAAAAAAAAAAAAAAAAAAAAAAGGCTTTTTAATCACGTACATTATAAATGCAAAATTTTATTTAAAAATTCTAGTGTCATTGCAGAATTTTTTAGTAATTAAAATTAAGTGAGACATTTATCTTCCACCGCCGTTCAAGGGGTTAAAACATTTTTTCGAAATCTTTGAAATTACTAATTCAAGAGACAACAGCTTTCGTTTTTTATTTAATGTGTTTAAAATTATGTTCAAGAATTCAGATTAAAAATAAAAGTCAATGAGATATAAAATAGTTTAACTGCTTAAGGCATAAAACTTTGTACCAATTCCGTTAATTGGATCAAGTGAATGCAAAAAATCATTGAAATTACTAATTCAAGAGACAACAGCTTTCGTTTTTTATTTAATGTGTTTAAAATTATGTTCAAGAATTCAGATTAAAAATAAAAGTCAATGAGATATAAAATAGTTTGACTGCTAGGCATAAAACTTTGTACCAATTCCGTTAATTGGATCAAGTGAATGCAAAAAATCATTGAAATTACTAATTCAAGAGACAACAGTTTCCGTTTTTTATTTAATGTGTTTAAAATTATGTTCAAGAATTCAGATTTAAAATAAAAGTCAATGAGATATAAAATAGTTTGACTGCTTAAGGCATAAAACTTTGTACCAATTCCGTTAATTGGATCAAGTGAATGCAAAAAATCATTGAAATTACTAATTCAAGAGACAACAGTTTCCGTTTTTTATTTAATGGGTTTAAAATTATGTTCAAGAATTCAGATTAAAAATAAAAGTCAATGAGATATAAAATAGTTTGACTGCTTAAGGCATAAAACTTTGTACCAATTCCGTTAATTGGATCAAGTGAATGCAAAAAATCATTGAAATTACTAATTCAAGAGACAACAATTTCCGTTTTTTATTTAATGTGTTTAAAATTATGTTCAAGAATTCAGATTTAAAATAAAAGTCAATGAGATATGGTAAAATAGTTTGTCTGTTTATGGCATAAAACTTTGAACCAACTCCGTTAATTAGATCAAGTGAATGCAAAAAATCTTATTTACCTCATATTTAACTAAACCCACCCATTGAAATGCGAGTTTAAAAATTTTAATTAGTGCAATATATCTGCTTGACATGCTATAACTGTTGAGAACACCGCCCTTCGGATATCTGCTGTGAAAACCATTTAGATAACATTTCTTCTTGAGAAAATTTATGTCTCACCTAGTTATCTTTATATTCGTTGAAAAAGAATACATTTGATTGTTTATTTCAGTTTTTGAATAATTCCGCTAGTTTTTCGAAATTAGTCAAAAGAACTTTTTTATTATTTTTTTTTTCTAAGAAATATTAAATTGGTATTGTAGTCGATTTCTTTTCGACATATTTAAATATTTTAGAAGGATTTTTTTTAGCATGGTAAGAGTTCGTACGATCCTAGAATTTCAAGAGCAAGCTATTCTTCGATACCAATATTTTCTAATAGAAAATTTCTCTTTGAATAAGGCTAAATATCGCGCGCTGACAAAATTAATCTTTTTATAATATATACATATTGTTGCAAGCCCCCAGCTTTTTCTGGATTAGGAAAACAGACTCTGAATTATAAAAGTTTATTTAATTAAATATACCTGGTGTTAAATGATATAGTTGTTAGAAATTTAATTAATTTCGCTAATTAAATAAATTTCTGATTCGAGTATAATTGATTTAAAAAAAGCCGGAGGTTGGCATATATTTATGTATTGGTATTTGACTTCGAAAACCTGGAAAACTTACAGTACCTTTACAAACGCTGTATAATCAAACAAAAAATTGTCACATTAGGATTATAATTTCAGAAGATTTTAATAAAAATATTAGAAGCTTTAACCCTTTCCGGCACGTAGTAAATCCGTTTGAAATATTTAGCTTCCACTAGAATTTATAAAATAATTTATTAGTAAGTATAATCTTGCGTACATTCAGGTATATTTCAAAAAAAATTTTTAATTAAATATTCTTGGTGCCAGTAAAATTAAAGTTAGATGTCTTTTTTTTAAGGACATCGCGCTGGAAAGAGTTAAAAAAGAAAGTATTATAGTCGAGATTTTTTTTTTTTTTTTTCGAATTCTGCTTTATGACATATTTATCCATTTTAAAAGTCAGAAATACCAAGAATTTAAAATTTTTTCAATTAGTCCAAAAATTTTAAAATTACAGATTTAGTGTATTTATATGTTTGGGTTTTTATAGTATTGTAACAGGGTTCGTACGGGTTCTGGAATTTCAAGACTAGGATATTCTTTGATACCAGAATTTTCTTATAGAAGATTTGTTTTTAAATAACACAAAATTTCGTGCGTTTGAACTAAATAATTTTCTTTTATATTAATCAAATATGGTCATTGACTTGGAAAACAAGGCAAAATAACGGTTCTCGTACGAACTCTGTATAACAACACGAAAAAATGTCGTATTAGGATGATAACTTCAGGAAATATTAACAAAAGTTTGAAAATAATAACTTAGCATTAGAAGCTTTAAGTCTGTTTATAATTTAAAAAAAATAACTTGTTATTCAAATAACTTGAAATTTCGTTTCTAGGGATAGTTTCAACCGAAGATTTAAAATATATATTGTCTGTGCCCTTATGGACACGTGTTGGTTTAGCTGATGACGAGCTGTTATTGTTACATTTCGAAACGCGCCCTTGTTTATTTTTCATTTTATGGTGCTGGTATATGTAATATAGCGTGACATGTGACAAGGGGGTAGGGTTATGATGAAATGTGACACATTGTGACAAAGGGGGGAGGGAGTGAAAAACATCTTTAAAAAAGTGACATCATTCATAGAAAGGTCCGAATAAGTATTCTGATTAATTTTTCAAATAAACGAATAACCACTAACAAAAAAATAAAATAAAATAAAATAAAATAAAAATAAAAATAAATAAATAAATAAATTAACAGAATTTATAAAATTCGGCATTTCTCAAGCACAGTCGTCTCTAGTTTATTTAGTAAAGTATTATGTATGCATACTTCCTCAACTAAAATATTATAAAATAAAATGCACAATTTACATAAAATTCATAATTTTTGAAAATGTTTTTACTGAACATCTATAATTGAAGACTATTTTACTGTTAATCAAATGATTTTCAATAAAGCATTACTTTTTCCTCGGTTTTATACATAAATCTAATATTCCGTATTCAAAGCTGATCACCTATTTAACCCTTTGTGGGACAAGTCTTTGTAATATTGAATTTTTACTGGAATAACCGACAAATTTTATTTTAAAATAAAGAAGGGTGATTTTTTTTCGCATTGTGCCCCCAAAATTATAAATATAAAATTTCGTTAAACGTTTGTGGTTTGAATCTTGTTTAAATTATGTGGAATAAATATTTCCTCCTGTCCTTCAAGAGGTTAATTATTAAGAAGTAAAAATACACAAGCAGAGAAATTTAGCTCTGATGAAAATTTCATTTCTTTTCCGAAGTTGGCTGTTATCATATGATATTATTGTCATGTTAATTAGATTTTCATATTTTGTAACTATAAGAGTCCTTGGTAATCCGTTACTTACCTCTGATGGCTTATCAAATTGTTGATGTTATCGTATACTTAATTACTTCGCGATTTATAGAGTCTTGCTCTAATAAAAGAGATTGGAAATCCACCCTGTAAAGAGATATCAGTGTTTGCAGCCTTTAGAATATACTGAACGTCAAAATTATAGATTAGTATTATAATTACTTTTTATCCCTTAGAATAAAGGAGTTATAAATATAAATTTTAAAAATAATACTATATTCTGTTTTTAATTTATCTTCAAATAATTATTTTCTTTAACCCTTAAATGCATATTGTATCATTTTCGATACCATAAGTGTTCCCGATTTATTGGGGGTTTTATTCACATATTCCGTATTCTCACCAGAAATTTAAAAGAGCAATTTTCAATGACAGACCATTCGTAATTAAATAAAGAAAAATTTACTATTTAGATTTTCGGGTATAAATTCTGATGCTTTGAATTGCGCATTTTTTGGAACGCGTTCTATCCTGAGCATTTAAGGTTTAACTTTTCGAAAAAAAAAAAAAAAAAAACAAATAACCACAAACAACAAATAATTAAATAAATCTACAGAATTTATAAAATTCGGCGTTTCCTAAGCATATTTCTCTCCAGTTTATTTAGTAAAATATTAGGCATGCATACTTTTTCAGGTAAAATGTTTATTAAAAAACTGCTCAATTTATATTAATTCATAATTTTTGAAAATGTTTTTTACTGAACATTATTTAATCAAATTGAAGATTATTGCACTGTTAATCAGATGACTTTCGATAACGAATTATTTTTTCCACGGTTTTATATGTAATGTCTACATATTCCGTATCCAAAACTGATCACAGATTTCACCATTAACCCTTTTGATTACGGGTTTGGGACATTTGTCGTCCCAGAGACTGTTATTTTACTCTATTAGCACCACTTTTAAAAAACTAAAATTGCATTCTCGCTGCAATAACTGACAAATTTTATTTTAATATAAAAAAAAGGCAATTTTTTGTCATTATGCCCCCAAAGTTAAAAATATAAAATTTCGTTAAGAGTTTGTGGGGTAAATCTTGTTCAAATTAGGTGGAATAAAATATATCCCACCGCCTCTCAAGAGGCTAATCATTATGAAGTAAAAATACACAAGCAGGGAAATTTGCCTCTGATGAAAATTTCATTTCTTTTCTAAAGTTGGATGTTATCATGTGATATTATTGTCATGTTAATTAGATTTTCACATTTTGTAACTATAAGAGTCCTTGGTAATCAGTTACATTACGTATCTATGATGGCTTATCAAATTGTTGATGTTATCGTATACTTAATTACTTCGCGATTTATAGTGTCTTGCTCCAATAAAAGAGATTGAATCCCCGCCCTGCAAAGAAATGCCGCTACAGCTTCCACCATCTTGGATTGGGTGTGGGAAAATGGAAGTTTTTAAAAGAACTTAATAAACTTAGTATGCCATCCTTGTGCGTTGTCCGAACGAGGTTTGAAACTGCTGTTTAACCGGATCGGATACACAGCTGGCTTCGCCCACCCCCTAATTCAATAGAGAGCTTTGTTTTGGAACGACTTTCATTGATATATCCGTACACACATCAAGGACATGGAACTTCCATATGCCTTGAGAAAGATAATCCCAAATATATCACCGTGGATCCATGCCTTCTTGGGTGTTGAGTGATAAGACACCTTCAACTGGCCCGCCGAATCTGAGAAATCTTTGTTCCATTGAAGAATAAACGCGAAACGTGTGCGTTTCATTCAAAGATGTTGTTTATCATCTTTTCTTTCTCAAAGTTTCATTCATTTCTGATTCAATTAATTGTAATTTGTTTTAGCTGTTTCTTTGTTCACGGTGATAATTGTCATTTGAGTTTGAGTGGATATAATATATCGATACAACACAAGACTACGTATTCAGTAATTCGCGCCAATATTAGAAGGCTACTTCATTCAAATGAAATGACCCGTTCGTTAATACTAATCCTAGGGAAGAAATTTATAACGATATCTCGGTTGCATTTTAATTTTTCTAATATTTTTTTTTTTTTTTTTCATTGGATAGCTGAGATTAATCTGCTTGCAGGCCGTTTTTTACTTTTTATGTTTTGTTCATAAATATTTTTGGGAGTACGCTTTCATTTTCGTAACTGGTCTGGAAAGCGAAAGCGCTCTTATAAAAAATATCTGCAACCAAAATCGAAAAAATAAAAAACAGCCTGCATTCAGATCAATCTCAGCTATACAATGAAAAAATATCATTTAAAAATATTGAAATGGAAACGAGATATCTTTATAAATTTCTTCCATAGGATTAGCATTAGCGAACGGGTCTTTTCATTTGACTGAAGTATCCCCTTAAGGCTGGCAATCTTTCGGCTTCCGAATTCCCCTCGGCAATGTTAAACCTAAGGGCGTTTGATGCATATTCAAAATATCTCCCCTGAGGGGCGTGGGATACATTTTGTCTCACCCAATTTAACCCTTTCCGGCACGGGCAAAATCTATTAGTAAAATGAAAAATTATCGACTGACACCGGAATTTATAAACAATTTTTTTAGATATTTTGAACCCCCCCCCCCCCCCCCTCTAACTTTTATTGTAAAAGCAAAATTTTACTAAAATATTATTGGTGCCGTTTGCAAGTTTTGAATTAAAATTAGGTATCACAGACCGGGCACAGTGTGCCTGTTTAAACAAGATTCGCGCCAGAAAATTTTTAACATTTTAAACATTTTTTAAAATGTTGAAAAATTGCTATTCCTTATTATTATTATTTTATTATTATTATTCCGGTGAGAATTCAATACTATAGAGACATTATTGATTGTCCCTCAAAGGGTTAAAAGAAACTAATATTATTCCGCGTCCTGCATTCTCTTCTTCCAATAACTGTGCGAAGTACATCAAGTGGTGTAGTTCGTTGGTATGAATCACATGAGATATGACATATACTTGAACAAATTACTTCCAAGGAATCACCGTTCTTTCGACTAGGGCTGTTCTGTATTTCCATGTCTGTCTTCTATTTTTTCATATCCCGTTTCCTATTGAGTAGTTGTTTCAAGGCTCCCAAATGACCCGCCAACGGAACACAACATTTTCTAGGAAAAGAATCTTTTTAGATTTTTCTTGCAAATAGTACCGAAAACAACTCGGAGGTAGTTCTAGCGCAAATGCTGTAGAAACCTACATTGAAATTTTCTGTTAAAAAAAATTAGTGGACCATTTGGGAGCCCTGTTGTGGTTTTAAAACTTCCTTATTGAAGCTAAAAATCTCTTTTGTTTCTGAAAATCTTACGAAGTAAAATTTCTTGAATAAAAGACAAATTAAGCTACTTTAATTTCTAAAAAATATATATTCATAAAAGTTCTAAAACCAATCATTTTACACAGTCTAATCTGTAAATATTATATCTTTCTTACATAGTTTCCTATCTTTTTCATGTTTATTGTAAAAAGTATATTTACGTCAGGCACGTAGCCAGGGAGGGGGCTAAGGGGGCTGAAGCCCCTCCCGAAAGTTGGAAAATCCCTGTCGACTTGGCCTGTAGGTGGAGGTAGATTTCGAAGAGTGCTCATTTCAACAACAAAAAATAAAATAAGATTAGAATAAATCCAGTTTAACAACTTTACTTGGCCGCTTTTGAAAATTTTTTAATTTTATGTTTCTGTAAGAACTGGTTTTATTAGAATCATCTTAAGCTAAATTCGGCTCAAATGCCCATTTTGACAACATATTTTGAAATGTATTCTGACTTTATTAGAAAATTGACCAATACGGTATATAACTCCCTAAATAACCAAAAAAAAAAAAAAAAAAAAAAACTGTTAATTGAATGCGTTTGAGAGCAAAATTGAATTGAAAAATGAGTTATAAAATAACAATTTGTTATTTGAATACATCCTCAATTATTTAATCATGATCGCTTCGGGAAATTTTGCGCGAAGTGCCCACTTTGACAGCATGTTTAAAAATATATTCAACCTTTATCAAAAAACTGACCAATAAGGCACATTATACAGCTTCTAAATAAGAGAACATGCCAATTGGATGCGTTTGAGAGCAAAACTGGTTTTTAAAATGAGTCAGAAAAAACGGAGTTTGTTATTTGAATATCTCAAATTTTCAATCACGATCGCTTCGGGAAATTCTGTTTAAAATACCCATTTCGGCAGCCTTTTTTGAAGTATATTCTGCCTTTATCAAAAAACTGACCATCATTGCGTCAGATTATATAGTTCTTAAATAAGAGGACCTGCAAATTGGATGCGTTTGATAACAAAAATGGATTAAAAAATGTGTCAGAAAAAACGTAATTTGTTATTTGAATACTTCCACAAATTTTCAATCACGATCACTTCGGGAAATTCTGTTCAAAATACCCTTTTTGGCAGCTTTTTTTAAAATACATTCTGTTTTTATCAAAAAACTGGCCAATGCGTCAGATTATATATTTCCTAAATAACAGGATCTGCCCTTTGCGTGCGTTTTAAAATCAAAAATGAATTTAAAAAATGAGTCAGAATATAAACAGTTTGAATTTGAGGTTTTTTTTTTCTCCAACTCCTATTTTTGTTTAATTTATTTTTGCCATACGAATTGATCCTATGAAAAACTAGTCAGTATAAAAGTTGTAGTTATTATTAAGAAGATGTAAAATAAATTTAATTAGATTTGATATTTTAAGAATCGACGAAGTTATGGAGTTTTGTCTTTTTCACCCCCCCCCCCTTTATGTTTTCGTTTTTAATTTTTTTTATCGGTAAGAAATATTCCTATCAAAAACTTGTAAATACAAAAGTTTTAGAACATTTTAGTTTTGAGAACATAGTTTTGAGAACATTTAGTTTTGAGAACATTTATTCTAAATTTAGTTGGATTTGATTCTTGAGAATTGACGAACTTGTGAATTTTTTTCATCCCAAAACCCGTTTTTTTCGTCACTTGAGCCCATTTCTAAATTTATCAAAATTCTGTCATGCATAAACTTTTGGCTCATTTTTAAGAAATAATATGAACTTTAAACCGATTCTATATTCTATTTTAATTTAGAAGTTATGGCTTTTTTTTGGAAGGGGGGGGGTTCACAAAAACCCTACCTATTTCCACCCCCTTGGACCGATTTTGCAAGTTAACGAACTTAGCCGGGATTTTATACTCCTTGATTTTATGTATGAGTTATGAATATATTGGAGCAGAACTATAGAAGTTAACGTGTCCAGAAGAAAGTGAAAAACATTCACAAAGGCATTGTCAGCTATTCTTCGTGAAAAATCTCGTGACAAAATTTCAGCTGTAACTCATGCTAAAGATGTTCTAATTATATTTTAGAAAACATAGAGGAAATAAAATGAGATGGAAATCTTTTGAGAGACATTTAATTCTACATGAAAAGTTAGAAAAATGTCTTTTAAACTGAAATAAAAATCCCAAGATCAAAATTCAGACAGACTACACATATACACCACCAAATTACATTCACTGAAGAGCATTATAGGACCACAGTCAGCATTTACTGTATTGAAATTCTTTTTCAAAATCTGAATGATAAATTCATTTCAAATGAAAACATTTTAACAGATTTTCAAATTTTTTTTCCAGGGTGCGCTTTTCCGGAATAAGCAAACAATTAATTTTGTAAGTGAAAGTTGAATATTTACTATGATGCGAGAAAATTCGTAATGTTGATAGAAATACGGAGCTCCAAAAGTTTTAGAGTATTGTAATGCAATGCATTACAATACAGTGAAATACTTGCTGACAGTCTTGCCTACCATTCCGATTAAAATAGCCAGGGCTAAAAAATCTTTTTAAACAATGAGAAAATTAAATTTTTATCTCGAAGCACTATGGCTGATGAGAGACAGCTGTGGATGTTGTTTATGACGGGCAGTTATCTACACGAGGTATATAGACTCGAAGGCATGTAGGGTGCCCTCAATCCATGGGAGTCATGAAAAGAGAACCTAGCTCGTAACTATGCAATTAAATCGCAGGTTCGACGAAAATTATGGCAAACTCCCAACGATTATGCTGATGGGCGAGATTCTATTCGAACCCAACACCTACCAACAACTGATGATAGACTGAGCAGATATGCAATGATATCCATTCGTTGGGACATTACAGTAGATCCTGACAAAGTAATCAGCCTCAAGGCTGAGAAAAAAATCACGAAAATTGCTTCTATAGCACTAATAAATTTATTGTACCAAGCGTACTGCAATTATAACTTTTGTAATCAAAGAATATGAAATATAAATAGAATTTTTAAGATTACCTATAATTGTTACAATTATTTTTTCTTTACAAAAATAATATGCGTAATTAATTTTATTCATTTTAAGACCCCTCCCCCGCAATACAAGACACGTGTACGTTAATATTAATCCTGCGTTTTAAATCCACTAAAATTACTTGCTTGCATTCCGATATATATGTTTAGATATTTCTTATAAAAATACAAGAGTTTCATCGCAAAAATCGTTATTTTATTTATTTATTTATTTTTTTCAGATTTTTCCCTCAAAAACACTTTCAGTTTTCGAACTGGTACTGAAAAAACTTTTAAAAACCAAAAATTGTAATAGAAATCGATAAATTAATAATTTTTGGAATGGACATGTATATTAAGCAGGATTTATATCGTAGGTTAAGCCTTGTTTATTGTTTTTTAACGTTTTAAATTATAGCCATTACTGCTATCAGATGAAAAAAAATTCTAAGATTGAGCCCCTCCCGAAAGGAAATCCTGGCTACGGGCCTGATTTACGTAACAACATTTACGTAGTACTTACGTAAAGGGTATAAAGATAAGGTAACTATATCTATCAACGTTTCACTTCTTATGCATGCATCGTGTGAAAGACATTTACTGTAATTGGAATAACACTAAGTATGAATGAAAATTTCGTCTGCAGTGATCACAGATTTCATGAGGTGATGGGGATGATACTGAAGATACTTTACTAAGACACCTGTCGAAAAATTACATCATTATTTAAATCAGTTGAGCTGCTATAATGATATCCAAACTTCCTTATTGAAGCCAGGAAACTCACATATAATTTTTAATCTTTCGAAGCATAGGCTTGAATAACAGTGAAAAAATTCCTCAATTCCTAAGAAATATTGTTGAAAGCTCTAAAAAGCCAATCACTTTACTAATTCTATCTGGTATATACATTCCCTTTTTTTAAAGTTTTTTAGATTTTCATGCTTATTGCAAAATGTAAATGCAGTAAATTTAGAAATAAAGGCAACTATCCCTATCACTTTTTTTTTCCTTTTTACCCATGCTTCGTGTAAAAGGCATTTACAGTAATTGGAATAACGCTGTTACTGTACATGTGATTCACTTTAAGAGGTGTTGTTGGTGTCGGTCATAATACTTCGGATACTTCACTAAGACACCTGTCGAAAAAATGCGTCATTATTGAAATCAGTTGAGTTGTTATATTGGCTCGATAGAGTGCATTAGCCTCAGCATGGACCTCTGACCTCACGACAGGCCAGCAGGTGGCATTAAATATTCCTCCCCCCTGCGAGCAGAGAAATATTTTTGCAGCATCTTAAAGAAGGTTAACATGACAAAGCAGACTTGCTTCCTGGATAAAAGAATAACAACCATGTTTCTTTTACTTTGTTTCTACATGTCGGCGCGAATAATAAAGATTGGACTGCTAAGAGAATATGAGTTGTTTATGGGGATAAAGGATTGGAGCAGATTATGATCGGGTTTAATGAATCAATATATTATTTAATGCAGCGTACTATGTAGATTCTTGCTGAGATAAGAGAGATATTCTTTTCCAAATCCATGACTCCTGATTTATTTGATTTTAGACAGATGTTTATAAATCAATTTTAAAGAATTCCAATCTAGTCAGCTACCGAAATGAACTCGGGGGAGAAAAATAGTAAACTCAATACCAGATGTTTGTGCTAGTATATTTAGATTAAATAAGTTTGAGACCCTGCACTAAATATTAACCTTTTGGGGCTGAGCGACACGTTACGTGCTGGAAAAAGGTTTAAGAATCCTTGTTTATCCCCACCAGTAGAATGTTACTGCAAAATTTTTGTTATTTAATTGAAGCATTTTCTCGATTTTATAAGGCATAAAATTTTGTTTAAAAAAACGGCGACAAAACATTAAAAGTTTCGTAAAAGGCTCCTATCACGAAGGAATTAATTACAATACTAAAATGTAATACATAATCCCCGCATGCCGGGGAACTTACCGAGTGGGTCAAATAGGGTCTACATCGGATCCTAGCGATCTGGTGATCTTGTTCCACTTAGGCATAAATAAATAAGTAAATAAAATTTAATACAGTATTTATTAATAAAAACTGTATTTATGCTGCATTGTCTTAACCCCTTGAAGGGCACCGGTATATTATATATATCACTTAATTTTAATTCCCTTATGCCACATTGGCACCGGAATTTTAGTATTAACATTTGCTTTTTACAATGTACGCGAAAAACACCTTTTATTTTCTATCATATATATTTGTTTGTGAATTCCGGTGTCAATCAATCATTTGAACATTTTATGAACATAAGTGCTTTGCCCCTCAAGGGGTTAAATGTACAGTGCTTATGCACTAAACAAGTACAGAAAGGGTGCAAAAATTTAGGCTTCAGCTGGCAGTCTCCCACCACAAAACTTATTTCGTTCTTTTTTCCTCTAATATTTCGCTTAACGTTCTTGCTAGAAATCTATTAAATTTTCAGCGAAAAAAACTTTTAAATTTTACTGGTGAGAGACTACCCATTAGCGCCTAGATGTTTATACACTTGAAGTATAGTACAGTTATTATTATGCATAAACAACATCAATCAAGTTTCCTTTATTTTGTTTCTATATGTCGGCGCGAGCGAATAATAAAGATTGGACTGCTAAGGGAATATGAGCTGTTTATGGGGGTAAAAAATTGGAGCAGATTATGATCGGGTTTAATGAATCAATGTATTATTTAATACAGCGTACCATCTAGATTCTTGCTGAGATATGAAAGTTATTCTATTCCAAATAAATGACTGCTGATTTATTTGATTTTAGACAAATGTTTATAAATCAATTTTGAAGAATACCAGTCTAGTCAGCAACCGAGATGAACTCAGGGGAGAAAGATAGTCAAATCCATATCAGATCTTCGTGTTACTACATTTTGATTAAATAACTTTGGGACCCAGTATTAAATATTAGACCCTTGGGGATGAGCGACACGTATACGTGTCGAAAAAAGGCTTAAGAATCGTTGCTTATCCCCATCAGCAAAATTTGCCTTTTTTAATTTTAGCATTTTCTCTATTCAATAAGGCACAAATTTTTATTTTAAAAAACCGGTGACAAAACATTAAAAATTTCGTAAAAAGCCCCCATTGCGAAGAGATGAATTACAATAGCAAAATGTAACACTGCATTTATCAATAAAAATTGCATTAAACGTTGTACTGTTTTAAACGTACAACAATGCTTATGCATTGAACAAGTACAGCAGGTGTGCAAAAATTTAGGTGCAAGCAGACAGTCTCTCACCACTAAACTTATTTCGTTTTTCCCCCCTCTAATATTTCGCTTAAAATTCGCATTAGATTATTAAATTTTCAGCGAAAAAAACTTTTAAATTTTACTGGTGAGAGAATGCCCGTTAGTGCCTAGATGTTTGCATCTCTGAAGCACAGTATTAGTTATTATTATACATAAACAACATCAACCATGTTTCCTTTATTTTGTTTCTGCATTCCGGTGCGAATAATAAAGATTGGATTGTTAAGAGAATATGAGTTGTTTATGAGGGTAAAGGACTGGAGCTGATTGTGATTGGGTTTAACGAGTCAATGATTTATTTAACCCTTTGGGATTCAGCCTCCCATTACATGGAATATTCAACCGGATTCTGAAGTGTCATAGTGACGCCAGAATTTTTGTATAAATATTTTGCGATTATGATGTACGGGAAAAAATACATTTTTCTAATTTTCTAAGAAATTTGTGCATAAATTCCGGTGTCACTCAGACATTTCAATATTTTCACAAGGGAAATGCTCCTTAAAAGGTTAATTTAGCATACCATCTTTATTCTTACTGTGATAAGGGAGAGAAGCATTTCCAAATTCATGATTGCTGAATAATTTAGTTTTAGACAAATGTTTAGAAATCCATGTTGAAAATGCTATTAGTCCACCCAGCTATTAAGATGAATTCAGGAGTCCATATACGTTAATGGCGCTTGGTGCATGTAAAATTCGTCGTGGGTTAGAATCCTCCAAGTTATCTATGAATTATGATACCTTTAGAAGTGCCTTGCCCAAATGCCAGTTGAAGGTCTCGTCATCTCACCAAGGTTCTAAATAATGAGGTCAACTTGAGTAGCAAAGTGCAGGTTCCAAAAAACAAGATATAAATATTGAGAACCTATGCAATAGGCATTGCGGATAAGATGATAATCTAGATCTAGTCTCTAGTCAGGATTATTGCCACTACGCGGAGATTAGGCACGATGCTAGGTATAAAACCGCTGCCACCGAAACCGATAAGGATTGAGGACAAGACGTGACGTCATCACTAATGGACTGAGTTCTCATTAGTGCTGGAAAACAACGGAAAGTCTTGAATAGCAATTTTAATTTGATATAAATAACTTAATTTAATAATTAATTTTAAATTAAATTTATTGGTGCTACCATCTATATAAGAATTTAATTATTATAAATTACCATTCTGGATTTATTAATTAAAAAATATTTGTGAAAGATATATTAAACGAAACCCTCTATGTGATCTGCAGTCACACTTAACAACTTGTTTTCTTCAACCCAGTAGTCAGTAATTTCTTTTTTGTTTAATAGCAATGATTTGTTCCATTAATATTGCTAATTATCAAATATCATTTTGCTGAATGTAATCTAAAGTGATTACTTGGCGGTATGCTAAGTATTTGGTCGGTTGAAAGAGATTTGAGAAGAAATAAACTGAACAATAAAATAAAAATATAAAAATCTCATATATGTGAATTATAACAGAGGAAAAGTTTAGGAACCATTCATATAAGAACATTTATATATATTAGGAACCACTTAAAATATCACTCATAATAACTTTATTGAAAAATGTCATTGTTTATAATATTATGCAAAAATGATTTACATCAACTTCTGCAGTACAGATACATAAGGAATAAAGATCCCTTTAATTAAGCCCCCATTAAATTTACCTCTTTATTAATTTACATCTGTGACATTATTACACACATACTAATAGGCGTTATTTTTTTTCCATTTTTTTATTCATTTCATTTTTACTTTATTTTAATTTTTTGGTACGAATAGAATATAAAATTAGTCTTTAATGGCAGCCCCATAATGGCAATTTTTTTCCCAACCCAATATTCAGTAACTCATGTTTTACATAATAGCATTGGTTTATTCCATTAATATCGCTATTTATCAAATGGTACCTTGTTGTATGTAACCTAAAGTGATTATTTTGCGGCCAAGTATTTGGTCTGTTGAAAGAGATTTGATAAGAAATAAACTGAACAAGAAAAAATAAGTTGGTAATAAGAAGAAAGAAAAAGCAGCACGGATAAAAATACTTGCATTTTTGCCGTGGGAATGAAAATCCATGCAAATTAGGACGTGATGTAATTTATCTGGCTCTCTCATTGAGAGGAGTGTGTGGTTTTCTTTTGGTTTTTCGTTTTTTCTTCTGTATTAGCGGGAGAGGAAATCACGAATCCTGTTATTCACCCAGGAACAGATGATTTTCTTTCTGATTTTGGCGTCTCATCTAAGTTTTAAATGAAACAAGAAAAGAAAACGTAGAAGTAACGCAGATAATGCATGCTATGGCCGATGCGGCACACGAATTTTACTATATTTAGGTTTTGTAATTTTTGATCAAAATTAGGCGGAGAAATTGCACATTGAAATAGATTTTGTAATTTTTTTAATTAAAAGTATTTGACGTTGATTAACATCATCTAGGAGTTGGAGTCGTCCCTCTTTCCCTAAAATTCTACAATTTTTTACAAGTGTGCTAAAATTCTTAGTTTCTTAATAGCTGTGATAAAAAGTTTATTAAATCCAATAGATTTTTTTAAATCACCAGATTTTAAAAGATTCACCTTTTATACAAACATTTTAATAAAAATTCTATTTTACTTAAGAAAGGTGTTATAATAATTAAAAATAAATGACATTGACATGTTTCGGATCCGTCTAATAAGATTCATAAACATAATAAAAATAAAAATAAAATTTCAAAACATTTCACAGTCAATACAAATGCAACAAATAAAATATAAAAACATGTAACATATAGAAACAAATCCATTTGCTTTTGGAAATAAATATTTACTTTTCTATAAGAATTTCTTTTATGTAAAATTATTAGCAGTGTTTACATTAAGGAAGTAGCTTGTAAGCACATTTGCTCATATGCAGTATTAACTGTGAAATTAAACATTTTCATTGACTTTTAAAAACATGATGTATCAGAAAAGCTGCGCTTTTTTTTTTACTCTTATCATTAATTCTATTTATTTATTTATTTATTTTAAGTTAAGATTCATAGTTAAATTTGTATGTATGTTACATGCTGGTGAAAAAAAAATTATAATTAAAATAAAAAATAATTTTAAAAACTTGTTTTTCAAAAGTTAATATTTTGCTTTTAATTTTAACAAGTTACTGCGCAGTGATACATACACGAATCAATTAAAATTGAAACTGCAATTGAAAAAATATATATATCATGCGATTATTGTAATAGAGATATTTTCGTGGTGCAATAAAACAGGATTTAATACACTTTAAATTTTCTGATTTAAAACTCTAAAAAAGTATATAAAAAACATATTACTAAAAGAAAACTCGAGTAGTGTTAGGTTAAATTGGATTTTTATTTATATTTATTTTTCTTGTATAAAGGTTCTAAATAACAACTTTAATGTATACTTTACTGCTTAAAACCATAAGGAATTAAACATGAAAACAATTATTTAAAGCTTCTTTCATTTATATAACACTAGAACGCCGGAAGGTTTTTGCAAGTTTTATAAAATATATTTAAAACCAGAAAAATTATTTAGAATTATTAAACTTATTTGTTTAACTCATTTCATTGCAACTTTTTTATAACTTTTTTCTTAAAGAATTTTCTGGTTTGAATCGACAATTAGTCCGCTGTTCGGTGTCGAATTGGCACCTGTCTGGCGTTCTAGTGTTAACCCCTTGGGGACGAGCGACACGTATACGTGCCGCAAGAAGGCTTAAGAATCCTTGTTTATCCCCACCAGTAAAATTTTACTGTAAAATATGCTTTATTCAATTGGAGCATTTTCTCGATTCAATAAGGTACAAATTTTTGTTTAAAAAAACCCGTGACAAAACATTAAAAATTTCGTAAAAGTTTCTCGTCGCGAAGGGGTTAACAGACAAAATATCTGTATTAATCTTTCAAATAATTCATCATGGTTTGAATACGTTTCGCATCATTTAAAATAATAATAATAATAATAATAATAATAACTGACTAAAAAAAATCAGCTTATTAAAATCATTTAAATCACTGATTTTCATAACTTGATTATAATCGTTGGTAATAGTTATACAGTAGAGTAACAATCGTGGATGCTCAAAATCAGTAATATTGTAAAGTTTTCTTCTCCTTGATTCTTAGCAGAAAATTTTCTGATTAGATAACTTTCACAAATTACCAGTATTCAGAGCACTTGAGCACCCAGACTGATTACGTCATTTTATAACATCAAACAGAACTGCCGTGCTTTTGGGCAAGGTAAAACTACTTTATTTATTGAAATACAGTTGCAGTATTTATGTTTTGTTCTTACTTTTATTTATTTTCTATTAATTATTGTTTTCTCTTTTTTTAGGTAAGTTGAAAACCCTTTTCTTTACATATATTATGTCCATAGAAGGTAAGAATAATTATTCTTATAAGGAAAAAAAAGTTAATATATTAATAATGATATGAATATAATTAGACTTTTAAAAAGGGGCATCCTGTATAACAATATCTAATCCAGCCATATTTCATGAGTTTTATTTGGAGCTTACGTTTTACCCGTGCCCTGGCGATAGATAACCAAAATATGGTTGTCAATAGCGAATTGTCTTTATGGCTACCAATGATGTGTAAAAAAGTAATTTAACATTATTAAGTACATAAAAATCATAAAAATTATAAGTAATATAAATATATAATAAAATAAATAAACTATAAATAACATAAAACTATAATAAAATAATAAACTCTAACCTATAGTAAAAAAATTAAACAATAAACTATAATAAGCAAACTACACGGTTACCAAAAAATAAGAATTACAATAATTAGCGGCAGTTGTGTCTTCGCAATAATCCATAATACGCAAAAGGTAAGACTGCTGACCGCAATAAAATTTTTGCTACATATACGGAGCCCAAAAGTTTATGCTTATATAGATAACATATTAAAAATGGGAGATTAATTAAAATATATAAGATACAAAAAATAGTATAACAAAACAATATATAACAAAATTAATAATACTCAATTTCATTTATATAAAAGCTACTTAGCATAGTAATATTAATAGGGAATTTTCAAATTCTAAAAATAAATAATAAGGGATATTAGATAATAACAATAATAAATAATAAATAGAAGTAATGATAAATAATAAAAATCTTTAATAAATCAGATTTTTGTTCCCCGGAGAAACTTTTTCACTTTTTAAAATGTTAGCATATGATATGTATTGCAAATTTCATTAATTTTATTAATGTTGAAAATTAAAAAATAAACACATTGCTGTAACGGAATTTGAACTGAATCTAAAGAGAATTTTCGATTAAGTAAATGACATTTGAGCTTTTGCATTCCAGACTAAAATTTCTTCACCATTCCATCCCTTATTATATATTTGAAATAATATATGGGGAACTCCCTAAAAGTATGTTTATTTTAGGGCTGCCAAAGACGACTATTTTTATATTCCGTTCGCACCAGTGTTTTTCTAATATAAATTTTAAAGTGTACTTTTCTTGCAAGTCGTCAAAGTATCTGTTGAGAAGGAATTCTGTTTAAAGAAAGTGGTGCCAGATAGAATTAAAAAATAGTTGCCTGTGGTAGTCCTGTTATTTGTTGTTTAATGTTTAGGTGCCAGTGTATTTATAGTTAAATTTAACAGCCACCCTATATTGGAGTGCAAAACTTTAAGATGTGTTTAACATAATTTTGAATTAATTACATATAATAGCTTTGCCCTCTTCTGAAAGTCTTTCGTAAATTGGTTTCCTAGACAGGCTTTTCAAGTTTATGTATCCTCAAATATCTCTCAAATTACGGATTTAATATAAAATGTTTTTATAATTTAAAAAACGTATATAAACATCATGAAATAAATGCATTTTCGGCAAAATAGAAGGCCCACACTTAATCAGTGTTCATTAACCTCCTCAGTCCTGATGTCGCCGGGGGCGACACTAAAAAATGTCCTTTAAATTAATTTAAATGCTTCTAGAATTGTTAAAATTACATCTACACATTTTAAATAAATGTGTGCATGTTAGTAGCATTGATTTATATAGACTTTTGCATTAATGGGAATGTTTTATAATAATTTTAAACAGATTTATGTAGTATCACTTAAAATTTGTCTCAGGACTGAGGAGGTTAATCACAAAATTTTTAATTACTAAATTTTATCAGTTATTTATGCTTTCTAAGATCATACTAAATATATATATGTGTATGTGTGTGTGTGTGTGTGTGTGTGCCATAAATAAATTAAACGAAAATTGCTATTTAAAATTTTCTGGTGAAAATTCAATATATCTAAACAAAAGATCTTCCAAATGCGGCAACACTCAGAAAAGCTCATCTGATTGTCTCATTCTAAATGGGCGTGGCTATAATGAACTTATCATCTTTATTTACTAAGAATACTTCATATATTTTTAGTAATAACTTGAGCAATTGTAATAAGTATTTCGTGCGCTTTATTTTAAAAAAGCACAGAAAATATTGCTCTTTCATAGACACGTTCCTTGCAAAATCTGTTTTTTTTTTTTTTTTTTTTTTTTTAATTTAAATATATGTATTTAAGAGTAGTGTGACATTTAAATAAATTTGATGCACATCTCTAATTTTATATATATACACTACTAATTGTGTGTCTCTGGCCATAAAATGTAGGTCACCGGGACACACGCGGGCCTTGAATCGCTGGACCACAATTGGCTGATTCTCATCACAAAAAAATTTAATAGTATTCTTTGCCTTGTTAAAGTTTGGAAATTATGTTATTAACCCCTTGGGGACGAGCGACACGTATACGTGCCGCAAATAGGCTTAAGAATCCTTCATTATTCCCACCCGTAAAATTATACTGTAAAATTTAACTTATTCGATCGGAGCATTTTCTTGATTTAAGAAAGAACAAATTTCTGTTTTTTAAGACTGGTGACAAAACATTAAAAATTTCGTAAAAGGTTCCCTTCGCGAAGGGGTTAAAAGCCATGATATACTATTAAAATTTAATGGCAGCAATCAGTCATTTCTGGCACAATGCTTTCATCTCTGAGTATGGCTGGTCTAATCCTATAATAATTACCCACTTTTTTTTATTTTTAACGATGGAATCAATAAGAAATTCTTCCGAATCTCATATTCTCTGTCCGATTGCTAAAAAACTTGTCTTATAATCCATTATTCAATATAAAAACTATTTTTCAAGAATATCAAAGCAATAAAAAATTCCCAAATGATTTCATTATTTTTTATATTTCTGATATTATAAGTAAAGCAACATATTGAAAACTATTAACAGCATACTTCTACTCATTCCTGATACATAGACATTTAAACCCATAGTATTTACGCGCTTATTTTGTTGATAACGATGGGCTGGGGAAGGAATTCTTAAAAATCTCATAGATACTTTTCGTCTGCTAAAAAAAACACTCTCACAAACTATCATTCCACGCAATGAATGAACCCACCCAATTTAATTTATGAAAATTTAAAATTGATGACAAATTGTCAAAAAATTTCATTTTTTTTTAATATTGTAATTATAAAGTAATACAGTAGACTCCCTCAAATCCGCAACTCTAAAATCTGCAACTCTCTAAAATCCGCACATAATTTACGGATGTAAACAATGAAACATTCAATTCAGATATAGGGACGAAATTTGACATTTTTAGCTTACATCAATTCCATCTGTATTTCAATTTGTAGTAGTTTTTGTTAATATTACTGAATTCATGTTTTTTCATGAAGGAAGAATAAATTTATTTCTGAAAAAATTCTAGATATTGCTGATATCACTGGTAATCACAAGCTTCTGGCGAAATATATTTGTGTATTAATCAATTGTTTTTGGCTATTAAGTCAGGCTAAACCTGAAATAAAATTTCCTTATTTTATGATTTTGATGTAAATTAATAAGGTACCTTTATGAGGCAAGTTTCTTAAAATAATTTTGGATAAATACATTTCATCATTATAACGAATATTTAATGATACATTATTGATTATTAACTTGACCTTTGCTTTTAATATTTTAATCATTTTAAAAATTATCTAAATTTTAATTACTTTAGTTTATTACATATGTTTACATTTTATTATTTTTTAAAGAATTCCTTGTAGTTTCGATTGCATTATTAATTACATTCAATTACTGTTTAAAAAATATAAACAAAGCGATGACCAGATATCCGCGAAATTCTAAAATCGGCGCAATCTCTGCGGGTTTGAGGGAGTCTACTGTGCATTAAAATCTATTAATAGCGTAATTTCTTTCCATTCCTGATATAGTCCTTTAACCTTATATTATTTACGCACTTCTTTTGTTTTTAACGAAGGAATCAGGAAGAAATTCTTCCGAATCCCTTTTACGAGGCTCATATTCACTTTTCGTCTGCTGAAAAAACTGTTCTCACAATCCTTTCGGCAACTTCCGGAGTGGATAGGCTTGCGTGCCGCATCACTTTCCCTTCTCCTTTTTTTCATTTATTTTTTCTTTTTAATGCGTGTTTTCTGAAGACTGTCGCTTTTAACTTTGCCTTTGAAGATACCCTCTATTTTTTCTTTAATGAAGTGATGAAAGTGAAACATCGTTAAGCAATTACTTTTTCTTTATTTCCACATAGTTTTCATTTTTTGCGTTAAAAGTTTTCGTAATTTAAATTTTAGCAAAAAGGATTTTTTTCTCGTTGGTAGCGAAATCCCATGTTAACATGTAGGGAAATCTAATTATAAATTACGCACTCATTCACTAATATAATTATTAAAATAAGGTTTTAGCCATCAAGAAGTAACGCGTTAAATTCTGGTAGAGCGCGTTTTTTAGAAAGTTTCTTCGTGAATTTTTATTATTTTTTAAAGGAACACATGACTGAAGTTTTTTGAAAAAAAAAAAAAAAAAAGAATTATTTTTGTTTTATCGGCTTAAAAGTTTCTTATAACCTTCCTTAACCCTTTAACCCTTTCCGGACAGACAAATTCTGTTAGTAAAATGAGAAATTATCGACTGACACCGGAATTTAGAAATAACTTTTTGAGAAATCAAGAACCCCTTAATTTAAGCTTTCATGAAAAAGCTAAATTTTATTAAAACATTATTGGTGTTGTCTGCAAGTTTGGAATTAAAATTAAATATCCCGAATCGGGCACACTATGCCGTAAAGGGTTAATTCCTCAGTCCTAAGACAAAGTTTACAAGAGACCACAAAATCTATTTTAAAATTATTATGAAACATCTTCAAACATGTAGAAGTCTATATGTAGATGTTTATGATATGCACGCATTTATTAAAAATGTCTAAAAAATAATTTTAGAAATTTTGAAAAGCTTTAAATCAATTTAAAGGGTGTTCTTTATTGTCTCCTACAGGCGGCATCAGGACTGAGGAGGTTAAGGCGCAGAGCACTTCCATTGCGAAAATGTTGAAATTATTGAATAACACCGGCATTTACATACAGATTTAGTTGGAAATATGAAAAAAGTTGTTTTCCACATACGTAATAAACGGAAAATATTTATACCAGAATCCTGGTATAAATCTTGAAATCCCAGATGCCACCGGGAATACCCGAATTCTGGTGTTCTTGTGGCATCTGGGAAACCAGCTGAGTGTTCCAAGTCATGGAAAGAGGAACAGACATATCCTTAACCCCTTGCGGCGCGGTGGTATATCTATGAAACCAATTAATTTTAATTACCAAACGCCATATTTTCACCGGAATTTTGCTTAATAAAATTACGGTTTATTGAATGCGCTAAAGATAGCTTTTTCATATTTAAAAATAAAGTAGTTTTCAAATTCCGGTGTCAGTTATTAATTTCAACACTTAACCTCTTCAGACCTGTTGTATCCTATAGGATACACATCTTTATAATTTTGTTTTCACATATATAAATACAATTAAAAAAAGAGAAATTAGTGTGAATGGAGCCTAAGAGATAGCAGAAATAAAGAAAATAGCAATTTGTCTTTCGTAGTGCTTTTTCAGTGAGTTACATGATGTACAAAAATGGCTTGCAGCAGAAATGCACGAAATGTACAAAAAAAAGAAAACATAAAAACTTTTACTGTGTGTTAAGATACCATTTGTAGACTCCATTAGTAATACAAATTATTAAATATATATTTGTTTGATCTTTTTCTATGTTTTTACAATGCAGAAAAGTAAAATTTAATTTAAAATAACCTAATAAATTTTTAAAATGCGTGTTTTACAAGTCCCCATTTATCAAAAAAAATTATGTACAAAAAATAAATTTTAATTATTTCGTTGTTCAATCTTTCTTAGTTATCAATTAATTAATGTAAATCCATAGCTGAAATTAATAAAAGTAGATCAATAAACCCTCGGGTCTGAAGAGGTTAAGCAATAAATTTGCCCGCGCCGCAAAAGAGTTAATATAGCGAAGCTTCAACTGTAACCACTTTAGCATGGGATTCATTATTACGACAACAAACTCCCACCAGTAAATTTATGCAGATTTTTTTTTAAACGCCTGATTCGGAGAAACTTTCAGTAAAAAATAATGGCAAAAATCGATATTCATTTTTATTGGTAAGAGTTTGGTTGTAATAGTTTCGCCACATTGTGACGACCAATACAACCTCCTGTCAATGTCAATAAAAAGATTATAATTTCTGGACAAACTGATACCAGTAAAAAATAACTGAAATTTTGTACCATTTATCCTCGTGGGGAGGAGCGACGTATACAGGCCGCGTGAAAAGGATTAAGAATGCGTGTTATATTCCCACCAGTAAGATTTTGCTGTAAAATCTGCCTTTTCTAATCGGAGCATTTTCGCATTTAAAAAGGCACAAAGTTATGTTTTTAAGAACCGGTGACAAAACATTAAAAATTCCATAAAAGGCTCCCGTCGCGAAGGGAATGAACTTTCTGATAGAAGTTTTCATATGCTGTAATCAAAAACTTTGGATCCGATTAAGAAAAAACAGCATCCACCTTCTGACAACCTCCCCGCAGTTACTTCATTCACAACTGATTGACAATGCACAATATGTCTCCATTTTCCACAAAATAATGGAATACGAGACATAAAGAGTAAATCATTAATATGCCTAATATTTTATGGTCATTAGAAATAATCGTAAAAGTTCAAGGGAAAATACCGATTCAGACGCCACCCATTCACATTTATTTTAAGTTAATATTTTACGCTTTTTCGTAAAGAAATAATAATAATAATAATAATAATAATAATAATAATAAATATCCTTTTTTTCATGTCTTTTATACAATTTTTAGTCCTCCATCACCGGTTTTTCAAAATAGATATTTTTGACTAAATAAATCAGAAAAATGCAGTGATTAAATAATGCAAAAATTTACTGGTGAGAATAATAAATTATGATTGGAGTATGGATGCCCGTACATGGTACGGGCTAATCCTGATTGGTAAAAGCACGTTGCCCATACAACATACGAGAAAAACAGGGAAGCGGTTAAGGGGAAACATGAGTGAATTTTTTTGAAAAAAGTAATTTTTCTTTTATTGGCTTTAAAAATTCTTTCAACCTTACTAAATCTGTAGGTATGACTAGGTTGTTTTCTGACCACTAAAAAAAGTTGTAAAAATTCAAGTGAAGACGCTACTTGGACGCCACGCCCATTCACAATATCTTTTTAACTGGCATTTTACACCTGATTTTATTTTATATTCTATTCGCATTACTATATTTTAAAAATAAATTTTATAGCATGCGAACTGTTTGATTTTCATTTCATGGGCTACCTAGTTGCTATCAACTATACGCCCGGAGTAAATGTGAAATGTCTTGCAAAAATATGGAACAGTTGGGATTGAAAGGTTAAGCTGTAGTAAATACTATTTAAGTTAAAAATAAAAACATTTAAAATTAAAAAACTATAAAGTAAATTTAAAAGGTAAAGATTAAATAATTTAAACTGGCAAAAGCATTGAAATTAAGCAGAATAACTAAACTAAGTATAGGATAGAAAGAGAAAAAATTGAAAATTAAAAAAATTTAATAAATTGAAATAAATATAACTAGTTCAAGAACTACTAGGGAAATTTATAGCATGCATATGTTGTAAAAGTACAAGTAACCATGTTTCATATAAAATGAATGGTGCCAGCCGAGTAAAATTCATTTAAGAGATGCTGATCTGGAATTTACGTGGGAAGTGACATAGAACCGATAAGAATTAAAATATTACTTCATTTATTATATGAAACTATATTTTATACTAGTGTCTATAATATACTTTAATCCGTGTGTTTCATAAAACTATATAAGAACTTCTTACGAGTAGGAAGTGTCTAAATTTCTTGACTTTTCTAAAAAATAGTACTTTTCAAGTAAAAGTCTTGTTTATATCCTAAAGTACTTGAGCTAATTCGATAAAAAAAATTTATGGATGGTAGAATATGAATATATGTGGCAGACAGGTTAAAGAAAAATGTTAGTATAGAAAAAAAAAAATCGGAAAAGGAGAAAATTTTTAAAAAGATATTCATTTCTCTAAAACAAAACAAAAGAAAAGGAAAAAAAATTAATTTCTGAAAAAAAAAAAAAAAAACTGTCTGTTTTAACCCTCTCTGGCACAGACAAATTCTGTTCTGAAAATGAGAAATTATTGACTGACACCGGAATTTAAAAGCTTTTTTTTAATTCAGAATTTCGTAGTTTAAGATTTCCATTGTAAAGGCAAAATTTTATTAAAATATTATTGGTGCCGTTTGCAAGTTTGGAATTAAAATTAGGTGTGCCCGGGGAGTGGATCCACTGTGCCGGAAAAGGCTTCATCTTGAGCAAGATCCAGTGAATATCGATTTCACGTTTCATTAAAATCGGGTTGTTTCCGCAGAAATGGGTTTTAAAGCTCGCATATTGTCCATAGGATTGCACCCGGCCTTTTATTAACTTTAGCGTTTTGAAATTTTAATTTGATGTTTAATATATTTTTAAGGTATTTTAATCTATTTTAATCATTTTTATGTTACATATATATGCACCTAAAAGAAATTTTAGTATATAATATTTGCGCTTTATACGAATTTTTATACATTATATGTTTTTTAACCCTTTCCAAAGAAGTCGTCCAACAACGGGACCACCTAAAATTTATTTAAAAATCACAAACGGCACCAATAATATTTTAATAAATGATTGATTTTATAATAAATGGTTAAAAATTTCAAGATTCTATTATGTAATCAGTTCGTTTGCGAATTCTGGTGTCAGTCAGCTGTCAGTTTATTATATCCCGAACAGAATTTCTCTGTGCCGGAAAGAGTTAATCATGACTGCAAATGTGCTTTTACGTTTAAAAAGGTGCCAGATAATGTGTCAGAAAGTTTCACCTTGTTAAACGTACCTTTTTTTCTTGAAGAGCCGCCTTAACACGCATATTAACCGCTTTCTAATTTCCATGATAATCATTCCCTACAATTTCTTAATCTTTTCTTCCTTTAAAAGCAGATGTACATTGCTTTCTTTGAAAATATATTGTTCTACGAATAATAAAAAAGTATGCGCCACAACCCTTCACAGGCACCTGCTTAATGTTAGAACCATCCCTTAATTGGTACCCCCTTCTCTGTTGAAATATCCCGAACGTAGCAATCTCAAGTCGTGCGTTGAAAAACGGAAAGGGATTAGTTGCAATCCTTTGTTGTTTTTCGCACCTGGCTTTATGAAGGCTATAAGGGGTTTTCCTGATTTATTAAAATTTAGAATAGGGTTAAGAAATGATTGAGTTTGCATCCGTTTATTCGCGTGATTAAAATGCAATCTTGTTATTTGCATCTGCAGCCCCAATGAATTTTTTTACTTATGTCTCTAGCATTTTTAGGAATAGCGAGGTAGCAAGTTTAATTTTTAATTAATGTTATCTCTTTTTAGGTGCGTTCGTAATTATGCAAATACGTAGCACCTATTATTGTCGTTCAGTCCGCCCGTCTGTCTGTCTGTCTGTCTGTCCGTCTGTCTTTCTGTCCGCATATAACAACGCAAAAACCACCCAACCGAATCATTTGAAATTTAAAATACATAATTATTATATAATTTGTTGAGTCATTTCAAGTTTTATGAAAATCGGATTCACAGATCAATTACAGGGACGATCAAAAGTATTCAGTTACATTACGGTCAATGGGGAAAAAAGTTTCAAATGCATTCTAATCGTTTCAAATTTAAAATTTATTACCTAATTTTGTCGAGTTATTTCAAATTTTATCAAAATCGGATGCATAGTTCAATTACAGGGGCCATCAAAAGTATTCCGTTACATTACGGTCAATGGGAGAAAATGTTTCAAATGCATTTTAATGGTGTTACACTCATTCGAACATAATAAAATGCATATGTATCTATAAAGTACATATTATATATACATTTTGCACAATCTGTGGTGCAAAGAACATTTGTTATTGATTTACAAGGCCACACAAAAGTATTCCATTACATAATGATATAGGGAGAACATTATTTGGTGCGCATTTTAATTGTAATTAACTATTTACAATTTTATGAGATTGATATATGAGAGTAATATTTTAAAACTTTGTTATCATACGAACGCACCTCATTTGATAAGCTTTAAGTGCAATTTCCAACTTGTTTGCATTAAATATACCATGAACCGAATGCACTAAATGAAAATATTTCGATTCAAACCAGAATTTTTTTTATAAAATAAATAAAATGTTTACCACTTAGAAATAAGTGAAAAAGGTTAAATAGCTTAAAATAAAAATTCTGGCGTAAATTATTTTTAAATACTTATTACAGCGTTTTATATTAATCAGCTTTCAGCTGAGTACTTTTGTTAGCATTCGGAAGCTATAAACAAGAAAGGAAATTTGGATGCCTATAGTTGGATGGGCCGAAAAAAAAATGTTTTTCAAATCGGTAACGCAGCGGAAAGGTTGCGAAATCGGCATGCTAAAAATTAGATTAAGAAAAAAGAAACAACATCAGTCTATATCTTCTGGTCGCGCACGCGCTGTAAAATTTTCCGAAATGTGGAAAATTTCACATTATTACATTTTTTTTTTCAAATAAGCCTCTTTACAAATGTAATAGTTAAACATTTTATGCATTAAAATAACAAAGCCCCGAATTGAAATACGTATTATTTATATCCATCAACGTCTTCCACTCGCGCAAATGCTCAAAAGTTGTGAAGAGCTATTACACTTAAATATTGATATGCTTAATTAGATAAAAGATTATCATAAAAATCTGGTCCTTGTAAATAGTTAATAATTCCGCACTGTAAAGTTTAGCATAGAAACAGTATCCTATGTGTTAATCGAGCATCTATACGAGAATTTTTGTCACAACATTTAAGGATTAATTGAACAATAAAGCATAGTTAAAATTTCGAATAATCATATATTGCAGCTCGCGGTATCCGCTAATTACACTTCAATTCTTTTATAATTGCCGACAGAAAATTTTCAAGATTATCATTCTATTCGCTTTTCCGAAACAAGATGAAACCGGTTGGTTTCCTTATGAAGATCCATTGTGATTTCGTTCCTGTGTTGTCTATATTAATTCATTCCGGTAACTTGGTACTCGTATTCATTTAATGAGTGCTTACCTAGTTGGGTGACAGAGGTAGGTACTCATGAGCACTTAAAGAGCCAACGAACTCTGAATGTGTTGAATTAATAAAGTCTGTTGCCACAGCAGTTAATTTCAGACGTCCGTAGCTGTCTAATTTCGTATTCTAAAAACTTGTTTCCGAACTCTATCCTGTCAATGCTACGATTTATGTATGCCCCTTCACTCTCCCACTCAGGTGTACCACGTGATAGTCTCACCTTCCTTCCCCTATTCGATTTCTGCCACCCCCCTCCTTTCACTTGTTTCGTCTTACCGATTGAGATAGGTCGGAAATAGCTTGTTTTGTGTTACGAAGCTCGAAGATATAGAGTCCTTATTATTTTTTTCCTTTTTTGTTTAATTATAGATTCGCGGCTGTATTGTATTTTTGCATTTGTTTTTGTCTATTTTATTTAGACTTGCTTTCTGGTAAGGGAACTCATGTTCCCCAATTGCGAAATTCTGTGTTAATCAATGAGAAAATTTTGCTCATAGCTTAGTTATAATTATTAAAATACGATTTTCGATATATAAAAAAAATACATGTCAGATGCCAGCGAGGGGCGTTTTTAGCTGCGTTCGTAATTATACAAATACGTAGTACATATAGCCATCGTCTGGTCTGTCCATTTGTCCACATATAACAGCGCAAAAACTATCCAACCGAGCGGTTTGAAATTTAACCTATATAATCCTAGCAGAATTTTATCAAGTCATTTAAAATTTCATGAAAATGCAATCAAAACTTAAAAAGATATTAACACTTTGCACTCGAGGAGGGACTCTCATTCATCACGAGTGTTGTCAGGTTCCCCGTGTAAATCGGGATGCCAAATGCTTTGGTCATCACTAATGTCTTATAGTTTATTTCGCCATTTTTTAACACAGATAATCTGACCATAGATAAGGAGAAGAAAATCAGTTTAACCCCCTTAACACTAGAACGCCGCCGGAAGGTTTTTGCAAGTTTTATAAAATATATTTAAAACCAGACGAATTATTTAGAATTATTGAACTTATTGGTTTCATCACTCATTTCATCGAAACTTTTTTATGACTTTTTTCTTAAAAAAATTTCTGGTTTGAATCGACAATTAGTCCGCTGGTCGGTGTCGAATTGACACCTGTCCAGCGTTCTAGTGTTAACTGGTAAATCCTTTGAGCTCTGATAGTAGAATTTTCTACCACTTAATTTTAATTACGAAATGTCACAATGACACCGGAATATTCGACCAAATTTACGTGGAAAAGGTTTGATGCTTTTTTTTTTTCTGAATATATCGTTAACCGAATTTTTTCTTTGCAAAATACTGGTGCCAATGTGATATTTGGCATTTTAAAGAAGTTTACTCTCCAGAGCTCAAACGGTTAATTATTTTCTGTTTAATAAATTGAAAATAGCGGATTCACATTACTATTATTTAAATAAAGTATTCCTAAAATTTAGTCTAAACATTTCCGCCTTTCAATAGTATGAAAATGTTCTTTAAAATAATAGTGGTGTCAGAAAGCTTTAAATGATGCAATAAGCAAATTCGTCTTACCCGAACGGCGTTCGGGCAAACCAGTTAAGGGGTTAAAATATTGGCGACCAAAGCATTTGGAGTAGCCATTTACGTGGGACACTAACTGTCATTGAAAATCACTTTTCCAATGCAACAGAATGATAAATACTTAAAATTTTTCATATCTTTAATAGTAATAAATAAACAAATTTAATGTTTTTTCTGGTATAGTAGTCAAATTTTAAAATAGCTAAAATTTAAGGCATATTCAGGGGTCAACTTATACACTTGATATAAAATCAAACATCCGAAGAACACGGTTGGTAATTGTACCAATAAATGGTACAAGGTTCGAACGTATCAAGAGAGTCATGGAATTTTAGCTGCTTCAGCACCAGAAATTTCGTGAAGCAATGGTCAAAGTACGTAAAGATTGAATTTGTTTTCATTAAATACAGCAAATATAACTTTACAAAAATTCTGGTAAAAGGTGCGACCAGTTTTATATTCTGTTCAGGCAAGTATTTTTCTAATATAAATTTTGATATGTATTTCTCTTACCAATGTTGGCAAAGTATCTGTTAAGGATATCTGTTTAGAAGTGCAAGTTAGGATTTAAAAAAAATCGCCTGTTGCAACCCTACTTACTTCATCCAAAATTCTAGACTGAACTAATTCATTACACCTTAAAAGTTTTACCTCTGTAATTACTCTCTCCTTAAGCATTGTGCTTTTGGGAAATTAGTCAGTATCAAATAATTCAAAAGTCTTTCAATTTCCAAGTATTTTGCAATTGAACTATTAATTCAGTGTTATAAATTGTTACTCTTGCGTATCAGGAATCAACCAGTTCTCACATAACATCATTGCATCATGTCCATTTGGTTAATTTGTGTAACTTTTGCGTTAATTTCAAAATTGTCATTAATCATTATCAAATCTTCTATTTAAAAAAAGCAGTATACCCAATACCCGCAACTTCTTCTACTTCTAGTTAAACGCAGTATATTACACACCCATAAAATACATTTCCTTCCATTAATTTATTCTGTTCTCATTTTCATGTGCTCCTTGCTCCTTCTCATCTTTTGTTAGTTCTTTTACAGCAGTTAATAGACTATAAATCTCATGCTTGAAATCCAATCAATTTAAACTCGCATATGTCTATTTCGAGAAATCAATTGCATAGTTTAATCTCATATAAGAGCATGACTGTGTAACACTTGATAAGAGTTTTGCATAGTCTTCATGCTTAGAAACTTCAAAATGTTGGCTTAAAGGACAATTTTCCCAATGTTTTTCGATAAATACATTTATCCTATAAAAAAGTAATTTTTTAAAAGAGTTTTTGAAATTTGAAGAACTGTTTTATAAAATTTATGCATATCTCGACATAAAATTTCCATGACTATGGCGAAAAATAAGGGAACTAGGATCAAGAACAGCATAATTATTGATTCTGTTTAAAACCCACTAGTTTTCCTTTTATATTTGGGTTTTAACAATAAATTACACAGTCAAAAATTTCTTTTCCTTCCATTTATTTCTTCTGTTATCTTTTGCACGTGCTCCTTTTCATCTTATAATAGTTCTATACATCGGCTAATAGACAATAAATCTCTTTATCCTGCTCGAAATCCAATCGATTTCAAATTTGCATATTAATTACCTCTATCCATTTCCAACAATCAATTGTGCATAATAACTTTTACAGTAAAATTTTACTGATGTGGATAAACAAGGATTCTTAAGCCTTTTTGTGGCACGTATACGTGTCGTTCGCCTCCTAGGGGTTAAAAACGCTTTGTTAACCCTTTGCGGGGCAAGGCAAATTCATTGCTTAAGTATTGAAATAAATGACTGACACCGGAATTTGAAAGCAACTTTATATGTAAAGAAAACGCTATGTTTCACGCATCCAATAAACCGTAATTTTCTTTAACAAAATTCTGGTGCTAATGTAGCGTTTGGGAATTAAAATTAATTGGTATATCTATGAAACCAGCGCCCCGCAAAGGGTTAAGTCTGTTCGTCACTGCCTATGGATGGTTGATGCATTTTTACATTCAAGATATATCTCCTCAAGAAATTATTATTTTTATTTTTTTTTTCTTTGTTTTCAAAATATTACTAAAAGCTAAGCTTAATTTTATAGAGAGTGTTAAAATTTTACTCTCACTTTGTCAATTTTTAAAACATAAAATATTAAATTACGCAAAGATTTCAGAAAAATTTTGAGAACTAAGGGAAAAAAAAAGGACATTCTTTAAGAACAGAACACTGAAAAAAAAACTTACAATTATTAATTTCCTGAGCAGATATTTTGAATATAAAAATGCATCAAATGCCCATAGATTTAACATTACGGAGAAAAATTCGGAAAATGAGTGAACAACAGCCTGAACATTTGCAGAGGCAAGCAATTGTTTTTCTATTATGTTGAATTATCACCGGAATTTTCAACGAAATCTATTCCAAAGCAATTTTATACTTTAAATTCGCAAAATTTATTAAATTAAAAGTTTCTGACGCAGAACTCCATTAAAATTAAATCCTATATCCCATCTGCCCCTTATGGAATTAATGCTCCCTCTCCCCCCTAAAAAAAATTTATTTGTTACAATATGAGGCTGCATAACGCAATATGAGATTTTTATCCGGTTTTTATGCTCAGAAAGTTGGCAACTTTCCTTTAACCCCTTGAGGGGCAAAACACTTCTGTTCCTAAAATGTTCAAATGATTGATTGACACCGGGATTCACAAACAAATTTATATGATGGAAAGTAAAAGCTGTTTTTCGCTTACATTGTCAAAAGCAAATCTTAATACAGAAATTCCGGTGCCAATGTGGCATAAGGGAATTAAAATTAAGTGGTATATAAAATATACCGGTGCCCTTCAAGGGGTTAACACTAGAACACCGGGATGGAGTCGATTCGACTCTAACCCCGATCATTTGTTTAAAATACAGTTCGAGCCAGAATTTTCTCTTGAAATAAGTTAAATTTGAACAGCGCAGATTTACGTTGAATAAATCAATTAAACAATTCAGAATAAAAATTTTGGTGTGAAATATTATTATGAAACTTGAATAATATTACCGGGCGTTCTATTCATTAAATGACAACTTTGGAAATGCTTTCTGAAAAATACAATAATTCTAAAGGAACATTAAAAAAATCGTCTTATTTTTAAAAATTGAATTGCAGAAATGAGATTTCCGTATTTTTTGCACACCAGCATTTTGTTAGTGAACGTATTATTTCATTTAATCAAAACATTTTTGCAATTTAATAGAACAATATTTTTGCTAACAAATACTGGTGTGAAAAAACGCGGAAGTCTCATCCTTAAAATTGTTATTTCATACAGAGTTTATGCGTACGTAGACATGACTATGACAGAAAATAGAGAAATGCGATCAAGCACAACTATAGGATTATTCATATTAGATAAAACAAACTAGCTTTCCTTCTACTTATATGGTTTGAACAATAAATAACATAGTCAAAAATGCCATTTCCTTTCATTAATTTTTTCTGTTCTCATTTACATGTGTTCTTTTCAATCTATTGGTAGTTCTTTTACAACTGTTAATAGACTATAAATCTCCTGCTTGAAATGCAATCAATTTTAAACTCGCATATGCTTATTTCCAGCAATCAATTGCGTAGTCTAATCTCATATTACATACTGACTCTGTAAAGCCATATAATATTTTTGCATGGTCTTCATGCTGTGTTGCCAGTGGATTACTTTTTTTTTTTAATCGAATTTCTCGATTGGCACCATTTTTAATGATAAAATTCGGAAAAATTAATGTTATATTAATTAAAATGAACAAAAGTGAAATTTTACCATTTAAAAAAAAGAGTTCCAATCATGAAATCTGAATTAAAAAAAAATAGCCTACTGCAACACTGTCTTAACGCTCAAAAAGTTGGCAGCTTTAGTTTTAATCGCGGAAGCCATTGCGTTCTTTGAGGTTTTATTGGCGCCCTTCTGAAGGTTTCCAGTTACTAGCATTTTAAATAAATAAAATTTCCTTTTAAAGGACGCTTTATTAATATTTGCTTGAGAATTATTTTTTTAAAAAACTTTTGCAAGCGTATTTCACGCATAAAAAATAGAAAGTAGCACTATGTGTTATTGCGTTTCTTAACAAATTTATAATTCTTCTTTATATAATTTTTTGTTGAAATTATGACGACGGAAAATGGCACGAGTTGACAATAACTTTTTTAATATGTTAAGAAGTAAAATGTATAACAGTAATCTGTCTTATCCGTCCTTCGTGCATAAAATCCAGCTTTTTTGTTTTTGCTACTGATGTTGTTTCATTGGCTCATTGGCTGTTTTATAAGCGCTATTATTTTCTCCCTCAGACCTTTAAAATTTCAGGTAATTTAAATCATTTAAAAATAAATAAAATCGTGCGAAATTATTATTATCAATGAAAGCTTCCAAGTATTCGCTTTTGAATCATTCATATATTGATCATCAAAGCCTGATTACTAACGGAGCACACTTACATCAATAAAATTTAATTGAAATAGTCGGCTTAATATAAACGTCGTATTCATCGAAAATTTATTTCTCTTTCTTTTTACTGGTAGGAATGTGCCCTGTTGATAATCAGGCGCTATTGGTTACTGTATCATGCCTCTCTTTGTTTCAGTGCATTTTATAACGGAAAATTTGCACCTCCAAAATAAATCATGGAGATTTTTGTGTCACAAAAAAAAAAAAAAAAAAAAAAATCTTAACAAAATTTCTGATTACCATAATATTTTATTTTTTAGCATTTATTTAAGGCGAGATTTGATTTTCTGGCTTCTTTCAACTCCTTTTTTAAATCCTTCTTCATGGAAAAATGCATTGTTCGAAATTTACAACGATGTACAGTTATTTTGATTTTTTTTTTCTTTTAAATGGAGTTTTAGATCTATAGGGATTTTCTGTTTTCAACAGCGAAATGCATTTGCGGTTGTGTATCGCTACTAATACTGTGACATAATTTTGTTGCATGTTTTGATCCATGTTAACAATGGTACTCTTCATTGTTTGCTAAGAGTTGAAATGCTTAGTGAAAGATTGGACAAACTTTGTTTAAACGACAATTTTGACAGAGATTTCTGTTGAATACATCAATTCTATGGAAAGAAGGGGGAAAAATCCTTCATCTTTTGAAATCTGAATTATTATATTTTAAGGAGGACAACGCTGAGTGTTATCCTACGGGAAATAAGCAAGCTTTAAGACCCATTTCCTCGAAAATTGTCCGACCGAAATTTTGAATCCATTTCACTCGATTTTGCTCAGGATTTATAGCAGACAGTTTTTTTTTCTGCGACTAAATTTTTTTTATTTTAGAGCAATGGTAAATTTTTATAATCTTTTTTTTTCTGAAACTAAGTGCATATATTTTTTAAAACTGTCTGCCACATATGATCTTATATGTATACTCCACCACATTAAAAAAAAATCTAAATCGCTCGAGTACTTCAGGAGATAACATTTTTACCTGATATTGGGGCGATTTTTCAGGATAGTCCAAAAATTTCGACCCTACCAACTTGTGTGAAGCTTTTGTACAATTTTATCAAACACATGAATTAAAGTATACATAAACACTTAGATAAAATTTAATTTCATGTAACAAATGAGGTAATATAACAATCCTTTTTGGTTCTATGTGACTTTTCACGTGATTTCCGGACCGACATCTCTTACACGAATTTTATTCGGTTAGAACCACTTTTCTTATAAGAAATATTTTTACTTGTAGTTTGACAACATGTGCATACTATAAAATTTATTTTAAAATATAGGGGTGCGAATAAAATAAAAAAAAAGAGTATCAAGTATAAAATTAATGCTAACCCATTAATGCCCAAATTATTTTCTTCATTAAAAATGAAATTTTGGGTTTCCCACCATTTTTTTAAAAACAAATAACTTTTATCTTAATTTATTGAGGAATTTGTCTCGTGAAAAATAATGCTTTTTTCTCTTTCTATTTACTGGTGTGAAAAGTACTTTATTGCCTTCTCTATAATCGTCCCTAAAAAGGGGCGCTAGGCACTAATGGGTTAACATAAAACTAATCTTTTGCACTCGAGAGGTGATTTTCTCTGACCACTTGTGTCCCGAGTAAATGGGTACTTCCAATGCTCTGGACACCAGTATTTTAAACTGATTTTCTCCGCCTTATCTGATGGCCGAATAATCTGTGATAAAAGATGACGAAATAAACTGTAAGATATTAGTGGTTCCAAAGCATTTGGCGTCTCGACTTACGAGGGTCACCTCACAGCACTAGTAGTGAGTGAGAGTCAACTCTCGAGTGCAAAGGGTTAATTGGCGTGGCGTCTAAGTCGTATCTCCCCTTGATTTTTTAACTATTATTTCTAACAGTCAGGAAAAAGTCTGCGTATAACAACTGATTTGGGAAAAATCCAAAAAATCTTTTAGGCTAATAAATAAAAATAAAAAAAATATTAAAAAAAAAAAACTTACGTTTCTGAGTTTGTAGAGGTTTTTGTTATTTTCAAGGTAAGATATATATACATAAATTCGTCTTATTTTAAGAGAAATTTTCTATAAGAAAATATTGGTACTAAAGAATTTCCTCGTTGGAAATTCGAGGACCTGTACGTCTCCTCTTAAACTTTGTGCATGCGTGTTCGTAATATTTCCTATTAGTCTAAGTTTATTAATACTAGATAAAACCTACTCATTTCCTTTCTACTTATGGGTTCAAACAATAAATTATATAGTCAAAATTTTCCTTTCCTTCCATTAATTTCTTCCGTTCTCATTTGCATGTGTTCCTTTTTATCTTTTGATAGTTCTACCCAACGGTTAATAGACTATAAATCTCCTTACCCGGCTTGAAATCCAATCGATTTTAAACTCGCATATTAATTACCACTGTCCATTTCCAGCAACCAATTACACAGTCTAATCTCATATTACAGTCACGGCGGTGTAACTACAAGAGGTCACTGGTGCGATCTTGCCGAGAAGTGGGCCATGGTCAAAACTTTTCCTTTGAGAGAAACTTTTATCTAGCCAACACCCACTTTTTCCAATTGAATGAAGTAGCGTTTAATGTAATTACAGTTTTTCCTAACGTCAAAACGCTGCAAATTTGATTCAGGAATTGGATCGTTTAACTTTTGATGTTTTGCTAACAACTTGCTCCGGTTATTGATTTACCTATTTTGTAGAGGCTCGATTTTGGGTATGAATTGGTGTACATGGTAAAATTTCGATAGAGTATCTTCTTGCGCTCCTGTCACTTCTGCGGTGTAATCAGAGAAAACGGTTTCCTCAGAGATTTCTAGTAGTTCGGAAAATGTAACTCTCAAAGGAAATGTTTTTTCATTATTATTATTTTATTTTTGTCATATGCATATACGGGAACATCCATTTAGAAATTTTGTGGTAATTCGAGATAATTTTCATAAATAATCTCAATTACTTTATTAAAAAAAATATTAAGATAAAAATTGATGTAATCAGTTAATTACCATTGTTTTCACTTCACGTATATAACACTTGAATGGACGTGAGCTATCATTTTGACCGCTACAGTATAAATATATTTTGGTTCAAGTCAGAAATTTCATCATGAAATAAGTTTTAAAGAAACAAAGAAGAAAAATGTTACATAATAAAGAAACTGTTTAAAAAATAAATAAATCTGAAGTGAAATAATTTTATAAAAGTTGAATAACATTTCCGGCCTTTCTAGTGCTAATTTGTAACAGAAAGCATTTTACTTATCTATATATCGTCGGTACCATAGCAAAGTATCCAATGTAAAAATAGTGGATTACTTTAATTAAATTCAGATTTCTTGATTGACACCAATTTTTTTGAAATAGTAAAATTCGCCTTTTTAACTTTATATAATGCAATTTTATTTAGGAAGAAAACAAGGAGAATTTTACCATTTCAAAAAAGTGGTGTCAATTAAGAAATCTCGATTTAAAAAAGTTAACCCAATATTTACACATTGGATAGTTTGACATGGTACCGACTCGACGAATGAAATCAAAATTTTGTTACTCTTGCGACACTTTGGTCACAAGAGAAACAAAAATTTGATTTATTATGTAGACAAACAAAAAATGTTTTGTAACAAATTAGATATAATTTATGAGAGTAGACCACAATGGTATTTAACTAGTTATATAATATTGTATCTCAATTTTTTAAATAAAATAATTGGAATTATTTAAAAAAAATTCCTTGACCCTTCACGCAAGTTCTGAGTCAATCTCAATGCATACAAGTAACAGTTTACGTTCCCATGTTTGTAAACTTTCTTGCGGTTAATTAGAATACGCACAAAACGAACAGCATAAATTAGGCTATGCCATATCAAATCAAATTACATCAAAGTTGGTGAGAACTACTATTTTTTGATGTAAAGAAAAATTATCTAATAAATGTTATTTATTGCTAGTATAGATAACAAGTTGGAAATTGCACGTAAAGCGTAGCAAATGAGGTGCTTTCGTTGATATCGAAGTTTTAAAATATTCAGATCTTGCTGATATAGTAGAGATTACTTTGGATGCAGTATAGTAGTCGAAATCTTTGTGTTCCTGTAAATATGCAGGGAGTAATTTTTATTATACTTCATTAACGTATATTTTATTCATAAAATGTGAAGTAGTTTAATATAATTAAAACACCCCCCAAACAATGTTTCCCCGTATAACATTATTTAGGGGAATACTTTTGTGTGGCCCTGTAATTTAATAATACATATTCTTTGCATCACAGATTGTACAAAATGTATTTTTAGTACATATTTCATAGATTCATGTCAATTCTGTTATATTCAAATGAGTGTAACACCATTAAAATGCATTTGAAACTTTTTTCCCCATTGACCGTAATCTAACGGAATACTTTTGATTGTCCCTGTAAATGATCTATGCATCCGACTTTCATAACATTTGAAATGACTCGACAAAATTACGTAATAATTATATGTTTTAAGTTTCAAACGATTAAAATGCATTTGAAACTTTTTTCCCCATTGACCGTAATGTAACGGAATCCTTTTGATTGTCCCTGTAATTGATCTATCTATCCGATTTTCATAAAATTTGAAATGACTCGACAAAATTATGTTATAATTATGTATTTTAAATTTGAAACGATTCGGTTGGGTAGTTTTTGCGTTGTTATATGCGGACGGACAGACAGACAGACAGACGGACAGACAGACAGACAGACGGACAGACAGACAGACAGACGGACAGACAGACAGACGGACGGACGGATTGAGCGACAACAATAGGTGCTACGTATTTACATAATTACGAACGCACCTAATAATAATAATAATGATGTTTCATTTTTTCCAGCAAGATTGTTTTTTTCTTTGGTTGTTTTTAAATGGGCAATTCTAGAATCAAATCAACGTTTTTGCAAGTTTGTGTAGTTTTTTGCTTAAATTTATATAAGTGTTTATTTTCTACTAAAAAAATAAAATTACTAAAAATTTTCTGATATAAATTAGGAATCTCTAAATAAAAAAATCGCCAGATTTGATAACACTGTACAGAAAGAAACGTTGAATTTATTTTCAACGCCGGATGAATTGCATCATGATTTTTAATTGATTAGGGTTTACTTGTTTTTGTAACCATTTTTTGTCCTCAGTATTTTACCATTTACAATTTTCCATTAATTATTCTTAGTTTTTATTGCTTTTATTTCTGTGAACATTTTTTACTTTATTATGATGTAGACTGCAAGTTTTCATTAATTCATAATTTATGCTACGATTTTTGTTTTCGAGAATGTGTTTTTTAAATGATTATTCTTAGTTTGGCACAGGTGTCATACGCACCACATTGGCGCGATTACAACAAAATGACTATTTTATGCCTCGCACGGTAACCCGGCTATTATTGTTGATTTACTTATAAACTGTTTATTTATTTCTATTATTTTAAGATAATAAAAATTGTTTTGTTTTATAGTTATTAATTAAACTTTTTTCATTCATTATTATTTCCTTTTTAAAATAATAGAAAATAATTTAAAAATATATACATAATTGGTATTTGAAAACGAATTTTTTTTTATAAATTAGCTACAGAAATAAATCGTGGTGCGTATGTGGCATCTGTGCCTTTTAGTTTCTACTAGTTAATTTTATGGTCATCCCCCCCCCCCTTCCTTACGATCATAACTTTTAAATGGCACTGAAGCATAGAATAACACTTTTTATTTTCATTATCACTACATCTTTTCTTTCGAAAATAGACATTTTCCATTAACTTTTTATACATGCTCTACAAATTAACCTTTATATTTAATTCTACAAAATACATTCCATACTTAAACTTGCAAAAAAGACTTCACCTTGTAAAAAACAACATTTTTGTTTACTTCTATGGTAAAATTAATAATTATCATTAAGTATGGTTTTTAATTTGTAACAAAGAATGCAAAATTACTATTTTCGGTATCATGTCCAAATCGTCTCCGAACATGCCTTTTCTGTAACTGCTTCTTCCCAGAATGCATACAAGTGAAGTGATACGCAAGGATTGGAATATCTTAACGTGGAATCTGTTCTGAAAGTTAATCCTCTCTTCCTGTGTCGTTTGCATTAGAACACTCTGAATAAATATAGAAAAATAAACCTTGTGTCGAAAAAAAATATGCATATTTTCTTTTGACATTTTCTTTCTCTTTTCTTTTCTAAGTTTGCATTGAGAAGCAGTTAAAAGTATATTGTAATTACATTGTTATAAAATTTTAACGTTTTTTCTGTTTTTAATATACAGTAGAAACCCGCTAATTCGGACCCCGTTAATTCTGATCTCCGGATAATTCGGTTCGGTTTGGTCATTATTTTTTTTTATTTTTTTTTTTTCAAGTTTGAGAAGCGATTGGCTAATTTCCGTAACATTAACTTGTTTCATCGTCGTATTCTGAATTAAAACTTTTTCTGAAATCTTTCCGGAAGAATTAAGCAAAGCACACATTATTACTGTCTGTAAATATTCAATTAGTTTAACATAAAGGTAATTTTCTGTAAGTATGTTTTATTTTATTTCATTTTTTTCTAATTCTCCGGATAATCCGGATTGGGTCCTGGCCCAATTAATCCGAATTATCGGGGTTTTACTGTACATTTAAAAAAATAGATTTCAGCGCGCTAAAAAAGGAAATGTTAAAAAATGTCTACCATTTTTTAATTTTAAGGAATTTTACTTTCAATTTATGGTATACGTGGGAATTTGTATAGCATTTATAATAACATTATAAAAAATCTCACGTATTAATTCACACGGTATTTTTAAAAGAAGGCGTGAAATTTGTCCGAGACACACCCCACATTTCTGTCGGATTATGATTTTGCCCTTTTTTTAATATGATGCACCATACGTAGAAAGTTGAAATTGATAGTGAATATGCATCATGTCTCATAGTATTTCATACAAAAAAATTAAGGTGGTCACTCAGAAATTTCAGTTTATTTTTAATTAAAATGCACATTTAAAAACAGGAAAAGTGTTATAAAACTTGTTCTTTTATTTAAAAAAAAATCTGAAAAAAATTGTCAAACATTCGTATGGTGGTTTTTTACATCCCTTATTTTTTTCGTTGAAATCTTCTAAATAGTTTCGCCTCAATGCGCTTCTTTCCAAAACAGGCATTTAGGGCCATTACCCCCCCCCCCCCCCCCATGGTCTTGAGATACAAACTTGAAACTGGGGAGAAATGAATTTCTTCTTATGGGCTATCGATCCATATAGGACTCGATGTGGTTGACTCAAGGGCATATTTTACTATGAAACCCGGCTATACCCTTTCGTTGTTCGAACGCACCTCTTTTGCTTGTATTACCTTAATTTAGTCTTAAATAAAGAAACGTTTCAGTAAATAATTTTAAAATTGTTTTATTATCTTTCTTCATTATTCATTGAAAACTTTCATTTTAAACATTTAATTTTTTGTTCATTATCCAAAAGTATTTTTAATGACGTCATATTCTACATAATGGCTATTGCATTTATATCTTACAAAAGGCATTTACCTTTAAAACCAAACTAAATTATTTCTCTTGACATCGTAAATCAAATGAAAAGAAAACCACCATGACGCAATATTTCATCAAGCTGCAAACTTAATTTCAAATCACCCATATTCGAGAATAGTTTTATTTTAGCCTTACGATCTCATTTGATATTCTAAAATCGTTTGGGTGGTTTTCCATTCCGCCTTTGGATCGCCCCCGATATGTCAGACGATAAAATACCGCCCAACCCTCCACACCCATTTCAGACGATCGGAAACGAATCGACTATTCCTTCGTTTTTTTATTTACCGATGATAATTCATCAAAGATTTGAATAGTTGAATTTTTGAGATTGATATTTTGTTTGCCATGTGAAATCAACACAGTTGCATTGCTGTCAACCAAAAGATTTAATTAATTGCGTGGTTCTCACGGATCTAATTTGAATATTTATGGTTTATGGTACACATATGAAGTTCCACTTGTCAATAATAATTCGAAATTATCTTTTGTAAAATTTATCAAAGCCAGTTGTGAAATTTATCAAATTATGCATTCCTAAGATAAATTCTTATGTATAATAAAAAGCCTTACATCTTATAAAAATACAAAGTAAAGTAGAAGATATAAATAAAATAAACAACTAAATTATGGATTTCATTCTTACAGGAAATTCTTTCTATGTAATAATATTTCATGTAATGAAAAAGAAAAAAACAAAATTAAAATTAAAAGTACTGTAACGTAAAACAAGTATATAAAAATACAAAAGTACATAAAATGCTAAATAGAAAATAATTTTTAAAAACTATTAATAAATGGAAACACATATAAAAAAATAAACTAAAAAAATTTTTAAAAAAAAATTAGAAACATAGATAGAATTTAATAGGGATGAGATTTTTCTGCGTTTTTACACACCAGTATAATATTAGAGAAAATATTGTTCTGTTAAACCGCAGCATTTTTTCGATTGAGTAAAATATTTTCTCTATGTACACTGGTGGGAAAAAATGCGGAAAATTCTCACCCTGATATTTAAAAAAATAAAATTGTCGCTCATGGTAACCCTGCGTAAATATGCTTAAGGGTGTATTCGAAAAAACGCTTTTGCGTCTTCAACAGCTCGATACAATTTTAGACATATTTTTAAAAGTAGAAACATGAAACTTGCTGAGGGGATTCTTGAAGAGACGTATGAGGTGCCACGTGATGTCTTTTTACGCTCAATTCATTAGAATTTGAGTTATAAACAATTACCTTATCAGTATGACCCTTTTTTTCGTTCCCAGATCTCCCGCTTGCGAAAAATCAGTTCAAAATGCCATTTTTGATTTTTTTTTTTTTTTTTTTTTTTTTTTTTTTGCAATATTTTCTGCATATATCAAAGAATCGACAATCACGGCACCTTGTGTACTTTCCAAAAAAGAGATTTTGAAAGTTTGGTGTATTTGACAGCAAAAATGAATTCAAAAATAAATCGGAAAATAAGCAGTTTGAATCGAAATACACCCTTAAGGGAAGCTGCTTAACCCTTTAACGTTCATTGGTTTCGCTACGAAACCACAAAATTTTAATTCGTATATCCAACAAAGACACCGGAATTTTTATTTTAAGAATCCCATTTTATTATGCATTAGAAAAATCACCTTTTCGTATTTAAATATATATTTGTTCACAATTACCGGTGTCAATAATTTATTTTAACATCTTAGCAAAGAAAATGCTTTGACCGTTAAAGGGTTAAGGTTTCTGGTTACTCACCTTCCGAATTCTCTTCCGTAATGTTAAGTCTATGGGCATTTGATGCAATGTTAAATTTAAATATCCCCCCAGGAAATTAATATTTTAAACTTCTTTTTTCGGTGTTTTCTTCTTAAAAGATGTCACTTTTTTTCTTAGTTTTCAAAATATTTCTAAAGTCTATGCTTAATTTAATATTTTATGCGTTAAAACTGACGAAGTGAAAGTGAAATTTATACTTCCATATAAAATTAAGCATAGCTTTTAAAAATATTTTACATTTACAACCTGTGAATGATCGAGACGTCCCGACCAGGACCACATAACGTTACTTAAACGATAACTGGATAGTATTAGAAGGAGTAGTGCTTTGGATCAAAGTATATTATTATAAAGTAGAACATTATCGTTTGATTAAATTAAGTTTTTAGGATATCTAACCATCTATTGGGGATATTGTATGATAGAACTTAGTTTCATACTTTATTGCCTTTACCTAGATTTCTATGGATTCTCTGACAGTGGATGTGTATTAACTAAATGTCGGATATATAATTTTTTAAACAGGTTATTTAACCACTTAACCCACAACTTAACCAGTGGTTAAATTGCTTATTTAACCACTTGGAGACGAGCGACCATTATACGTGTCACTTAACCCTTTGAGAGGCAGTTGGATATATTATATTCCACCTACAATTAATAAAGATTTGCACCAAAAATTTTTTATTAATTTTTTTTCTTTTAATTTTGGCGGAAGAAAGCAGGGTCACGAAATTGCTTTTCTTTATTTTAATATAATTTTTTTCCAAATTTCTGGTAGGATTTCAGAATTACACAAACACAATTGCTTGCCCAACAAAGAATTAAGATGCTCAGAATCCTTTATTATCCTCACCAGTTACTTTTAAATGTAAAATTTACAATATTTAAACAGAGCATTTTGATAATTCACTAACAAGAAGTTTTCTGTTTTGAAAAATCGGGGATAAAAAATTAAGCCAAAGGCTCTCGTCACGAGAAGGTGAAATAAAAATCTGTATTATTATTTTCGCCTTTTAATTAAACAGAGAAATTTTTAAAGTTCATATTGTATAATTTGTAAACATATCTAATTCGCTGTTCTAACAGGATTTTTTATTCCTCGGGGAAATTGAATACCAGTTTTGTCGTAAGAAATTTTTGCCCTATTTAATTAAGAATTTAATTTTGTTTAAATATGGCGATTTAAGTATATTCCATTACTTTACGAATCTGGTATTCGAATCCCCTGCGGCGTTTAAGTAATTCGAAGTTAGTTTAAACAATTTTTAAAAACTCACATAACCTCTTCAGTCCTGAGACTAATTTTACATGGCACTACAAAAACCAGATTAAAATTATTATAAAACACCTTCAAAGATGCATCAGTCTATATATCGATGCTTCTAACATGCGCACATCTCTTTCGAAAGTCTAGATGTAATTTTAACAATTATAGAAGCATTTAAATTAATTTAACCATTTCCGGCACACTGTGCCCGGTCTGTGATATCTAATTTTAATTCCAAACTTGCAAACGGCACCAATAATAATTTACTAAAATTTTGCTTTTAAAATAAAAACTTAAATTAAGGATTTCAAAATATAAAAAAAATCGTTTTTGAATTCCGGTGACAGTCGATATTTTTCTCATTTAGACAGATCTCATTTAACAGATTTTGCCCGTGCTGGATAGGGTTAAAGGCTATTTTATAGTGTCGCCTCCTGGCGACATCAGCACTGAGGATGTTAATTAAAATATCACTAATGATTAAATATGCTAGAAAACGAAAAATCATAAGAACTTTGTTAATACTCCAAAAATAACCTAATGATATCCCTACAAAATTCATATTATTTGATGATTTGATTCAAATTTTATTTCATCATTTTATGCTTATGACAGAAAACTAAATTCTTCTCTTTTCAAAAAAAAAAAAAAAAAAAAGGTTACATTGTTATAAACTTCAACAATATAACGTAGTCCTATTTAATTTGCAGTTAGATTAACATACTTACCTTCTCCATATTATAATGTCTCCTAATGGCAGTTCTCAAATCACAAACCGCCTTTAGCAATTGTTCTTCGCACACAATCACATTACAAATAAAATGACGAACAAAAAGAATAATAACAACAGCAAAAAGATATTTTTTCTTTATTCACTTTCTCAGTGTTCTTACTTATTTAACCCTCTTTTATTAGTACAAAATTCATCTTCATTTGCAATGTTGCCTTAAAGGCTACTAATTCTAAAAGAGAAAAGTTTTGTAATAACTCGAAATATCGCGCAATTATAGGACAATAGGAATTTTGTATGGTTCAAAAATAAATAAATAAATAAATAAAATAAAAAAAAAGGTTACGGCTTCGACCTTGAATAATTTTAGCTTAACCAAGCCTAATACGACCCGCTACTGATTGCAATCATAAAATCGCTGCCATCGGCATATTTTTTTTCTAGAATATTCTAATATGCTTCCATAATTTCAATAATTTATCAAACATAATTCAACAATTAGATTTACGCTTTTCAGATATTTGGTTGATAAGACATGGAATAAGTATATTATTCCAAGGCTTTTTCATGCCTAGGGGTGGCAACTGGTTTTATAATCTTGTAATCTGTATAAAGTTTAGTACTCTTCTACTATCGGATTAATGTTTTTTATTGCATTATTAATATTTACGTTGACAGTGATAAAGATCAGGGAATTAAATGTTATTGTTTGTGAAGTGAACTAATCAATTATTCAAAACAATCTTCATCGTGTTTTCGTCGCTTTAAACATGGAGATAAGTGGCGATAAATTATAGAACTGTTTTAGATGTCTATCTTAAATTGAGTTGGGTAAAATATACTACAGTGAAGAATTCAGGAATTGCCGGGGGAGGAGGGGGGAGGGTCTTCTTACCCGGAACATCGAAATTCCCCCTTTCCCCGGAAGATTTGTTTACATATGGTGATCAAAAGTTACTTTTATGCTTACCCCACTAAAAATGATCTTAAGATTATCTGTAGAAATTGCCAATTTCTGCAGAAATTCTACAGAAATTTGAAGAAAGTTTGCAGATTTAGTTTTATTTTTAAAATATCTGCAGAATTTTTAAAGATATTCTTAAAAATATCTGCAGAATGGGCCAAATTCCTACGGATTTCCCACACATTTTGGGCCAAAAAGCTATAGATTTTCTACAGATTTTTTTTTTTTAGTGGGGTGGTTTATGGTGAAAAGTGCAACCCCGCAACTTCCTGCTATCCCAATGGAATATCAGATCTTCCCTCTTAAGATATCCCATCTTCAGAATTTCCAAGGAATACATCACTACTAGATTTGAAATTTCCTATTTAATATTTAAATTGCTGAATTTATAATAGCTTTTTTTTTTAATTGTAGAATTTGTAATATTTTCTGCGATTAATTTGTGGAAAAGTTTTTAATAAAAATTGTGGTAGAATTGCATGCACTCTATTGTGAGTACAGCAGTGTAAAACATAGGCCTCGAAGTGGTCTCTTTTTATTCAGACTAAATCAAAATTTTCACCGCCTCTATTTCCTTACGAAATTTTACGTTATAAATTTATCTTGGAAATGTCACTAAAACCCACTTTGTGGCAACATTTTTATTACAATTCTTGTGGCAATGTACCATAAAATTAATTGAAAGTTATTAGTGGTGGTATAAAACTGATCATCCCGTGGCCTGAATATAATAAATAACGTTGAAAGTGTAGTACTATCCAAGCGAAAAACAATATTCGTATTATCTCAGTTACCTATATGAATGTACAGACAAAAGTCATTTAATATGTTAAAAAATTATATACACAAGAAAAAAAATAGCAAACGATATCTTTCAACCTAAAAATAAAATGTCGAGCAAGCCGAGAAATTTTTTTTTCTCATATTAAATTAATCTGTAAAATATTAGTTTAAATATTTTTTCCTGTCCTTGCAATTTTTTTTCTCGCACGGTGACAATGTGGATATACTCTTCGGAAATAATTAAGGTTACAGTACTGTTGTTTCAGATTAGAAAATTTCTATTTAATATTTAAATTTCTGTATTTCTAGTCACTTTATTTAATTATAAAATTTTTTATATTTTTCCAGGTTAAATATTTTTGTTGCATATTGTTGCAAAGTTGTATACACGCTGTAGTGAATAAAACTTATCAAATATTCAATTATTGTGAAAGTGCAGTACTATATTGGAATATCGAAAAACACTCTTCGTATTACCTCAGAAGCTTGCATTAACCGACAAACGAAAGCCATTTAACATGTGAAAAATTTATATAATCAAGAAAAAAAAATCAAACGGCATCTTTCAAAATAAAAATAAAATGTGGAGCAAGAAATGAAAATTCACACGAACCTACAAAAGAAAGTTATTCAGCATGTTAAAAGAGTATATAATCAATAATGATAATAAAAAAACAATATCTTTCAACAGAAAAATAAAATGGTGAACAAGTTGTGAAAATTTTCTTTTCTCATATTCCATTGTTCTGTAAAATATCAGACATTATTTCCCATCCTTCATAAATTTGTCTTGTTTTGAAAATTAAATAAAAATATTTAACAAAGTTCTACAATTTAAAATTAAACATTTCCTATTTAATATTTAAATCACGGAATTTGTAATAACTATTTAATTGTAAATTTCCAATACGTTTCTGCATTCGAAAAACGCCATATCTTTTAATAAAAATTGTGGTAGAAACGCATTCTTCCTTCAGTCTATCTTATAAAATGCTCTATTATTTTGAAAATGAAACATAGTGTTGCGATACGTCCTGCATAATCCGGGGCTCCGAATGCTATGTGTACTAATATTTAAAAGTAATTTTTTTCGTCTTATCTGAAGAAAAATTATCATCCATTAGTGATGGCAAAATAAACTGTAAGAAATTTGCAGGGTTGCTAATTTGGCCTCCATATTTAATTTAATGAAATTTCATTCTCATACCGGAAATTTCGAAAGAAGAATTTTTACTTTAAATGATTGCTGAATGTTTTTTACTAAATAAGGCATAAAATACTATTCTTTCTTTCTTGTATGGACACTAAATTTCTGAATAAAAATAGTGACCGAACTGAAAATCCTGAAGAAATTAGTGGTATCCAAAGCATTTGAAACCCTGCTTTACTTGAGATACCTGTCAACACTACCTCTGCGAACACCATGATGAATACCATGTTGAACTATAACCCCTTGAGGGGCGGTGGTTTCATAGATATACTACTACATTTTAATTCCCAAACGCCACATTGGCACCGGAATTTTGTTAAAGAAAATCAAGGTTTCTTGAATCCGTGAAGTATAGCGTTTTTTTATTAACAAATAAAGTTGTTTTCAAATTCCGGTGTCAGTCATTAATTTTAATACTTAAGCAATGAATTTACCCTGTCCGCAAAGGGTTAAAACACTATAAGTTCTATCTCCATAACTTGCATGAACCTACTAATGAAAGTCATTTAGCATGTTAAAAGATTATACAATTAAAGAAAAAAAAAAGACAAACGACATTTTTTAATACAAAAAGTAAAATGTCGAGCAAGCCATAAAAATTTTTATTTTCTCATATTCTATTTCTTTTTAAGATATAAGTTCTAATATTTTTTCCTCATTCTTGTAAAATTTTCTTCATTTCGAAAATTTTATACTACTATTTTAGATTAGAATTTTTGTAATTAATATTTAAATCAATGAATTTGTTATAACTTTATTTAACTGTAAAATTTCTAATACGTTTCTCCGACTGAATAACACCAAATATTTTAATAAAAATTGTGACAGAAATGTACCCACCTGCAGTAAAACTTAAAAAATACTCGATAATTTTGAAAGTGCAATAGCATACCCAACTCCAGAAAATACGAGTATTATCTCACTAACTTACATAAACCTACAACATACTTGCCAACCTCCCGCTTTTTTTAAAAATCAAAGAAACCTACTTTCCACCAGAAAATGCATAAATTAAATGTTTCTTGATTCGATGTGGTAGTTAATCGAAAACTAAATCCTTTCATTTATTAAATAAACTTTCTGGTTTGAACTACGTTTTGAGAATTTAAAAAAAGCGAGAGGTTGGCAAGCATGCCTACAAACTAAAGTCATTTAACCTTTTAAAAGATTATACACTCAAGAATTAAAAAAACGAGACGCAAATGATATCTTTCCGCGTAAATGTTAAAGTTGAGCAAGCCGTGAAAATTTCCCTTTTTCATATTCCATTTCTATCTAAAATATCAACTCAAATATTTTTTTTCCCAATCTTGCAGAATTTTCTCCGTTCCTTGTATAAAGGTGTATTGTTTTAGATTAGAAATTTTGTAATTAATATTTAAATTGTGGAGTTTTCAATAACTTTATTTAACTGTAAAGTTTCTAATACTTTTCTCCGACTGAATAACGCCAAATATTTTAATAAAAATGTTGATGAAGATGTATGCACCAGCAGTCTAGCGCAAAAAATGCTCAATAATTATGAAAGTGCAATACCATTTCCGAACTTCGGAAAATACTGTTAGTATTATCCCAGTAACTTACATGAACTAACAAACGAAAGTCATTTAGCATTTTAAAAGATTATACACTTAATAATTTTAACACTAGAACGCCGGGAAATTTTACTCAACTTTTATAAAATACATTTAAAACCAGAAAAAATATTTGAAATTATTTATCTTATTTGATAAGCTCAATTCATTGCAACTGATATACAACTTATTTCTTAACACTAGAACGCCGGGAAATTTTACGCAACTTTTATAAAATATATTTAAAACCAGAAAAATAATTTGAAATTATTTAATTTATTTAATTCGCTCATTTTGATACAACAGATATATAACTTATTTCTTAAATATTTTTCTGGTTCGAATCGACAATTAGTCCAGTTATCGGTGTCGAATTGACACCTTCCCGGCGTTCTAGTGTTAAAGATTTTTCTGGTTCGAATCGACCATCAGTTTAGTGACCGGTGTCGATTTGACACCTTCCCGGCGTTCTAGTGTTAAAAAAGTAGCAAACGATGTCTTTCAACATAAGCATAAAAGGTCGAGCAAGCCGTGAAGATTTCCTTTTCTTATAATCCATTTCTCTAAAATATCAGCTCGAATATTTTTTTTAACCTTGCAGATTTTTCTCTGTTTCGTAAATTACTTACAAGATTCTACTATTTTAGATCAGAAATTTTGTAATTAATATTTGAATTTCCGGGATTGTAATTGACTTTATTTAATTGGATAATTTTTGATACGTTTCTTCGATTGAATAGTGCCAAATCTTAGTATTATCTCATTAAATGCATGAACCTACAAACGAAAGTCAGTCAGTATTTTAAAAGATTATACACTTAAAAATAATAATGATCATAAAAAGAAGCAAACGATATCTTTCAACATAAATATAAAATGTCGAGTAGTTATTTTGTCTGACCAACTTATATGAACCCACAAACCAAAATCATTTAGCATGTTAACCCTTTCGGAGGCAAAGCATTTCTTCTCCAAAAATGTTAAAATAATTAATTCACACCGTAGTTAATTTATTTGTAAATAATGAAAATCTTTCTTTTTTCTTTCAATTATTTATGTTCTCCCCATCCCCCTATTTATTGTGAGATCGAAATTGTGCTAAAAATTACTGATGTCATTTCTTTTTCTCATATTCAATTGTTCTTAAAATGTCAGTTCATCTTTTTTTCCAGCCTTGTAGAATTTTCTCTGTTCTGTAAACTACATACAAGTTTCCTCTATTTTAGATGAGAAATCTTCTACTTCATACTTTTAAATAGCCAAATTTTCAATAACTTTATTTAATTGTAGAATTCTAATACATTTTGTCCGATTAAATAACGCCAAACCTTTTAATAAAAATTGTGATGGAAATGTATGAATTCTGCATTCTGACATAAAAAATATTGAATAATTTTGAAAGTGCAATATCATACCGAACTCCATAAACTACTGTTAGTATTATCTCACTAACTTACATGAAACAACAAACGAAAGTCATTTAGCATGCTAAAAGATTACACGCTCAAGAATTAAAAAAAAAAAAAGAAGCAAACGATATCTTTCAACATAAAAATAAAATGTCGAGCAAGCCGTGAAAATTTCCTTTTCTCATATTCCATTGTTCTGTAAAATATCAGTTCAAATAATTTTTTCCCAACCTTGCAGAATTTTCTCCATTTCGTACGGTAAATTAATATTTGCCGTTCTTGCAACAATAACCTTATTTTTTTAATCCACTTACATCCCTTGAACTTGTTACCCGGATAGCGCGTAAACTGAGAAACATTCCATAAAAGGTTAGCGTTCAAAAAACTGTTGTATTATTAATTTTCAGAGATTTCTTTACGCGACACGTAACTAATGGCCAGATTTTTATTTTTAAAGGGTGCAGTCATTTCTAATTAAGGTCATTTGACTCGTACTGATACGCATATTTTTTAATTTTAAAGTTAATATAGGTCAATTTCCTTTAACCCAAAATAATTTCAATAAGTTTTTAACTAAACCAATTTATTCAAAAATGTTACTGTTAATTGAAAAGTTCTTAATGTGTTTAACGTTCTTTGTTGATCTGTATTTTTAGTTTTATCCAACGTTCTCAGTTTAAATCGAACTAGATTTTTTGGAGAAATAAATCTAAAAGTTTCCTTAAGTATTTAAAATATTTTATGTTGTTATTTTATTTTATTTTATCATATTTCTTTTTTTGAGATGTTTCTCTATTTAAAATATCGTCTGCTATACCGATTATTCCGCTAACTTAAAATTCCGGAATTCAGAGTTTTGCTTAATTCCAAAGATCGTTAATTAATAAATTAAAAATGAACAGGTAACTTTAAAATTTATTTCTGCCTTACAAAATTTAAGACACTTTTGTTTAAAGTTTCCATATATTTAAAAGTCATCCATTTTTTTCCTGATATCAATGTTTTATTGGAAATAAGATCAATCTTTCACCAATTTCGAATAAATATTTTTTGTTAAAATTATTTGTATTTTTTGGAAATATAAATATTCATCAAATGATTAAATATTGCACTATTTTGGCTCTATATTTCACCAATACTCGATAAATATTGCTCCACTGTAATAGTTTATTTCACGGACAGAAACTAAATAGTGTTCAAAAGGCGTTATATAATTGTTGAAAATCACTACAAAAGAATAATATATATATATATATATTTTTTTTCCCTTGTCGACATAAAGTGGAGAAGCGGTTTTTCATCGATGTCAAAAACCAACGCATGCTTGCATTAGAAAAAGAAGACTGAAAGAAGAAGAGAGTAAAAATTTCATTCTCATTTCCCTTTCGAAGAATCAAAAAGAAGAAAGAGTTCTTTACCTTGGGGTGGGCCGGCCCACTCTAGTAGCTTGGAACTGTAATATCCGGGTCAGCCAACGCCCAGACTACTGGACAGACATAGCCAAAACTAGTTCGCTAATTTATTTATTTATTTATTTTTACAGAAAAGATTAAGTGGGGATATTTTTTAGATTAAACTCATCTTTCAAATCTTGAGATATCGAACATATTGATTAATCCTTTTTATTTTATTTATTTATATATCACAGCCGAATTAATAAAATAAAATGCTTATACTTGAGAAGATTATCAGTTTAAATATACAAATCTTATTTGTTTCTGTCAGTAATATAATTACGTAAAAAGCCAAATGTTATAGTACATAATCATGATATCTTGATTTACAGGATTTGTCAAAATTATGTTAATTCTTAAATTATAAATTTTAGTCGAAATTATAATAGGAAAAATATTTATTAACAACAAATGTAACAGCAACTAGTCACTCAACCGATACTAATTGAAAATATTAAGCCAGAAACTTTTTCTCAAAATAAATCAAATGCATATAAAAAATATATGCAAATTTAAAAGTTAACTGATGTTCTATTAAAATATGAGCCTACCTTCGAGGCACTTATATATATATATATATATATATATATATATATATATATATATATATATATATATATATATATATATATATAAAATATTTATCTAACACGTATGTTTTTAGATAACACAGCGAATAGAATTATAAATTCATATAAATTTTTCATGGAAGTTTAATTAACTTTCAAAAATAAGACAATATTTGGTCAAATTTTAGTAAAAAAATTGCGTTTATGCAGGGTTGCTAAGTCTCTGGCTTTTAGTACATTACAATTGTTTCAGGGAAAATGTTCTTTTAACCCATTAGTGCCTAGCGTCCCTTTTTAGGGGCGCTTCAAAAGGTGCATTATGCACTGTTTTTGACACCGGTAAAAAAGAAAAACAATAATTAATTTATTTAAATGATGCATTTCCGTGATTAATGAATTAAACTTAAATCTTCTAAAAATAGTGGTGCCAACCAAATAAAATTTACGCAAAAGATGGCACGAATAGGTTAAGTCGGCCTCCAATTAAATAAAAGAATATTTTCTGTATTAAAATGCTAGTACAGTAAAACCCCGATAATTCGGATTAACTGCGACCAGACCCAATCCGAAATATCGAAAATCCGGATTATCCGGAGAATTAGAAAAAAAATGAAATAAAATCAAACATACTTACAGAAAATCACCTTTATGTTAAACTTATTGAATATTTACAGACAGTAAAAATGTTTACTTTCCTTAATTCTTTCAAAAAGATTTCATAAAAAGTTTTTGTTATTCAGAATACTACGGTGAAACAAGTTAATGTTATGGAAATTAGCCAATCGCTTTTCAAACTTGAAAAAAAAAAAAAAAATAAATAAATAAATAAAGACCAAATCGATCCGGATTATCCGGAGATCCGGATTAACGGGATCTTAATTTGCGGGGTTCTACTGTATTTACAAAGCCAGAGAATTGGCAGCTCTGGTTTTTGCCAAACCTTCAATAACAAAATCTATTCAATATATTTCATTTTTTTTTTCAACAATATATTAGCAAATCGCTTACTTGTATTGTGAAGCAAAAGAGTTGAAATACCTCTTAACGCATTAGTGCCTTGCGTCCCTTTTTAGGGACGATTATAAAAAAGGCAATAAAGCACTTTTCACACCAGTAAATAAAAAGATAAATAGACACAATTTTTAACGAGACAAATACCTCAATAAATTAAAATAAAAGTTATTCGCTTTTTAAAGTGATGGGAAACCCAAAATTTCGTTTTTAATGAAGAAAATAATTTGGACATTAATGGGTTAAATTTACAAATATATACCAAATTTTGCATACAAAATATGAATTTGTTTTAAAAATGTGTGTATTTTTCAGAATTTTTTTTTTTATATTAATATATAGAAAACCTACAAGCTACATTTTGTTTCATAACACCAATACACAAGCAGAACTTTGTTACCAAATTTTATTACAATATCTTAATTCCTTTTTTAAATCCCTAACTAAATTTTACGAATATTTTATTTAAATAATAGTGGTGCGAGTCCGCTATTTTCAATTTATTGAACGGAAAAGAATTAACCAGTTAAGGGGTTAACCCTTTAACGATCCTAGCATTTTCATTGCTAAGATGTCGAAATAAATGAATGACACCGGTAATTAAGAACAAATATATTTCTAAATAAGGAAACGTGATTTTTCACATTCATAATAAAAGGGATATTTTTAGATAAAAATAACGGTGTCAGTGTTGCATATCGGAATTAAAATTTTGTGGTTTCGTGGCGAAACCAATGAACGTTAAAGGGTTAAAGAAAGATGTTTCTTGTTAACGTACACAATAATAAATATAGTTTTAAAAAAACTAAAAAACACGCTTTTTAAGTATATCAAACTAAAAAGTAAAAAATAATTCGTACTGTAAGCTGAAAACGAAAATCTTATAGAAATCAATTAATAAGCAATAAATAAAATTATCGTGGAAAAAAAGTGGGGGCTGCTCCATCTACCATGCTCCATCTATCAGTTTTTAAGAAGCACCCCACGCTTTTTTTCCACGATAATTTTATTTATTGCTTATTAATTGATTTCTATAATAACAATGATTTTATAGTAATATAGTATTTTTCATCTATTTTCGTTTTCAGCTTATAGTACGAATTATTTTTCACTTTTTAGTTTGATATACTTAAAAAGCGTGTTTTTTAGTTTTTTTAAACTATATTTATTTTTTACTTTTTAGTTTGATTACTTTAAAAGCGTTGTTTTTAGTTTTTTTAAACTATATTTATATTTAATACAAAAACCAAATTAATCGGTTGGATAGTTTCAGAGTAATTGGTGAACATACATAGAAAAAAATACATACGCGTCGAATTGATAACTTCCTCTTCCTTTTCTGAAGCCGGTTTAAAAAAAAAAAATTGTAATACGGAAATTTTTTTTTTAATTTTACATAGATGTAAATAATGTCAGGAGTGGGGTTCGAACCCACAATCTCTTTCGAAAAACAGAGCTTCAATCCGCACCTTAGACCGCTCGGCCATGCTGTCTACACTCCATTCAGTGAACGTATTCAACAGTTTTAATTAGCGAAAAATCACTAATTTTATTAGTTTTTGCCTAATTACTAAAAAAGTACTGAACCAATTTCGATGAAACTGAAGTGGTACCAATTCGAGAGCATCGTCTTTCATTTAACACCAAAACCAAGTTAATCGGTTGCATGGTTTCGGAGTAATCGGTGAACATACATAAAATAAGGAGAGTTACAAACTCACAAACATACAGGTGAAGTTAATAAAAACGCGGTAAAAAGACAGTTTTCCAAAAAAAAAAAAAAAAAAAAAGCGAACTAAGAGTTTAATATAGTAGAAAAAATTATGTATAGAATTTACAGCTTTAAAATACAGTCCATTTGTAGATGTTTATATATTTGTGCATATATTATATACTTGTATATTAAAATGCATTTTTTACCTTTCTGTGATTCTTTAAACGGTGACTTATGGTTTTAAAAAAATTATTTCCGGTTTATATTTTGGGTTACAACTTTGTTTCTAATTATGGCTTAACCAAACGTAAAGTATTTTTGGAATCTTAAATGTTCAAAATAATAGTAAAAAAAAAAATCGAAGTTTTTCACAAAAACAGCCATTTGAGGGCGGTACATATTTTAACAAGAGTGAAATATTTTTATAAAACTTGAATAAAATTTTCAGTATGTTTAACTCTTTCAGAGGCAAGCAATTGTGTCTCTGTAATGTTAAATGCACCTCGGAAATTAAGAAAAAAAATCACTAAAAAATCTTAGAAAAAAAAACTTTTCTCTATCTTTTATTTATTTTTTTTTTCTCCAAACTTTGAAAAGTATAATTTAATTAAAATTTTCTGGTGGAAATCTCGCTTAAACGTAAAAGCATATTTGCCAACTATTCCGATATTTTGGCCCGGAAAAAATTAATAGAAATTTTTGACTTATTTAATCTTCAGATTACGTTTATTTGAAATGGTAAGATTTTTTATAAATTTTTTCCGGGCCAAAAAAACGGAAGACGTTGACAGCTATAGTAAAAAAGATATAATAGTATATCCCACCGTCCCTCAAGGAGTTAATCAATGTAACGAAATTTCTTCCATTTTAGTATTAATATAATTTTGATTAACCCCTCATAACAGATCTTGCTAAAATTTGTTATCTAATATTCTTTTCGAAAGCAGCTCAATCAAATTTGAACCCCATATTATAAAAGGGAAGACATCTGGAGTTCTTAACAACATTTAGGTTTAAAAGTTTACTTTTGACAAAATGATGATCATTTAAGCAAAATGTGTTGGATTTTTTTTTTTTTTTTTTTTTTTTTTTTTTTTTTTAACTTTAAAGCTCTGAAGTGCATTAATAAATTGAAATTGCATTTTTCAGAGCTACAAGCTCCACCAAAAACGATTAGCTTCCTTTAGAAAAAATAATGTAATCGGCCTAATAGTTCTCGAAAAAAAAAATAGTTGGCTAATTTGAAAACAGGGTTTCGAGAAAAATAAACTCTTTATTTTAATATATTTACAACAGCGTTATGTTGAGTGAACAAAAAATACTGTAAGGAATTGAAATATCACGAAACCATCTTAGTGCAACAATTACATATTTGAGGAATGCAAAAATAAATAAATAAATAAAACAATAGAAACTTTTAACCCAAACAAAAAGAAACTCACTTTAATTGAAAATCAATTTATTTGTAATTTTCTTATCGATTTTATTTATAACATCGATTTATTCATTCGGCGAGTGCAATTACTACAAACAATATATGTCAATTTTAGATCTTTCACGAAATGAACTTTTCGTATACACCCTTCTTAGCTAACAGTTTCGTTTTCATTTTTGCTCTTAAAAAAAAGAAAGAAAGAAAGAAAAAACTTCTTTCCCATTGTCAAGACTTCCAATTTCCTCATAGAGACAGCATCATTAAGAGCTTTTTTCTCACATATATTTACTCTTTTAAAGAATATGGGGCGTGTTGTTAAATACAGTGAACAAATTTATAAACATTTTGTTATAGATTTGCATAAACGTGTGCGTAAATTTATTTGTTGTTCTAGTAAATTTATTGCTGATTTTTATTGCGTATTAAAGGGCGTGATTTTTTTTTTTTTTTCAATATTGAACATTCGGTCTTTATTATTTTAATATGTAGTTATTCTGAAACAATTTAAATAATTGAGTCGTATTTTTTATTACGTAAACCAGAGGCTTGGTACATAATTGACGTGCTTGTTGACATTGTCACGGGAAATAAATATAAATTAATTTATGCTTTACATTATATGTCCTTCTTAGGAGCGTTCGTAATTATGTAAATACGTAGTACTTATAGTCGTCGTACAGCCCGTCTGTCTGTCTGTCTATCCGTCTGTTCGTCCGTCCGTCTGTCCGCATATAACAGAGTAAAAACTACCAAACTGAATCATTTGAAATTTAAAATATATAACTGTTGTATAATTTTGTTGGTCATTTAAAATTTCACGAAAAATTTATGCATAGTTTAATTACGGGGACAATCAAAAGCATTCCGTTACATTACGACCAATGGAAAAAAAAAATAGTTTTAAGTGCAGTTTAATGGTTTTACACTCTTTCGAACATAATAAAATTGATATGCATGTATGATGTATATACTAAAATATATATTCTACACAATTTGTGGAGCAAAGAATATGTGTTATTAAATTACAGCGCTACACAAAAGTTTCCATTACATAATGGTGTAGGGGAATACAATATTTGGTGTGCGTTTTAATAATATTAATCTATTTCACATTTTATGAAATTGGTATACATTGCTGAAGTATAGTATAAGTTACTTCCTGTATAATAGAAAACAGAGAATATTTACAAGGATATATAAAAGATTTCGAATACTTTACTGTATCCGAATTACTGTATACGATTACAGCAAGATCTGAATGTTTTAAGAACTTCCTTATAGTATGAACACACCCCATTTGCTACACTTGACGTACAGTTTCCACTCTGTTTTTAGTTGTTTCCAACGTAGTTGGAAAGCTTTTATAAATCCAATTTGTCTGATCTCCAAGCAATAACTCGTTAAATATATTCGGATTCCTATGTATTTGACATATATTTCTGAAGTTTACCATGATATGATTGATATTTAAAAATTAAGACATAGGATTTATACTTTGCTTACAGGTTCACCCATAACAATGCCGTTACATTTTGGTCTACGAGGAACAGTCGCTTTTAAAACATACAACTCATGATTATAGAAACAAAAAAAAGTTTCAAAATTTTTGATATGAAATCCAAATTTTTTAATAAAAAAAATATTTTATTTCTTCATTACTTCATTTCTTCTTCATGCATTTTCTGCGTTTGACAAATATGCCAATCTTGTGAGGATTTTTTTTATTCAAAAATTTCGATTTCACACGGGAAATTTTTAAGGAAGATTTTTTTCTTTGTCTAATTATGAAAAGTCTGTCTTAATTAAGAAAAAAGTAATATAGAAATTTTCTGGTGTTAATTGAGAAATTTTGAAAAATAGTGGTCAAATATTGGTCGCTTCTACCTCAATGTGGCATTTGTGCCCATACATTCCTACATACAGCAGTAAATGATTGTGACAGTATCCTGTACCAGTCCTTAAAGTTTGTACTATCAATTTAGAATCATCCTGCATATGCCTGTATGTGTGTGTTTGTGTTGATCCATTATAATAACGAATCATATAAGATCCTCTTGATTCATCCAGATCCATGGATAATGCGACGATAGTGATTGATCCAAGATAAAATACCCAAATATAACACGTCGAGTTTACGGACATCACACTTATAGCTATTATCATCCTTACTCTTGAAAACAACGTGCACAATTCTTCACGTATGAATTTAGAAAACATCTCTTAACGTGCATCTCTACGCAGATGCATCATCATTATCACAGTGGTATCTAAAAATAAATGTAATTGAAAACAATCCTTTATACTTGTCATGTAACAAAAGAAATAGTAGAATTGGTTAGTTTCATTAATATTTGAATGAACAGGTGGAAATTTGTTTTTCTTTTCACCCCTTGCGAAAATATCTAGGAAGTTATGCCGAGGTTGTCGACCAATCAATCAAGGAAGTCATAAACAGTGAAGCTACATGTTCTAGACTTGAGCATTCGTGATGTATCAATGTAAGAGCTAGCTTTAAATTTTTATGATATATGCTAATGTCGTGTTCTTTCTGAATACATTATGCAACTGAATAGCAAACATAAATATTTCACTAAGTTTGTTGTCCCTCTTTATTGTATTTTCATTGTTATGAAAGAAGAAGTTTAACTATTGAGAACAGGAATAAGTCTTGTTGCATATAATCCAGACATAATATGATCGAAATATTAATAAACAAAATTTCACAGATTTGAAAAAGACTTAAAAATTTTATAAGCAAAATTTACAAGCTTGAATTACAAAATCGCGAACTAAACAAGGGATGCAACGAATAATCATTTTTCTGAATACCTAATATGTTGTCAAAATTAAGGTCGAATATTTTCAGGCCAAATATCGAATTTAAAACAAGATATATTACTAGCACTAGAGGGCCGGAAATTTCACTCAATTCATACAGAAACAATGTACTCTAGAATTGTTATTTATAGCTTTTTAACCCCTTGAGGAGCGGTGGTATGTTTATGAAACCACTTAATTTTAATTCCCAAACCCTACAATGACACTAGAATTATGGTAAAGAAATTTTCGGTTTATCACGTCAGCGAAAAACAACTTTCTCTTATTTATAAATTTATTTTCAAATTCCTGTGTCATTCATTATTTTCAACACATCTGTAACAAAATACCTGAATAAGTTAACTTGTTTATTATGTTTATACCATGGTGAATGTTTAACTCTTTTTTACTTAAACAGATTTCTTGTTCGAGTCCAGTTATACGTACGTGTATGTGTGTGTGCGGAGGATGGGAGGGCGTAAAGTTTTAGTTATAGAATTATGCTCCTGTAATTCACTGCACAAGCTAATATTTCTTTAAGCTACGCCGGGCCATTCTTTCAAAACAAAAATCTTTTACAGGTGCTTTAAATGCATTTGCAAGAGAAATATACTGAGAAATGTTTTCTTAAAAATAATGATGCTAATAGAATATAAAAATTGTCTCCTGTAATTGGAACTTAACGATACCACGTATTTATCAGGCACTTCTAGTGTTAACCTTTTAAACTAGGGATACAAAAATCTAGGCAGTCTTTCATTACTAAATTTATTCCGTTGATTTTTTTTTTTTTTTTTTTTTGTCTAATATTTTGTGTAAAATTCATGCTAGAATGCCATTAAATTTTCAGCGACAAAAACTTTTAAATGTTAGTGGAGAGAGACTATCCGCAGGTGTCTAGATTTTTGAATCCCTGTTTTGAGTTTTAGCGGATGAACTTCTTCATAATACTCGAGTGTTACACCGTCACCGGCATTTTGCAAGCAAAAAATTCAGCTTATTACATAGACGGAAAAATGCATTAATTTATTTTTTTTTTTATATAAATTTGGTCGAATATTTTCGGTGCCACTGTGACATTTTGAAATTAAAATTTAACTGGGAAGAAATTCTCGCACCAGAATACAAAGGATTAAACGCACCTAAATACAATTCTTATATATTTATGAGTTTAAATATATAATTTTATTAAATAAACAATTAAATTTCAGCAATGTTTAATTTATGAAACAACACGTAACAAATATATTTTGCTATATTGGGCCCAAAGATTACCATAAAAGAGCTCTTCTCATTATTTTCTTTGCAACAGAATATTGTAATATAAGTTTTTAAGAAAATATTTTGTTTCATCAGTGGCGTGCGAAGAAATAACTGCGCCCGGGGCGAAGTTTCAATTTGGCGCCTCCCTCCCCCAACTTCACGCTAAACTACCAAAAATGATGATGATAATATAAATTTAGCGTCCCCTAAATTTCTGCGCGCGGGGAGCCCCCCCCCCCCACTTTCGCATAATTTTTTGTGTTTCATAATGTTCAATTATTACTTTACAAAAACTACAAAACATGAAATGAAATAACAATCCTTTATATTCATAAAGAAACAAAACGAATTGTATAAATTGTTGGTTTTATGAATATTGAATGAAGAGGTGGGGATTTGTTTTTGTATTTCTTCTCTCGGATAAAATATTTGGAAAGTTTGGCGAGGTTGTCGACCAATTAATCACGGAAGTGATATTACGAGCTCTAAACTATGCAAACTGTAAAGTCACACACGCCTCGCCATTCGTGATACTTCAATATAAGAGTTGGATTTAAATTTTTATGATATATGCTAATGCTGTTATCTTTCTGCACATATCATGCAATTGAATAATAAATGTAAATATTTCAGTATGTCTGTGGCTCATGCTGATTATATTTTCATTGTTAATATTACTGTTATGAAAGAATAAGTTTAGCTATTGAGAACAAGAATAATTTTTGTTGCGTATAATCAAGACATGATGCGACCGTAATAAACACGATTTCACTGAAAATAAGGATATTCGAATTTTTATAATCTGAATTTATAAGCTTGAATTAGAGAATGTGATTTCGACTTGGGATGCAACGAATATTCATTTAGTTGCAAACCGAATGTTTGACTATTCATTTGAAAAAAAAAAAAAAAAATTCGTTTTTTGTCTGAAAATAGGATATATTTAACCATTTGATTACGGCTCGGAACTGTCGACTATTTTTATATTCAATCCGACAACAATTTACCCCCCCCCCCCCCAAAAAAAAAAAAAAAAAAAAAAAAAAAAAAAAAAAAAAAATGTACAGTGCTTAACAGCAGAGCCGCTGCCATCGAAATACTCAAGGCTAGAGGATTCGAAATTTGACGTCATTACTAATCGATCGACTTCTCATTGGTGTTGGAATTCACATGGAAAATTCTGAATAGAAATTTTAATTTATTTTATTTGTAGAATATCAATCATCCACAATATAGTAAAAATGAAAAATTTAAAGAATTTAAATAAATTAAATTGAATAAGATTGAAAAGTAAATGTTAAAATAATTAACCCATTAGTGCCTAGCGTCTTTTTTTAGGGACGCTTCAAAAGGTGCCTTCAGCACTGTTTTTGACACCGGTAAAAGAGAAAGGCAATAATCATTTTATTTAAATGATGCATTTTCGTGATTAATGAACTAAACTTAAATCTTCTAAAAATAGTGGTGCCAACCGAATAAAATTTGCGCAAAAGATGCTGGGCACGAATGGGTTAAGTCAAGTTAAGAGAAAAATGTGGTATATTTAAAATAAGTTAGGATTGAAAATAGAATATAGTTGTAATTACGAAAATAACTAAAATAATAGTTTTTAAAAAATGGTAAAAAACAAAGTTAGTACATGTTCAGAAATAACAGTCACTAGGTCAGGGGATAGGGCTTCCAGTTTCGCCTGTGCGTCTACTTTAATTTAAAAACTTCAAATTCACATAAAAAAATTTAAAAGAAGAATTTTTATTTTAGGTAATCACACAAAGTCTGTCATCAAATAAAGAAAACAACGCTATAAAAAATTTTCGTATAAATATAAAATTTCAGAATTAAAAAAAAAATGTCAAATCTGGAAATCCTATGCCAATGGGTTTTTTTTTTTTTTTTTTTTTTTTTTATGTAGAGCTGCCAAGTCTCCGGTTTTTTGGATACCAGTATTTTAATTCAGAAAATTTTCTTTTATTTAATTGGAACATTTAGGCTATTTAAAAGACGTGTTCAAAAAGCCGGAGCCTTGGCAATTCTGTTCATGTTATTGCCCCACCAGTGGCCGAGAGGTTCGGACCTCTCAACTGGTAGACGGCAGGTGCTGGGTTCGAACCCAATCGCGGCTGTCGGCCTAACCGTTCGGAGTTTTCGTGGTTTTCTTCGAACCTTGCGTAAATACGGGTTAGGTTCCCTTAGAAAGACCCCCACGAAGGGCACTCCCCCCTGGTCCTATATCCCTAGCGCAGATAATCGGACGTCAAAAATCAACCAACCAACCAACTGTTCATGTTATTATTCAGATTCCTTGATTGACACCACTTTTTGAAATGGTAAAATTCATTTTGTTTTCGTCTTAATTAGTATGTCATTAAATAAAGTGAATTTTACTTAATTATAATGTAACACATTACTTAATTATAATGTGTTAATATTTTCAAAAGAGTGGTACCAATCAAGAAATTCAAATTATAAAGACAGTGGTACCAAAGTGTGTGCCCAAAAACAGCAATATTGTAAAATTTTCCTCTCCTTGATTTATAGCAGAAAATTTTCTGATTAGACAAGGCGAACAGAACTTTCAAAAATTACCGGTATTTAGAGCATTTGGACACCTACCTTGGTTACGCCATCGAAAAAAATAGCCCACTGGCAACTGGTAGGGCCAATAAAGCTTTGACGGAGACGGCAAGCCAATTGAAAATATCCTAATGTGAATGTATCGCAGAAATGAGTTTTCAAAAAGTACTAGCATTGGAATAAAAAATTGCCGCTGGAACGACATACAAAAAACATGCTGAAAATTTTCGAAATTTTTTAAAGAAAGCTTTATATTTCAATGAATATACGCGCTATCCTTACACAAATGTGTACATTATTCGCAGATTCATATAGACATGTGCAACAGTTACAGATCATTTCGAGCAATTTATTTTACAGGATATTTATTAATATATTTATCTTTTATTTAATTTACTGTTGGTCTCTTAATTGCCCACCCAATTAAACAATTGCTGGAACAGGCAACACATTTTCTTTATATTTATGAAAGTTCCGAATCAATTCCTCAAGTATTTTTCAAGATATTCGCAAAATGCCTAAAATAGAAATGTGATTATTTTTGCCTTATAAAGCATACAGTTTTAAAATTTTTACTGCCTTACTACGTGATGGAACCGCTAAAACATGAATTTTAATTTATTAATGTGCCAATCTAAAAGTTTCTGAATCTGTGATGTGATATAGGTTATATCTTATTAGAACTATCGCAAAATACATGTTTCTCTTGTTGTTTCCGTTTTATTCAAATAATAATGTTTAAAATAATATCGCAATCTTGATTCCAGCAACACTAGATCAAAACGATAATGGCTTAATTTGCACTTCTAAAATGTCCATTAATGTAGCAGTCAAATTTATTAAGCTAACATTTTCTCGCCGTTTTCCTCCTTATTAACTCTAATTACGGTGTGCTGCCGCGCATTCATTAGGAATTTTTTATTAAAAGGACGGATTATATTTCGTGCGAAAAAGAAAAAAATAACAACGACTATTACTACGATTCTTTAGCACGCAAGTATTCTTTAGAACAAGATGCCAACTATGCCGATGGCTAACGTTGGGGAAAATGATGAAACTTCTTAACGGTGTTAGTCGACTCCTCGAATTCTTTCGATTTTTTTCTTTATTTTTTATGTCTGAAACATAATTTTGGAAAATGTAGCTTTCTAGTAATCCGTCTACATATCCATTCCGAAACAGAATAAAAAATTGAATGTCTTATTAACACGTTCGCTGCCGCTCACGCGATAGCGCGTGATGTGGCACCAACGTTAAGGGGCCACTCACGCGCCAGCGCTTGATGTGGGGTGGTGTCCAATAGCCAGTCACGCGCTGGCGCGGGAAAGTCTTTCACTGATTCTTTGTTATAAAAAGTAAATCGACTTCTGGGAAAAACCCACTTCTACAGTGCGTCATTAACTATCATCACATCTTCATGTAAGCGGCAGCGAACGTATTAAACCTTTGTAATGTATGGCAAGTAATTGTGATTTTGTAATGTCGAATTCAGACCGGAATCTTCATTGAATTTTATTGAAAAAAAAAAAAAAAAAAAAAAAAAAAATGAAAAGCAGTATTACAAACTTTTCTCTCGCAAAAGTTAGAAAAGTGAAAGTAAAAAAAAAAAAAAAAAAAAAAAAAACTTTCTGGTGCTAATTTGCATTAATCGTAGGTGCGACCTAATATATCCCACCACCCCTCAAGTTGTTAACGGAATTGCAACATTTTCAGATTCAAATACATGTACTATAATGTATTTTTTGTTTGTTTGTTTTTGTTTTAAATTAAAATTATTTTTGTACGATGCGCATTCTAAATATGTCATTTTTTTCCAGGTAAAATATCAGCATTTATATACATATATATATAAATCTAGGTCAAACGCTTGAAATTTCTCTTTATTTAGGTAAAGATTTTTTTAAGAAAATACTGGTACAGAAGAATTTCTTGGCCCGGAAATTCCAGTACCTGTATGAAACCCGGAATTCAAAGAGATATTATCTTGTTATTTCGTTCAATGTTTGAAAAATTCGCCATGGATATAGTCAGTGCAAATGTTTTAGTGCAAATGTTTTTTATGATGCATCGAAGTTATGTGTTTGATAATTAAATTATAAATGATATTTAGATGGGTAATCGTAACGTTTTTCATTAATTTCATGTGTGAGCCCTGATACAAATATTTTATATCCAGTAATGTAATGCATATTCGTATTTGCAGATCTCCCACAGATCAGCTTTTTTGAGAACCGGTAATTTTTCAAAAAGAAATTTTTGGTAGGTTTTTGCAATAATTAGAAGAAAGATTCTCTTTCTGGGTTGCTTCTATGATATTTATAATTAAGGTTTTTCTTATAATAAAAGTGGTTTGCAAAAAGCTAACCGAGTGAGATCCTGTATTTGTAGACATTATTATTTATATACTTTAAAATGTTATTTATATTATTTAATTCTGTTCAATTTTTGTTTTGTTATTCTGATGTACTGTTAATCATAAATTATATAGGAGCATATCAATTTATCTTAATGTATGGATTGAAAAAAGTCAGCAGTCATAATTTGTAAAACTCGTGGAGTTTTTCGTGGTAATGAATGATAACTAAAATTCATCCTCTTTGGAGGAAAAACGCTACAATCAATCTATCTGAAATAACAATCTTGCGTTGCACAAAATATTTTGTCGACTATTGTTTGCTTTCTTATGTTTTGATATATGTATCAATTTAAAATATAACAGACATAATGAATTATGTTAATCTCATAAAACTTTCGCTAATTCAAACAGTCAATGCAACTCTTAAAAAAATATCCTGTCATACATGTGATATTTGCGTCACGATTCTGTGCTGTCTGAAAGATCCTAAGAACTGGATCATGATCAGTCTGTCTTTTAACATTTACAAGAAAAAAATTGTAAGGGGAGTCGTTTTTGAGTGCCCTTTCACCCATATACTTTGCTATTTAGCGTCCAACAAGGATTTCCTTTAATTGCCTAGATCAGCGGTTAGCAGTTAAGAGAAGTGGGGTGGGGCAGCTACTGTGCATTCCATGGTGAAATAATGATGATTACATCTAGAACCGGATATTTGTTGCTAAGTCTTCGACAAGAAACCCTTAGGGCAAAGCACCCGCATTTTAGACATCATGGTGAAGGTTAACCTAAGTTCAGTTCCATGTCGAAGAATTGCTCTACTGCTGACATAATTTCTTGAAAGAATTAATTAAACACTTTGATAATTATTAATTATATTAAGATAAAGTTATTATTTCACAACTTTTTCTTTCACTTGAAAGAATTTGCCAGATACATATGAAAATAAATATTTTTTTTTCTTTTTTTTTTTTTTTTTTTTTTCTTTTACCGCCTGATTTTGAGTACATATACAGCGTTTTGGATTGTCCCCATTTCAGAGATTTTAAACCTTCAGGGACCTTTTTTTTTTTTTTTGAGAGAGAGAGACACACACTTTTTTTTTGTTTGCGAGATAAATATCAGTGAAGAAATTTTTGCGAAATATCAACATTTTGGGAGAAAAAAACTTGTGGACAATTTTCATTGTATTTCATTTTTTTCACGTTAAAATTTATTTTTAATCATCTGGCACATAAATTGGCACATATCTATTCAATCATTTTCATCGTGCTCGCCGTCTTAATATATTACTTATCTAATCTTAAAACCTATTTATTTATAGTTCTTGTTATCTCCTAGAAGAAAGTTTTCGATCACAATAGAAATGTTGGTTCGCATTTCAAATGACAGTTCGTCCCAAAAATGAAATTAAAAAAAAAAAATTTTAAAAAGGACTTTATTTGGGGAAGAACTTTGAATCTAAATTAGTAATATTTTTTCATCGTGGTACATTTAAAATTCAAAATTTACTTCTTTGAGTAAAAACTGCTTCGGGGACTTTATCATGAAAAACTATTAATTTGGGCGAAAATTTAGAACTTTGGGCAAATTTGACTTTCGATTATCTGGTAACACTGCACTTAAATTTCAATTGTGGCATTTGGAATTTTGAAGAAATTTATCCACCGGAGCTCAAAAGGTTATGCGGGAATTAGATAATTGGATAACGGAATTCCTCACGATCTATTTCAAAATGTTGCCAAGCTCAGAGGTTATGTTTGGGCTCTTTTATTTCAAGATACTTAAATAAAATATATGTTATTGATGCTATTGTCATGTCCGGAAAATACGATGACATTTTCTTGGAAAAGAGGCGACAGAGCCTTTTACAAAGATTGGTCTTATTGTTAAATATCATACATGAAAGACTTATTAAGATAGACATTTTTTATGATGTGGCAAATATATGTTATTGTACAGCGTGATTCTTAGTTTTCATGTCAAAGGAAATACTGATGTTGACGAGTTCAATAGAAAAGCCAACTTTGTATTGATGGCAGTGACTTTTTTATTTTTGGCGGGACAATTGTAATGACAGGGTTTAAATTCAAGATGCATAACTGACATTTCTTTTTGTATTAACAGATACAGTATCATAACACAAATGGAAACCTTATTATTAAAAAGATTGGATTTCCACAAATATCTTTATGACTGATCACAATTAATTTTGATCGCTTTAGGTGGAGGTTCCTTTTCTCAAAAGTGCTGTTATGCATTATCAAATAATTCGTAATTCTTAAAAGAATTTTTGACGGGGAAGTCATTTCCTTTCTCAAAACGTTGCCGAACATTCAGATCAACATCTCAAGGCAGCGACTTTGCAATTGCTGATCAATATGTTGCACAATACATGTCTTTATCTTACTCAAATCTATTATCCCCAGGTGAATACAGTAGTCAACAATGACTTGCGGTTTGCAAGAAAAAGTTAGACAAGATATCATTTACTGCGGGTTTGAAAGGAAATGAAGGCTATGATCTATGAGTGTGATTAACATTTCCTTACCTTACTTTTCTCAACATTTCTTAACGCTTTTTTGATGAATTTGGAATAATTATAGGAACGACATTGTTAATCCACTGGTACCTTAGTTTTTTGCTCTTGTTTTTGTTGAAATATCGTGACTATCTGATTACAGCCTTGAAAATTTACAAAGAAATTTTAGGTTAATTAAAAGTAAAACCTTGTCAAAAAATAACATATTTTCTATTTTGTTACACATTGATGAAGATAAAATTCTCATTTCAAATAAAGTAAAATGCTAGATATTAAACTTAATAAAAATTAAATGCACAAGTTGAAACCTTCACTTTTGCTCTGTACAGCTGCGAAGGCAAGCTTGGAATATAAAAAGTAGTACACTCTTTAATGTGTGAAATCACAGCACATTTACAATTTAATTTTCAATAGCTTTCTTCTCATATTTCTAATTTCTGCGAGACTCCGAGCTAAAAAAATATCTGAAAGATATTCTTGGGATAAATTTTAATTTATGGTTTAATAATTTATATGTTTTTTAAGCAACTACATTGTCTCGTCAAAATGCACAATTCTAAGCTGTATCCTGTCTAATTTATGCACAAATATGGCCCTAATGCTTCTGCTTACTTTACTTTGACATTTTCTCCTGAACTTGTGTCTGATAACAAAAATGGCGTTAAAGACTCGTATAGAGTTCGATGTAAATCAAGGGATTTGGGGGCTTTTAGATGTTTTAGTACAGGAAATTTTTTTAATTACTTGTCGCAATATCTGAAGATAGATTCTTTTTTCATTAAGTAAAGCAAATATTATTTAACGAAAACTTTGATAAAAGACGCTTGAAAGTCCTTAAACTCTTCGCAACGGCGAAATTTTTAATGTTTTGTCACCGATTTTTAAAAACAAAAATTTATGTCTTATTAAATCGAGAAAAGGCTCCGATTAAATAAAGCAAATGTTACAGTAAAATTTTACTGGGTGAAAGGGAATAAACAAGGCTTCTTAAATCTTTATGCGGCACGTATACGTATCGCTCGTCCCCGAGGGGTTGGTTAACTCCCTTGAAGGATGGTGGGATATATTTTATCCTACCTAATTTAAATGAGATTGTCACCAGAAACTTTTAACGAAATTTTATATTTTTAACGTTGGTGGCAAAATATTGAACACAGTGAAGCACCGTTTATACGACGCAGAAGGCACTACCGAAGAACGTCGTATAATCGATTTTCGCTTCAAAAACTAGAATTAATTTTGTTTTCACTGAATTTTAATGTGTAACGCGTTGATTTACATAAATTTGTAAATTAAACAAACAAATAACCAATAAATAAATAAATAAGGGGGGGGGGATTAATAAGCGATTTAAATATACGTACCTTTTTTTATTTTTTACTTTTGATCATATAGCGTAACAGAAAAAATTGTCTATGATTGTTTGAGGTGATATACTGACGTTGGGATATAATTAATGAGTCAAGGACTTGAAAAGTTTTTCCGCTGGTACTGTGGCAAATAAAACAGGTTCTTAATGTTTCCATGCACCGCGTGGCCAACTAAAAGTCGCCAATACTAATAAGAATTAGAAAGATGGTCTATTTTCAATTTAAAAGATCGAGAAAGTTTACTATCCTTGCAAAAATAATGACCCCTACAATGTAATATGCTACGTGTAAGCTGATTTTACCGACTAATCGAACACTAGCTCACATTGGTATCAAGTGCTTTACATTTAAGCATGCTCTTTGGTGTCATTCTTAGCTGATAACGTCCCCCCGTTCTTAAAATACACAAGAAAAAAAAAAAAACCTTACGCAATCGAAAAATCGACGTATAAACGATTTTGTGCGTCGTATAAAAGATATATTTTTACATTAAAATTAATAGGAATGAACTGGGACCACTCTCAAACGTCGTATAAACGATGCTTTACTGTAATTACCTTTTCTTATTTTAAAATAAGTGTTTTCGATTTTTCCGGTGAGAATTTAACATTACAGAGACATTATTGCTTGCCCCTCAAGCGTACGAACCCTGTCCTACGAAGAAGAAAATTTAAATTTTGTCCTCTAGTTCCAATGACATTAATTGCAAAATAGTTCATAACTGCAATTAACTATTTAACTCATTTGCCCGTACGTCATACGAGCAAGAAGAGTTTGTTTGATGCATCACTTAAAACTTTTTGAAACCACTATTTTTTTAAATTACAATTTCATACATAAATTCATTGATGGTAAACATCAGTGTTGCCAGATTGGGGATTTTGTCCCCATTTTGTTGAATTTTGAACCTCCCGGGAAATTTTTTGGGGACAAGTAATTCTTGGGGACATAATTGGAGACTATAAATATTTTTGGGGGAAAACTTGGGGAATTGTTTTCTCAAATTCATTTTTTACTTTCAGACATTTTCCAATGCTGGATCTGTCTCGAATTCGATTTTGATTTAGAAAACGAAAATAAAATATAGAAATATAATACATATAAATCATTATTCTCATGGTCTTTCTTACCGTTTACATGTACTGCAAATTCATCACGATCTGCCTGTGAATATACATGCAAAATTATATTAAGTAATTCTGTAGTTTCTGCTTAACTCTTTTTTTTTTTTTTTTTTTTCTTTGTAAGTGGGGATTTTTTTTCGAAAAAATGCTTGATTTGGGGGAAAAATTGTCTTTTAATTTGTTAAAAAAATTTTATATCGGAAAACTGAAAATTGAAGCTTGCCTTTTTGAGCACAAATTGCGTTGGGGACTTTTTCTGAGAAAAGGCCTGATTTGGGGAAATTTTCAGAGATTTTGGGGAAAATGGTTTCGACAATCTGGCAACACTGGTAGACATGTTTAGACTAAATATTACGAATATTTTAGCTTAATAAAAGCTTTATCCCATATTTTCGATTTATTGTACTTAAAAGAAAAAAGAAGAAGAAGAATCAGTTAACCTTTTGCGACGCAGGGCGAATTCATTGCCTAAGTGTTGAGATTAATGACTGACACCAAAATTTGAAAACTATTTTATCTGTAAATACAAAAAAGCTATTTTTCACGCATTCAATAAACTGTAAATATTTTTTTCAAAATTCCGAAGCCAGTTTGGCGTTTAAGAATTAAAATTAGGTGGTTTCATAGATATACCACTGCGCTGCAAGGGGTTAAGCGGTTAAAAACCAAAAATTCCGATTTTTACGAGTGCGTGTCATTAATTAAGAACAAAAATTCATTTTGAATCTTTAACACACATTTTGTGATACCTAAATATAAAGCAAGAGTGACATTTAAAAATAAACAAATATTTAAATTTCGCTCTTCATATCTATGAAAAGTTCGCGTGATTGCGTTAATAAAAGGTGTTTCTCTTTTTAAAAAACAATTTGTTCACTCCTCTCATTTTTATTAGTTTATTCTTTATTTTAGTCTGTAGAATAAAAATAATTTTAAAAAAATCAGAAAATTCCGGTGTTTTTTTTTTTTTTTTTTTTTTTTTTTTTTTTTTTTCTTTTGGCGAATAACGTAAAAGAAAGTAAAATTGAAAACTATCATATTAGCACTCCAAAAACTATCAAAGCACTCTCCAAAACCAACATCCCGAGGAAGATAAGTTAATTAAAAACATATCAGCTGCCATCCCTGACATAATTGCTTGAAAAATCACAAAATAATGACCCAGCAAATCACCCAGAAAGAGCTGAAAAGTAGTCCCAGAGCGGTTCATACACTACTCTATCTGATGAAGACTCTTAATTTCCCTTTTTGCCGCTTGTCGCGTGCATGTCACCAGTTTCCCTAAGTGGCCATTAAGAAGGGATAATAACATAGTATCAAGCAGATGTTTTGCCTTTTTTATTCAGTATCATTTACTTTAGCTGCTATTTATTGAAGCAACGTCATGCAGGTAATTGTGGATAATCTCCCTGTGTCATTTGGGAAATTTAATTAAATGAAACTGTACGATTCGATGTTTGATATGTTCTAATTGCGATGATGTCGAGGCTTTGAGTGTCGTGATTGACGTCACGCAAATAGATAGATAGAATTCTTCAGAATAACTATCGTCGTCTGCGGTATGCGATTAATTGAAACAGTGATTCATTCATTATGTATGGAAAGCTGGGTGGGCAAAGAACTCGACTGTTTGCTTTTTATTTCTGTAAGCTGCTTACTCTTAATGATGTATTAATGTGTTTATTTATTTTTTATTATCTCTCTCTAGATGAGTGTTAGTTATTCAATGTTCCCAAAATTTTAAAACTGTGCATTTAGTTTGAAAGTGTTTGTAATTATTAAATAACTTTACTAAAACATTCAATGTTGTTTTTTGATTTCATGCAAACCTGCTAAGTTGCAGCAATCTTGTAAAATAATCAGAATGCTTAGTAATATTGAATATTAAAATTTAGAATTACTACTTTTGTATTATTACTTTTTAACCATTCAGAACATTGTATGGGCCCAGAATAGAGATTTTTTTAACAGCCTCTCCAAGAAGATAAAGAGCCTGAAGTTGTGAGAGCTAAATTTATAAAAAGATTTAATCTACATCTTAGAAAAAGCATTGTTTTAAATAACTGAAAAGATAGAAATGCGAAAAGTTGAACTCGATCGGAAGTTTGAGCTACAGAAAGGAATTACTTTACACTTTCAATTTTTTAAAAAGCTTTAAAGATTTTATTAGGAGCCAAACTTTGTTTAAAACTTTAAATTCGGTTTTCTTCATGAAAAGTTTTTTCCCCACTGTTTCTGGTCTTTAAATCATTAAAAGCCTAAAAGTATTGAAGAAAAAAAAAGTGCAAAAACATGAAACATGTCATTTTTTATTATTTTACATTAGTTTTAATTCGGTAAATTTGAAAAAATATTTACTTTTGAAAATATAATTTATTTTAAAAATTAGATCATTTTTTAAATAAATATTTTAAATAGTTTTATAGTTAATATTGAAAAAAAAAATGTTTTTAGTTATAACGATTTTAAATTATCCCATTTAAATTAATACTAATCATTTAAAATGTTTATAAATTTTATGACAAGTTTTAGGATGTGATTTTCTTAGCAAATTATATGGCTAACCATCACAAAAAAGAAAAAATAATCGAAATTCTAACTCAAAACTTAGATTTTTTACGTTTCCTAGAACTGTTAAAGTAACATTGTTTCTTGAATTGTGCGCATTTCAATTTGTGTCTAGTCCCTTAAAACCTGATGAATTATTTAAACAGCTATAACTCTGCGAGTTTTGAAGATATGAAGATGTAATTTTTTGTGTCTAATCCAGGACTGCATAAGGAAACTTTTCCTAATTGGAATTTTTATCCTACGGGGGCCGTATAAAAATTTAATTTTCGTAATTTTTCAAATAGACCCCCTCATGGAGTTTCAATTTATCAAAAATTTTACCTTTTTTCATGAATTTTTGCAATTGGAAGTATGGGTCTAGGGGCCATATTTAAGGAGATAGCCTATTGTTTCTATATTTATGACTCACCCTGTATTTTTCTTGAAATCTGGATTTTAAAACAGAAGCTCCTCCCTCTTCTAAAAGTCTTCCGTAAATAGGTTTACTAGATAGGTTTGTGTAGTTTAAGCATCAGTAAATATCTTTCAATGTACGTATTTAATAATTTATAAAAGTGTCAAACAATCTGAAAAATATATGGACAACATGATAAATGCATAGAAGCCACGCCCTTAATTATTGATTTAAAAAAAAATAATAATAGAAACAAAAATTTTATCGTTCCCAATCGCAAATGTATTAAAGTCAGTAATAAGTAAAAGAAGACCTACAGTGCGCGAAAAAAGTATAAGGACAACATTTAATTGCATGAAAATATGCTTTATTTTCATTTCACCTAAATGAAATTTTTATACATCTTACTTCTGCTACATAATTTTGTGATAACATTTATACCCGATAAAAAACATAATACAGCTTCAAAATACTGATTTTACAAAATTTAACATTAAAGGAAATACGGAAAAAATTATAAGGACATGTTCCAAAATACTTTGAAAATATTTCAATAATCAAGAAAATTACCTTTTTTTTCAATCACTTGAATAAGCCGAGAGGTCAGAGATCCTGACAGATCTTTTAAAATGTCCACAGATATTTTTTCCCAAGCGTCTTTGATAGCGACGACAAGATCTTGTTTACATTGATACTGTGTGCCATTTTTATAAACTTCTCGGGCTAGAAGTCCCCATAAGTTTTCGATTGGATTAAGATCGGGACTTCTCGCCGGCCAATCAAGTAACTTTACAGAATTAGCTTCAAACCAAAGTTTTGTGCTCTTAGAAACGTGTATCGAAGCATTATCTTGCTGAAAAATATAGTCCCCTGAAGTAATTAGTGGCGCTTCAGGTAACAAATTTTCTCCTAACATATCAACATACCTGTCCGAATTCATTTTATGATTGATAAATACAATTGGAGTGGTTCCATTTGCCGCAAAACCGCCCCATACCATAACTGAGCCACCACCAAATTGACGCCTGGAAAACACTTCCTTGGTCTTTCGCAAATCATACCAAAAATAACGAAAACCATCAGGTCCATCAAGATTGAACTTTTTTTCGTCCGAAAAAACTACATCAGCCCACTTTTGACCAAGAGAAATGTATTTTTTGGCAAAGTCAACTCTTCTTTTCTTATGATGATTTGTAAGAGGGGGACGTGACACTAATTTCCCATAAGAAACTTGAGGATGTTTACTCAAAACATTTTGAACAGTCCTCGTTGAGCATGGTAAACTCAAATATTGTCTAACTTCATTTGCGGTTTCTTTTTTCTCGCAAGCTCTTCTTACAATCATTCTTTTTTGTCGACGAGAGAGAATGTCGGGTCTCCCAGTTCGCTTTTTCATACCATACATCCCAGGATTTTTTAGAAAATTATAAACTACCGTTTTAGATCTCTTGATTCTTTTTGAAATTTCCCATCCACTTAATCCACATTCTCGAAAAGCAACAATTTTTCCTTTTTCAGAGTCAGAAAGTTGAGTTCCTTTGGGCATCGTTACAAATTTACACTGAAAGTCGCCGAGTAGGAAATTTTTTTCGCAAAGGAATCTTTTAACTCGGAAATGTCATTTGTTGCTTTCAAATATGCAAATTTTTAAATAATTACTGGAGAAAAAGCAATGTCCTTATACTTTTTTCCGTTTTCATTTTAGTTCAAAAATCAAAATTTAAATTTTAAAAGATTTAAAATGGAAAATTTTAATTACTTTACGCATGAAATATTTTAGTTTTACATCTATTTTTGCTGCAAAAATTTGCATACGATTCTGATAACAAGGCTTCTAGATTTGGCGATTTTTCGCGTGTCCTTATAATTTTTTCGCGCACTGTATTAAAACCAATAGTAATATTAGAAAGGCAGTAGTATATCAAAATTTTTGTATCACTAAATTGTGTAAAGAGCATAAATCCATCGAACAGGCAATATTGACAGGAATTTATATATTTCGTAGTAGGAGTAAACATGCTCAAACGCTTTTTTCGCAATATCGAGTGTAAAATAAATTTTACATTGATAAAGAAATTAATTGGAATGAAATGAATGGTTACATATTTGTAGCCAAGTGTTCTAATTTAGAGAAAAGGAAGAAAGAAGACAATTTTTACAAAATCGTAAAAGCTTCTATATTATAGTAGCTTTAAAATAATTTTATGGTGAAATGAATTCGAGAATTCTTCTTTTATAGTCCCCTTCTCTAAGCTTTTTAGTTATATGGGGTTTATAACTGTATTTTCTGTCTTTTAAAAATCTTTCTCAAGATCTCTTTACATTGTCTAAAACAGCACGAGATGATAAAATAGAATAAAAAGCTCAGTGAAGGACTGTAATTACCTAATTGTGATTTCCTGTTCTAATTTTATCAAATAATTGTTAAAGTAATAATTTGGAGCAAAAATAACGAACTTTGTTTCATCACACCTCTCCTGATCTCGAAATCTCATGTTAACTTATGCGGAAGTTTAATTAGTGATTACTCATTGTTTAATATAACTAACTGATATGAACGAAAAACCATGCATCCATCAAGCACAGATAATGTAACTATTTCCAAAATTTTCCAACATTATTTCTTTACAAAAATCGTTATTTTATCAAATCACATGAGATATTTAACCTTCAGCCTACAAGTCGATACATTCAATATATTTATTCAAACCAAAAATTTCTTTAAAATATATTCTTTGAAAGGTCAAGCAATAGTGCTTGGCGTCGATCTTAATTAAACTTAGGTGAAACATAATGCATCCCATCACAGATCAATACATAAAGTAAGGAAGTTAAAAATTCTAGTGTAGATTATTTTTACAAAACTTAAGAAAAACTTTCGCCTTTCCCTTCAGGTATAATTAAGGATCAAAAATTTGTTTTACTCACAAAAATTACCTTTTTAATGATACGCACAACCTGTGATTGCAATTTTCTGAGCAAAGTGAAAATTCCTGCAAAAACAAATTTTCTCTATTATGATTTGAAATAAAATAAATAAAGAAAGAAATTTAAAAAAAGTATGCCTATTACTGCCTTTATAAATGTGTTGTTGTATATATATATAAAACATCTATATAAATACTTTTATAAATACAACTAAAATAATTCAGACAATACCATTCAATAAAACGTCGCCTCTTATTGAATTTTCGGGAAAATATTTTCAGATCATAATAGACTAACATAACAACTAACAGGCTTTAAATTTTTTGTTCCTTATTTCTTCGATGAATGTCAGATCGTTTTTTGGGGATTCTTTTTTTTTTTTTTTTTTTTTTTTTTTTTATAGAGGATTTTTTTTTTAATGCGTTAATATTTATATCATTACATAAAACAAAAATAACTAATTAACCTTTCTGGTGAGTACTCGAAATTTATGAATTAAAACACCAGAAGATTTGGTAACACTGCATGTCGAATTTATCCTCTGGTATTTTCAGCACATCCTTTGATGTTGTCTTCATTTCAGTTCTGTCAATGCTTGATATCTGCCACTCCGCTGCTGCTTTATCTTTTTTATAGCCTCACCTGCCGCGTTACAGCCCTCCTGACGACATTTCCCGGCCCCAGCGACACATCATATGTGCTCCCTGGTGTTCTTATCTATGCTGTGATCCTCTCTTTTCTGTGTGTGGATTCATTAAAGTCCGTACTGAGGATAGTTTATGGAATACCTGTCTTTTAATTTACCTCCGACTGAATTAATGAAAAAAAATAGAGATTACGTTTTTTCTGTTTTCATTTGTTTTAGCTATTGTAGATAGGAAACGCCCAGAAAAGTGTAGGGGGTAAGTTTTGTACATGGAAGCAAACTAGATTTAATATAATTTAAAACTAGAATAAACATCCGATTGACGACACTGACATGCGGCTGATATCGGGTGTCCCAAAAATGACTGATGGATTTTAATATTCAATAACTTGCAAACGGTGACAGCTATTTAAAAAAAATTTGCAGGAGGGTTATGTATAATATCAGTTTTTTAACCGTAATTTTCGATTTTAGTTCGAATTTCAAACAATAGATGGCGATGACGGGGATTGAAGCCCAGGTGATCAGTGCTGAGTGAGGTCAGTTTCGGCGTCGACCTGGGTTTCAATTGTCGTCAGCGCCATCTATTGTTTGAAATTTGAACTAAAATTAAAAGTTACGGTAAAAAAACTCCTGACATTATACATAACCCTCATGCAAAATTTTTTTAAATAGCTGTCACCGTTTGTAAGTTATTGAATTTTAAAATATATCAGTCATTTTTGGGTACACTCGGTATTAAAGACGAACTTGCAAAACACAAGTTTCGAAAATTTAGCAGTTTAACCACTTAGTTGATTCTTTTTTTTTACGTACAATAAATTGAAAATGTGGGATATACACCACATTTTTTAAGCTAAAATATTTGTAAGATTTAGTCTAAACATTTCTGCCATTAATCCCTTAACTGATTTGCCCGTACGCCGTTCGGGCAAGACGAATTTGCTTAATTCATCATTTAAAGCTTTTTGACAACACTAATTTTTTTTTTTTTTTTTTTTTTTTTTTTTAAGAACGAATTTAATACTATTTAATTTCAGAAACGTTTAGACTAAATATTACGAATATTTAAACTTAGAAAACTGGTGTAAACCCACATTTTCAATTTATTGCACATAAAAAAAGGCATCAGTTAAGGGGTAAAATACTATGAATGATATTTTAAAAATTTGGTGCTATCAAAAAGCTTTAAGTGATAGTTCAAACCAAACTCTTCTTGTCCGTACGACATACGGGCAAATCAGAAAAGCGTTTAACCCTGCGCCTACAAGAGTGTCCAATTAACTACTTAAGGGTGTATTCGAAAAAACTCTTTACCACCATCAACAGCTCGAAATTTTCCGATACAATATCAGCCGCATTTTTACAAGTATAAACATGAAACTTGCTGAGGAGATTTTTGAAGAGACGCATAAGGAGCCGTGTGATGTCTTTTTAAGCTCAATTAATTATAATTTGATTTATAAACAATTATCTTTTAAGTATGACCCCTTTTTTTTTCGTTCCCAGATCTCCCACTTCGGAAAAATTGGTACAAAATACCGTTTTTGATTGCTTTTTTCCAATATTTTCTGCATTCATTAAAGAGTCGACAATCACGGCACCTTGTGTGCTTTCTAAATAAGACAATTTGCCAGTTTACACATTTGAGAGCAAAATTGAATTTAAAAATAAACCGGAAAATAAGCAGTTTGAATCAAAATACACCCTTAACTGATTTGCCCGTTCGTCGTATGGGCAAGAAGAGTTTGCTTGATCCATCATTTAAAACTGTTTGACAGCACTACTTTTTTTTAATACAATTTTATTTTTTTAATGGCAGAAAAAAAACGTTGGCTAAAATGGCTAAATATTACGTATATTTTACCTTTAAAAAAGGGGTGTTTATCCCATATTTTCAATATATGGTACGTAAAAAAAAGTAACAGGGAAGTGGTAAATCCGACAAAAACATTCAAAATATTTATTTGAACTAGAAATTTCTTTAGCATAAACTAGCTTCATAAAACAGACAATATTTAATTTTTTTTACATTTAATTTAATTTAATTTTAAACCAGACAATGTTAAATAGCTTTAAATAAAAATTCTGGCGAAGAATATTTTTTATAAAACTTTAGTAAAATTTCCGATAATTCTATGATTAAATGTAACAGCGGATCCAACCAACACGGCTTCTCGTATTCTGTATACTGTACAATGTACAAAACATAAGAAAAAAAATCCCTTTCGGCATGGCCTATAGGCGGAGGTAGATTTCGAAAAGTTTTCATCTCAAAATAAATAAATAAATAAATAAATAAATAAATAAATAAAATAAATAAAATAAAAATAAAAAAATGATTAGAGATAAACCCAGTTTAACTACTTTATTCAACCGCTTTAAAAAAAATTTTAATTTCATTTTACTGTAAGAACTGGTTTTATCAAAATCCTCTTAAACGAAATTCTACTCAAATGCCCATTTTGGCAACATATTTTGAATTATATTCTTACTTTATTAAAAAAAAATTACCAATATGCTCATTATGTAGTTCGTAAATAACAAAAAACTGTTAATTAAATTCGTTTGGCAGCAAAATTGAATTTAAAAATGAGTCATAAAGTAACCTGTTTATTATTTTAATACATCCACAATTCTTTAATCAAGATTGCTATGAGAAATTTTGTACGAAGTGCCCACTTTGACAGATTTTTTTTAAATATATATTTAGCCTTTATCAAAAATCTGACCAATACGGCACATTACACAGTTCCTAAATAACAAAAAACTGTCAATTGAATGCGTTTGAGAGCAAAATTGAATTTAAAAATGAATCATAAAATAAACAATTTGTTATTTGAATACAACCTCAATTCTTTTATCATGATCGCTTTGGGAATTTTTTTTTTGCGAAGTGCTTACTTTGACAGCTTTTAAAAAAATATATATTCACCCTTTATCAAGAAACCGAAGAATACGCACATTATATAGTTCCTAAGTAACAAAAAACTGTCATTTGAATGCGTTTCAGAGCAAAATTGGATTTAAAAATGAGATAAAATAACCAATTTGTTATTTGAATACGCACAGTTCATTAATCATGATCGCTTTGGGAAATTTTGCGCGAAGTGCCCATTTTGGCAGCCTTTTTTTGAAATATATTCTGCCTTTATCAAAAAACTGGCCACTCCGTCACATAATATAGTTCCTAAATAAGAGAACCTGTAAATTAGATGCGTTTGAGAACAAAAAAAGATTTAAAAATGACTCGGTAAAAACGCAATTTTTTAAATTTCCTCAAATTTCAATCACAATAACTTCGTGAAATTCTGTTCAAAATACCCTTTTTGGCAGCCTTTTTAAAAATATATTCTGCCTTTATCAAAAAACTGGCCAATATGTCGCATTATATAGTTCCTAAATAATAGGATCTGTAAATTGGATGGGTTTGAGAACAAAAAGGAATTTAAGAATGACTCAGAAAAAACGCAATTTTTTATACTTAATCAATTTTTAATGACGATAATTTCGGGAAATCTGTTCAAAATACCTTTTTTGGCAGCCTTTTTAAAAATATATTTTGCCTTTATCAAAAAATTGGCCTATACGTCGCATTATATAGTTCCTAAATAAGAGGATCTGTCATTTGGATGCGTTTAAAATCAAAAATGAATTTTAAAATGGGTCAGAATATAAGCAGTTTGGATTTAAGGTTTTTTCTCCAATTCCTATTTTTGTTTAATTTATTTTTGCTATAAGAATTGGTTCTATGAAAAACTTGTCAATATAAAAGTTGTAGATCTTATTGTGAAGATGTAAAATAAATTTAATTATATTTGATTGCTTAAGAATTGAGTAAGTTATGGGTTTTTTTCTTTTTCCTCCCCCCTTTTTCTTTTCGTTTTTAATTTTTTTCATAGGTAAAAATTGGTCCTATCAAAAACTTGTAAATACAAAAGTTTTAGATAATATTGAGTACATTTATATAAAATTTAGTTGGATTTGATATCTTGAGAATTGACGAAGTTATGAATTTTTTTCTCCCAAAAACCATGTTTTCTTCGCCCCTTCAGCCCATTTTTAACTTTATCAAAAATCTGTCATACATAAACTTTTTGCCCATTGTTTAGAAGTAATATAAACTTTAAACGGATTCGATATCTATTTTAATTAAGAAGTTATCGCGTTTTTTCTGTTTTCACAAAAACCCTCCCTATTTCCACCCCCTTGGTCCGATTTTGCCCATTAACGAACTCGACCGAGATTTTAGGCTCCTTGATTTTATGTAAAAGTTTGAAGAAGATCTGAGCATAATTATGGAAGTTACCGTGTCTAGAAGAAAGTGATATACACCGATAGATAGATAGATAGATAGATAGATAGATAGATATATAAACTTTTTTACTGATGGTGGTTTTGGGGTCTAGGAGTCATGATTCGTGTAGATCCGCAAAAATTTTTCAGAAATTCCAACATGGGAGACAATGCAATAGGTAGTATTTCATACGAAATCTACCTAAAAACCTTAGTCTTTGTACGTTGTTGAAAACTATACAAGGACATTCAAGAACCTTTTATTGGATTTTTTTTTAAAATAATATTTGCTTTATTTAAAGAAATTAAAATCCATTTTCAGTTATAATGACCAGTAAAGTAACCCCTTAACATTCGCGGGGCTTAGGTTCTCGGAAATCTCCGCAAACGTCAAAATCGCCAGAACAAAACTGCCACAGGCGACTATTCTTACGTTTTGTTCGAACCACAAATTTTTTAAAAGATATATTTTGCATTATACTTTCCTAGCAAACGTTAAAAATGTTTATGTAAGAGATTTTTCTTATTAAAAAGTTGTGGGAAGTATTCGTGAATGTTTAAATGTACCACATTTTCTATTTTACGAATAATCAAAGCACACAAATATTAAAACTGTGAATGTTAAGGAATTACTGTATAAAATATTTCTGATGCTTAAAATTCCTAATATTTCCTGATAAGTAATAATACTCTGTAGTTTTTTTTTTTTCTTTTTTTACAATCAATATATTTTTTAGATTTCCTGCTAACAATAGCAAAAAGCAGTTTTATATAAAAAGTATTAATTGCGTGTTCAAATTAAAAATTTTAAATTTATTGAAAACCAGTCTTATGCCAAGAAGTTAATAGCTAAAGATATAATTAAAGATGGCTAGTTACGGCAGTCTTTTCATTCTTATTATATCACTGCCTGAGCACGGAATTTGATTACATATTTGTTAAATTTCTGTTTTATTTAAATTATTTTATTTATTTATTTTATTAGAGAATTTCGTTTATAGAATATTAACCGAAAACAAATATTGAACTATTTATATTGCTTAAACGGCTAAAAACCGTATTGCACGTTCATTTACGAAATAGTTTTTTAAAAAATCATGCTCAGAATTTATTTTAAATACCATACCAAAAATGAATAAATCGAAATACAGTTTTAAAAGAAATTTCATTTGAAAGTATTTTTTTTTTTTCCTGTTCAACAGTATAAAAGTTCAAACTGTTCATTGTAGTCCAAGAGCCGACCATACAAAACCCTAAGTTATCGAGCACAAGAAACAATCCTTTATATTATGGAAGAGTAGCCATAGCAGAATCTAATGATCCATGTTTGCCGGAAGTGAAGTAGTGCATAAGCCAAAAATTAATACCACTAGTGGCTCACTTGTAGGTCTGTGGGTCTGTCATTGTGTTTGTCGTACAGTGAAAACACGGAAAACTGGGTGCAGGAAAACATAATGCTAAATCTACAAGTCAACCACTAGTGATATTCATTTTAGCTTATGCACCTTTTCGGTTCCGGCAGACATGGATCATTAGATTCATGTTAAAACTTTTCCATAATATAAAGGATTTTTTTTCGGGGGGGGGGGGGGTCCTCGATGACTTAGGTTTTTGTGAGGTCGGCTCTTGGACTATTGTTTATATGTTAAAAAAATTTCCCATAAAACGGAAGTCAATTTCATTTCAATTCAAGTCGTTGTCGCCGTCAATTTGACGTCAGCGTTTACATTGAATACAGTGTAGATTAAAGACTCGCAAATGTTGTGAAAGATATCTCAAACTTTAGACCACATTAACATTTCTTTTATTATTATTATTTATAACTATTATTATTTTCTGAAGGACCACAAATACTTTCATTATCCAACTCATCATGCGTTGATTCAATTTTTTTTTTTCAACTTTCTTTCTGGAACCCACTTAAATTTTTGCTATCTCTTACTCTTTTCCTATTCCATCCCACCAAAATCGTCTGAAGGCAATTCACGTTCGAGACCTGCTCCCGACCACACGTGCTACAGGTAGAGAAGAGAGGGGCGCAGACCTGTTGGAATGCGGACAACCTCCCCCTTCCCTCCTCAAACGGTAGCCCCTACATCCGGGCAAACTGATGAGCAGAATCACTCTGACAAGGAAGGGGGGATTGTTATAGCACCCCCTTCTGGATACGATAATGGACTGCACCACCCCTCGATTTGTTTGATTGTTAGGATTGGAATGTTTCGCTTCTGTTCGAAAATGTCTGGTTAGGTGGGGGGGGGGGGGGGGCTGAAAAAGAAAAAAATGAAAACGATAATATACTGCAAAATATCTTAAAGAAAATCGTAACCAATCAGCGTAATTTTCTGTGAAATGTTATGATTTCCAATGCTAGTCGGAGACTGATTAAAGCCATTACCCGGGCCCCCTCTGTCTGGCCCCTGGTTTTAAGATAAATTTAGCTATGCATTTTCTATATAACTTAAATAATTTTATTGAAAAGTTCTGCATGCTTTTTGGATAATCTTTAAAATAATATTTTATGAAATTTTTACTTGAAAAAGTGTTAGCTAAGTAGAGGTACAAATCGAGAGTATCTGTTATGTGGTTTTTTCTGCATCATATTTGGTTTTGCAAATTTTATAATCATTGAAATGTTATCATTTTCTCAAATGGCTGCCATGATAAAACGATTATTCCTGAAAAAAAAAGTATGAATGGACTATTTTATAATAAAGCAATTAATAAACCGTTAAAAATTTTTTATTCGTATTTCCTTTTACATTCACACTTTATGTTCCATTTTTAATGAAAAGCTTAAAAAAATAGTATAAACAAATGAATAAATAACTATTAAGAATGTATTTATTAAAAATACAAAACATTGCTCAATGGTCCACAAAACAAGAATTTTAATATGAACTTGTACAATTAAAATAAAATAAAATATCAACGTTTCGCGCCGTCTTCTGCGACCGTCTTCAGGAAAATGTGATATTGAAACGACTAAAAGTTTGCTTCCTGATCGAGAGATAATATTTCTAATAAAATAAAATCGAAATGAATCAAAAGTTTAAATATGATGCCACTTACATTTTGTTACATACATTACAATGTTTTGTATTTTTTATAAATACATTCTTAGTAGTTAAATTTTATGGTGCAATTGTCCAGTACATGTTTATAAATGAATAAATAGTTAGAGGAAGCTAAAGTAATAACTTTTGTTAAAAAAAAAAAAAAAAAAAAAAAAAAAAAAAAAAAAAAAAAAAATGCTGATGATCATTGAAATCATCATATTTTAAGTTTCATCCCAATAAAAAAAAAACTTTGATATTTTTAGATTAATGGACACCTGTGAAACTGGACCACGTTTATCAGTTTGGCCTTTGTTTGAATTCCGAATTTTTGCTTTTAAACCAGAAATTCTCGATACCATTTTTTTCGTTATTTAATAATAGCCATTTCAGAATTGCTTAAGGTAAAAATCCCTGCTTTTTCAATCAACAATCTGAATTCGAAAATTTTTAATAATAATAATAAAAAGCCGAACGTAAATTATCGTGCCAAATATCAATTAGAAAGACCATTAAATGCATGATTTTTTACTTTGTTTCGAAAATATTACATATGACTCCGAGAGAGGCTTATTGCACTAGAAAAATAATGAAAAAATATCAGATTCATTTTTCGTATAATACGTCAATTTTTTTTTTTTTTTTTTTTTTTTTTTTTTTCTTATATTACACATCTGCAATACAAGTAACAGCTATTGTCATAATTTTTTACAAAATGGTATATATTATTAAGAAGTATAAATATAAAACCTTATTTTATATAAATTGTTATTTTATGAAACATAACTTCTAAAGGTGTTAATTATTACTTTGGAATAAAGTTTTTTTTATTCTTATATTTAGGATTAGACAGTAAAATATTTGAGATATATTTTTAACTATATTTAGTAGCATACTTTTATAATTTTTACAGAATTAATATTTCTATATAAATATCATAGTTTCTAAGAACTTAATTTTAAGTGATGCAGACATGCATCACTATGCATTTAAGATTAAAATATACTTCTTACATTAGAACTTACTGCAAGAAATTGCTTAAATACTTTCGTAAAATGTATTTTTATTTTCGAGATATGAGTACTTTGCATACTAATTAAATCATTAAGACACATCGTCATTATGATATACATTACTTAATAAATAAATAAAGCAAACAATAAAAACGATAAATTAATTGAATAAAAATAAATGATATAAATATATAGTAACTTAATTATAACTAAATCCATGAACACGTGGTTTTCTAAGCTAATTAATAATCTTGATTAAAAAAAAAAAAAAGAAAGAAAAAGAAAGAAAGAAAGAAAGAAAAAATCTATGGACTTAAATACTACAGAAAATTCTGGAAAAGTTTTGACCTTCAATTTCATAACTTAGTTATGCCATAAAAATTTCCAGAGAGCGAAAACTTTAGATAAATGTATTATTAAATGATAGACTTTTCTAACTATTTAACTTACACAAAATTTGATAAGATAAGTTTTCATTAGTGAATTTAAATAGTGTTGGAAATGATCAATTTTCCTGCCAGACTCTGTAAGGCAACGATTACTTCAAAGAAAAAATGTTAAATTGATAAAAATATGAAATTAATTTGTTATAAATTTATTAAAATTAAAAAAGACATGTATTTGAAAATAGGCTGGATGAAAGCGTAAATTAATTCATTTTGAAACATTTATAATTAGCATTAAGCATTTTTTTATTGTTATTATTTTCTTGTAATTCACCGATACTGATCAATATTTTTGAAAAAAAAAAAAAAAAAAAAAAACTTTCAAATAATGCTTAGTTTATTTCATATGTTCTAGATATTTTTTAATCTTTAATCACCAGCTTTTCAAAACAGATTTTTTTACCTAATTGAATCAGACAGTTGCTTGGATTAAATGATATAAAATTTACAATATAAATTTACTGGTGAGAATAATAAATCATGATTGGAATATGGATGCTCATACGTGGTACGGGCAAATCATGATTAGCAAAATCGTGTCGCCCGTATGACGTACGGACAAATCAGGGAAGTGTATAAGGAATTCCCATATTATGAATTTTATGTAGATTGTGACTTTTATTTTTATATTAATTTTACCTGAGAAAGTACAATTTCATAATACTTTATTAAATAAGCTAGAGATAAAAATTTACGGGATTAACCAAGTTTTATTTCCTCCTCCGCTATTATTTATTTATTTTTAATTTTAGCTATTTTTAACTCTTTGGGTATAAGTGACCCGTATACGTACCGCAAAAAGTGCTCAGAATCATTGCTTATCAACACCAGTAAAATTTGCCTTATGTTTTGATAAAGTGGTACTAGATATAATTATGAAATAACAGCCAGATCAGCTCTCTATATAGTACAGAAAATGTGTCTTGACAGTATTTTAGATGTATCGAGAATTTTTTTTTAAATAGCTACTTAAATTTTTAACTTTTGGTTATTTATCGAGAATAAAATTTTAAATATTGGAATAAGTAAACGTCATAAAAAAATTTACCTGTAAGTTTCCAAGAGATTTTATCTCTTCTTCTGTTGAACATTCTGTCCCCAGCTTTGACCTTAACTTCTGTACACGACATTGACCTTATACAAACATCACATTACCTGAGTTAAAATATACTAAACATAAAGGTAGGGATTTCTACAAATTACTTATGTCCATGGTGAAAGGGGAAAAAATGACATAATGAGCCAAACATCACCTAACTAATGATAGACTGTAAAGAAGCTGTTGCAGCAGCTTTTTATTTTTGGAGAAATGTGGAATCCTAAATCAAATTACACCTTTATCTACCCGCTTGCATTTTTCTGTACTGTTATCCTATACCTATAAACATGCAGTCTAATGATATGTTCTTATGATTTGTAAACTCTAAAATTATTTTCATTTTTGAATTTTAACTCATCTTAATGACAGGTTATCATTTTTATGATTATAAGTTTCTGGATCAACAAGAGAATATAAGTTTTGCTTTTTCATTCGCTTTTTTTTACGATTTAAAAAAAATGTTTGTGCGGATATTATTTTAAAAATTGTAGTAATTTTGAGAGATAAGTATAGTTTTTTAAAGAAAAAAAATCTCTTGGACTAAGTATTTTCTATCATTTCTCGCTAGATTGAATAAACAGAAGAATTATAATAGATATTTTATAAAATTAAATGAATACTTAAAGGGGCTTCCGTGATGTAATGACTATGTCAGAAGTTTTTTAACGTTTATTTATTAAACATAATTATGAACATGAAAATGATTTATCAAAAATTATCAGAATTAATTTATCAAAATGCTGGTGGAGTTGTTGCATTAAATGCGAAAAATTGCACGGTAAATTTTAACCCTTTTTAACTAACGAACAATTTCGTAAAAAGTTTAGGCATATTTCTTTTATTTTCACCAAATGTCAATGTTTTTAAAATTCATAATACCTACAGAATTCTAGTAAATCAGACATGCTCCCGTACAATTGCATGTATTTGTATCTTTTATACCCATATATTTGGGGGTATCGTAAAGTTTCAATTACAAGCGACTATTTTTATATTCTATTCACACCACTTTTTTTTTTTTTTTTTTTTTTTTTTTTTTTGGTAAAAAAAATACATTTCACAGTATATTTCTCTTGCAAATGTTTTCAAAGGATATGTAAAAGATATTTTTTTCGGAAAAGTGATACGAGGTAGCATTAAAAAATATTAGGCTATAATTGAAAATATACGATACTCCTATGAATTTTGTAAATGCATTTTTATTTTAGATGTTTTGAAATTCCAAAATATGCACTAGAAATTACATTTCGCATGCGTGATTGATGCAAACCGTACTATCAGATTTTTTTTTAATTCTATCTCGCAACATTTTCTGACATCAAAATTCTTTTGCATATACTTTACCGTCATGAACAAGAGAAATATATTACAAAATTTATTTTTTTAGAATATAATAAAAATCACTACCGGTTGTCCTCTTCAAACATGATAGAACTGGGCAGTTACTTTTATAAAAACCCTTCAAATAATCGACACAATGATAATAAAATCGATTTAAGTTTTTTAGATTTTTAATTTTCAATACCTACTAATGTAATAAAAAATGATCCATAGATTATTTGAATTTCATTAAAAGTTGAACGTCAAAATTTTTTTCTTTCGCTTTTCGCTTTGCCAGAATAGGGTTCATACACATCACCATCTGGGGATTTGAAGTGTTTCACCACCGCAAATTTCTTAAAGTACTGTTTATGAGGAAAGGGCAGCTGACGTCACTGTTGGTCGAATAACTGTGGATAAGCAAGAAACACCTGTCAGTTCTTTACTACTCCTAATGTGCACAAGAATGAGAGCGATTTGATTGGTCTGCGTTCGGCAGGCAAATGATATGATTGGCTTACATTGCCAAGATGAATCCTGTAATGATCGAAAACGACAAAGACGTAGTGGTAGATTGTTTGATAAAAATGTGTTTGTAAGGACACAAAGAAACGACAAAGACATGGTGGTAGATTGTTTGATGAAAACATATTTGTAAGGACATGTTTGTAAACATGTCCTTTCCTTATAGCTAAATGATGGGATATCTTTTCATTAAACAAGGCAAATATTCCTTTGCAAAAATTCTGATACCTTGTAGAAGGTATTTCTCTTTACATTTTTCTAGCTTCGTCTCAGCATAATTTTATATAAAGTGCATTTTATCTTTTAACACTGGAACTCCGGAAAGGTGTTAATTCGACACCAATCACCGAACTAATTTCGATTCCAACCAGAAAAATCTTTAAGGATTAAATTATATATTGGTTGCAATGAAATGAGCTAAACAAATAAACCAAATTATTTCAAATTATTTTTTCTGATTTTAAACATATTTTATAAAACTTACGTAAAATTTCCCGGCGTTCTAGTGTTAATTCATCTTCTATTAACCCCTTGAAGGGCACCGGTATATTATATATACCAGTTGATTTCAATTCATAAATGCCACATTGGCACCGGAATTTTAGTATTAAGATTTGATTTTTACAATGTAAGCGAAAAAAGCTTTTACTTTCTATCATATAAATTTGTTTGTAAATCCCGGTGTCAATCAACCATTTGAACATTTTAGGAGCATAAGTGTTTTGCCCCTCAAGGGGTTAATAATTTTATTATAAAGTATTCTATTGTAAGCAAAGCCAACAAAAGAGACGAGCTGCGATAATTTTAACAGTGTTGGATGTTAGATGATCAACGCAGGCTGTCTTCTACCAATATTTGAACTGCTTTTCGCCTACTTTGATCACATGATATTGAAATATCATAGCCAGTGTCCCAAGTTAGCTGCGATAGCACGCAATATATCGTTGGTTTACAAGAGAAATACATTTATTTTGTGATGTTTTGAGTTAAATATGCTACTTTTAAATATTTTTTATGTTATTCTAATGAGTATTGCTTTGCATAATGATGGTATTTCTCGTTTTTCAAAAAGTTAGAATGTTTAATGACGAAATTATGTGTAAGTTTTAACTTGTGAAGATTTTAAAATTATCTTTTTACAATGTCAGTTGTTCTGACCTAGTTGATGCTTTTCACTTTTGTAAGTTGATCAAATGTTCAATAATATTATTCATGATTTCGTTTTAGATGTTTTCTTTATTTTTTCCTAATTCTTGTTTTCTTTTTCTAGGTAAGTTGAAAACCTTTTTCTTCCTATTTATTTTATCCATATAAGGTAAGACTGCTATTCTTATGAAAATATTTCATTGCAATAATAGTTACAAATATTCAAACTTTATTTAGTCGGCATAATATTAGCTTACAAGCAGAAAACAAATAAATCGGATACCATTTTTTAGGTTTTAATTATAAAATTCCTCATTCTTCATTCAACTAAAAATATCTCAAAGCTTCGATTTTCTGCTCTTTTCTTGTATAACAGAATTTCAGATTAAGTAAGCCTATTCCATATTTTGATATTTAATTTTCTTCGACTTTAATTAGTTAATGTTTAAAAAAAAGATGTGTTGCAATCAGAAGCTTACAAAATAGAAAACCAATTTTCAGATACCAATTTTACCGAGCCATTTAATTATAAATTTTCCCATTACTCATTTAACTAGAAATCTCCTTAAGAATATGAAAAACTATCTACTAGCATTACACATTGCAATGGATTCTATGCTAATTAATAAGTGGGTGTGGCCTCCTCTCTGACGTTTCTTGTATTCAGCGAATAAGCATTTGACAGTTCGGAACAATAGCTCCAGCCACTTGATTGATGTTATTGTCCATAACTTTCCGGAAACGTTGTATCCGAGTGTTAATGGCTAAATATTAATAGTATATATTGCTAGCTGGACTAATAGAAGTAGAGCGTGAAGCGAAAGTTTTGACCCTTAGAAAAATAATTGCTTTTTAAACGATGTCTGTTCTGTATTCTTTATTTTGTTTTCTTTTGTTTTCTTTTGCATTGCGAGAGTGTTATTTTCTTAGTCGATATTTGGTTATTTTGTCAATCGTGAGAAAGTGTGTTAAATTGTATAATGATGGAATTCGTGCTCTAGATTAACTAATTCATGAATTCGAATGCTTTCGATGACAATGCTTTGATTGATGTTGTGTACACAAAAGGTGTGTAGTAATAAACTCTCTTTGTAAATATTCTTTTCTTAATTACATAGATCGACGCAACGGTTTCCATTTATAAAACAGAGTAATAGTTTCGTTTGTGTATTTAGACCATATCAAAATTTTTCTGTTCATTCTTATTTCTTAATAAATGGGAAATATAGTACAAGGTCGTATCGGATTTGATCCCCCTTCAAAATTTTTGTCAGGACAATTATAAATATGCCAAAATCAATTAAAATTCAAAAATCGACGAAATTTTTTTTTTCAAATCAAAATTCTATACGTTTTAATATTTTTTCAATCTGACTCAATTGCAGTATTTATTTGGAAAACATATTTAATACTGCCACCAGCAAAGCAAAATAGAATTTTAAAATGATAAATAAAAATTGGTTTTACAACATGTATTTTCCAAAATATGAATTTTTAAGAAATTATGATTTGCTAGCATTTTTCCGACTATTAAAAGTCGTATAACACTTTAACCCTTTCCGACCCAGTGTTCCCAAGTTGGGTAAACCCAATTTTAATTCCCAACTCACAAACGGCATCAAGAATATTTTAATAAAATTTGGCATTTACAATGAAAGCTAAGCCCGATCCAGCACAGACAAATTCTGTTCGTAAAAGGAAAAAATATTGACTGACACCGGAATTTACAAACAAACTTTTTATAAATTAAGAACCGTTTAAAATTTCGTTGTAAAAGTAAAATTTCATTAAAGTATTCTTGGTACCATTTATAAGTTTGAAATTAAACTTAAATGCGACTGGAATGTGCCGGAAAGAGTTAAATTAACAAGTTTTTAATTTCTAAAAAAGTCGTTTGTAAATTCCGGTGTCAGCTAATCGTTTTATCAATTTACAACTGAATTTTTCTTTGCTGGAAAGGGTTAGCACTAGAACGGCCGCGTGCAGTCATTTTGATCTTTACCATATGAACAAATTTCGGTTCTAACCAGAAATTTCATCATAAAATATATTTAAAAGAAACAGACTGAAAACCTTTAATCTTCCTGCCCTGTTGAAATTTTACTCAAACTTTATTAAAATGTTTCACACCAGAATTTTTATTTAAATCCATTTAACATACTTTTTAACTTAAAACTTTGTGTTATTTATTTAACACATTAATGCCCAAATTATTTTCTTCCATAAAAATGAAATTATGGGTTTCCCACCACTTTAAAAGAAGAATAACTTTTATCTTAATTTATTGAGAAATTTGTCTCGTGAAAAATAGTGCTTATTTATCTTTCTATTAAATGGTGTGAAAAGTGCTTTCTTGCCTTTTTTGTAATCGTCCCAAAAAAGGCACTCTAGGCACTAATGGGTTAATATACTCTATGAAAAAATTTCTAGTTTGAATCGAATGAAATGCATTATAGGACTAGGTCGATTAGACACATTCAGAGTAGAAAGGTTAAATAATAATAAAAAAACTGATGTGAAATAGTTTTGTAAAATTTGACTAAATATTCCGGGCATTCTAGTGCTAAACACTTAACTGATTTTCTTGTATATCGTACAGGCAAGAGTTTGCTTGATCCATCACTTAAAGCTTTTTGACACCAATAAATCTTTAATACGATGTCTTACTATTTAATGGTAGAAAGGCTTAGAATCAATATCACGCATATTTCAGCTAAAAAAAAAATAACGGGGTGTTCATCCTATGCTTTCAATTTATTCTACGTAAAAAAAAGAATCAATTAAGTGGTTACCGTAATTTCTGGCATATAATCCGCGGATCAAGCAATCATTTTTCGACCTAGAATTTTTTCAAAAAAAAAAAAAAAAAAAAAAAAAAACTGTAATTTCTTAGATCGCCGTAAATATTCGTCTTCAATCGCAAAATAAAATTTCTGGGTCCAAAAAGAATTGTTTGATCCGCGGATTATACGCTGGAAATTACGGTAATCCTTTCCGGTGCAGTGTACCGCGTCGGTACCACTTAGTTTAATTCTAAATATTACAAACGTTGCCAAGAATATTTTAATAAAATTTTCTTTTTACAATGAAAGTTTATAGAATTGTTTTTAATTTCTTAAAAAGTCAGTGTCAGCCAATCATTTCATTATTTTACGAACAGAATTTTTCTGCACCGGGAAGAGTAAAAGTACGATGGAACAGATGGACAAATCTAAGCCATGAACATTTTTGCACCATGTTGAAAAGTGTTAAAAATAAATTACCGGGACCTTGTTATTCAGCCGAAGATAGATGATTTCATTTTAGCGCTCAAAAGTTTCACTGTCGGCTGCCTCTATGAATGTTCCATCACGTGACCATATGGAGAAAGAAAAATCTAAAAATTTTCATCCACATTTCATAAAAACTAGATTCGTTTTTCATGGTTAGGACCAAAATAGATGTACTAACTCTCTTTCTCTGGCGAAAATTTATGGCCGAGAAGTTAAAGCATCTTAGATTAATCGTCTAAAAAAAGCAAGAGTGAAAGAGTCTTTGGAGAGAAACTGATGGCTTCTTCTATTATAAATGTTTCTCTGAAAAAAAAGAAAGAAATCTATATTTTGGTCTTTTATGTTTCTCTAAGAAGAACTGGATCTTAAAAGTTACGTGGAATCTATTATAAAGCGAAAAGATGTCCCTTGGTAACACTTTCACATTCACGGTGGCAACATGTGACCAATAACTTTCGTTTTTGTCTCATTTTTTAAAAATTCTAAACATTTCACAATTTAAATTTTTATGCGGTTGTCGAATTGGACATATTCGAGGAATACTAGGAATCGATTTTCTGTTAAAATATTTTATTGGTTGATAGACATACTGTTTTCTAATATTAATTAAAAAGTGCATAAAATATGAAATAAAATTCGACGAAATGATGTATTGTAACCTTTAAAATTTTTAACAGAAATCTATTTCTAGAAGCTTCAAATATGTGAATCTAAAATTAGAGCTCATTCCACTTAGTAGTTTTTGAGCTTTACTTAAAAAATCTACTCTCGTTGTAGTTTGTTTTACAACTATTTTAAAAAAAACTGAACATTAAGAGTTGCAAATTACAACCCTGCATATTGCCTAAGCTGCTTGACCAAATAATTCCTCATGTGACATTCTGCAGTTGAATCCCTTCAAAAGACTTAATATGATATCAAAATTAGGTCTTCGAATTAAAATTTGAAAAGTTTGGTACAATTCCTCTATAAAGACAGCCCCTTAAACCTTTTTTTTTTTAAATATATAAATTGAAAGAAAACGTGATTCTCTACCGAATGGCTATTTTCCTTTCCCTATGAGACAGTTTGGTGATTAAAAAGAATAAAATGTTTTTTTTTTTTTTTTTTTTTTTTTTTTTGGACGCCTGTACATTTTATTGTTATTATTTGACAAATCTGGTGGAATTTCATTGAAAATTTTCGATTTCAAACCAGAAAACTGCTAATAAAACTTTTTTTTTCATTTAAACACAAAATAGCAAATATGACAATAACCTAGTAACATGCATCCTATTTACCATAAATAACTATTCAAACTTTCTGGAGATAATTTAGAATTTCTTAAGTATAGTTTTAGAAATGATGCATAAATGCGTCATCGCGGCCTACATAATGTTAATGTTGTGAAGGTTTGCATTTCCTTTAAAAAGTAGTTATTTGATAAATTTATTTTTTAAACAATGCATAACAGTAATTCATAACAGTAGTAATTAGAATCCCTATCCCACAACTGTCTTTGTGCGGTCCTCGATGCAAACAAATTTTTTTGGCCGCATAATTTTTTTTTTTTTTTTTTTTTTTTACTAAAAAACTGTAGATACAAAATTTCTGGAACAAAATCTCTGCATTCTGAAGGTGAATTTCACTTTTTTTTTTTTTTTTTTTTTTTTTTTTTAAATAAGAAGACAAGGTGCATTTTGGCAAAAAGGGCACAGTGCTGAACTTTTAAAAATTGTTAAAGCAGGAGTATCAAACTGTGCACCAGTAATTTTTTTAAAGAAATAGTCGATTTTGAATTCCAGAGATAGGTTGATTAAGTAAGACAATGATTACTATAAAATTTTACTGGTATCCGGAGAACCTCAGTTTGACACCACTACTCTAAGAGGGAACACTACATACATAAACAAAACCCGAAACGTTGAATCGAAAATCACACAAAAAGTTTTTGAACAACATTTTGCCGTAGTATACTCGCATTTCGTTGAAACACATGGTTTAATTAATAGCTGCAGTTAACCCTTTCAGGACAAAGTACTTTCATTCGTAAAATGCTGAAGTGATTTACTAACAAAAGAATTTAAAATCAAATTTATATCAAAATAGGTAAAAGTTTCTTTTCACGTATTTAATAAACTTAAACTTTTCATTGCTAAATACTGCTAAATAATTAATAATTAAAATTAGGTAGGATACAGTTTATCCCACCGTCCTTCAATGGATTAATGACATAGCTGCCAACTTCTACGCATTTTTCTTACCACAAAAATTTTATAATAAATATTGTCTTATTTAATCGTCGAAATCATATGATTAACCCATTCGTGCCCAGCGTCTTTTGCGTAAATTTTATTTGGTTGGCACCACTATTTTTAGAAGATTTAAGTTTAGTTCGTTAATCACGAAAATGCATCATTTAAATAAAATAATTATTGCTTTTCTTTTTTACCGGTGTCAAAAACAGTGCTGAATGCACCTTTTGAAGCGTCCCTAAAAAGGGACGCTAGGCACTAATGGGTTAACCCTTTCCGGCACACTGTGCCCGGTCTGGGATACCTAATTTTAATTCCAAACTTGCAATCGGCACAAATAATTTAATTAAATTAAGCTTTTACATTCAATGCTTAAATTAAGGAATTCAAAATATCTGAAAAAATCGTTTGTGAATTCCGGTGTTAGTCGATAATTTCTGATTTTACTGCAGATTTTACCCGTGCCGGAAAGGGTTAAACGAATTGAAAATCTCTGTAAATTTTAGTGGTAGAAAAAAGAATAAAATTTGTCATCTATGGTTAAAGACATGACTCCCACTTGGTTCGCTTTTTGAACACCACATTTATTTCAAGAAAAATTTCATAAAAATTTCGTAGAAACATATGAGAAAATGTGTTTTCTTAGAATTATTGCAGAAACCTACCACGAGTTGCTTTAAAAAAAATTACAGGTTTTCAGAAAATGGACCAGTGGGAACCCTGTAATGAATATTGCAGCGAGAATTCCATATGCGATCCTTTATTAATAATAATTTTAGGTACTTCTAGGTTATCCCGTCGACCAATTTCGCCAAATTATACAAATCGCCAAACTAATAGCCAAATTATACATGTTGACATAATTTTTATTTTAAATAACGAAAAAACAAATAATTAGTAGAATATTAATAAAAAAATATTAATAAAAAGTCGAAATAAAAATCACTTAATGACATTTTAAACACGTGAATCGCATTTAATGTCATTGAATGTGACATTCACGATCATCCATTACTGGCATTTAATCATATAGTTTGGCGATAATTTTTTGGTCGACGGGATAACCTAGAAAAGTACCTAATTTTATAACAATACTTTTAAGTATATATACTTTTTTTCTATGTGTCTTTCCTCTAGTTTTATAAACACACAATTTATCATTAGAAAAAAAGAAGAAGTTTTGAAGAATTAAAAAACCATGTGCAAGAAATATTACTATATAAAATTAAGAGCTACTCAAATTGCAATCAAAGAATTCTTTTGTTTCCTCTATTTTTATTCTTTCATTTGCAAATAATATGGACCAAATGATTTCAATTGGAATGATAACTGATAAGAGACTGAAAACAAATACATACAAATAAATAAGTAAGCATTAATATTATTTTACTGATATCAATTATCCATTAGTGACTCAGCCTTGTTAGATGGTCTTGACTTGTTTGCGGAAATTTAAATGTCTTATCGTAATTTGATTTTTCCATTTTCTTTCATTCTATCATCACTTAGGCTCAATCAATGCCGTATCGAAGATATTCTGCTGTGTACCATAGATTTACCAACCTTGATGTAGATTATTCAAAAGGAATGTATGCAGATTTAACTTTATTTCAAAACTTCTTTTACTTCACAATTTTAATTAAATCTTTTATAATTGAGAACAACCAATACATCAATAGAGCGAGGTGTCGTGCTTTTCACATCTCTGGAACACTGAAATGAATTTCATTATCTTCAAAATTGGAGTAGTACAATTGAGGTTTATTTCAACAAAATGAAAAGTGCCCAGATTAGGATTCGAACCTGGATATCTCGATTTACCTTGTCAATGCTTTATTGAACTATCGTAACGGTACCCAGTTGACATAATTCACTCTTATTTGTTGGACATGGCTGAGAATTGCAGCGCTATCTCAACATTATGACCTAATTACATGGTGTACAGGAATTTCCGTGTTATCGCTCACTTTCATCATGTAAATGCTATAGTTATAATTCAGATTAATGAAAACAGCGCTGCAGTTCGCAGCCATGCCCAGCAACTTACCCGCCGGATAGCTCAATTGGCACGTTAAGACAAGGTATGCATATTCGAGTCTTGGTCGGGAATCGCTTTTATTATAAACTTCATCTGTGCTAATCCAGCCTTAACCCTTTCCGGCACAGGCAAATTCTGTTAGTAAAACGAGAAATTATCGACTGTTACAGTAATTTACAAACGACTTTTTTAGAAATTAAGAATTCATAAATTTAATCTTTTATTGTAAAAGTAAACTTTTATTAAAATATTATTGCTGCCATTTGCAAGTTAGGTATCACGGCCTGGGCACAGCACAGAGTAGTAACAGAGAATCAACTTCCATGCACTGTAATGGCAATTTGTTTAACATGGGATGATTGCGCATAGACAGTAGCGAGACGAGAGGACCACTCTGAAACTACGATCATAACATAAGAGAGGTTGCTAATTCGGCGAAACATCGCTTCCTTGGCGACAAATAATAAAAGAAAAAAGAAAAAAAAAATACAGCGACGGCTTGCTGCTTCTTATTTTGAAATTTATGAAAGAATTATTTTAATATGAAATAACTTTGACGTATTGGTCTTGCAAACAATACATGTGTCTCTTCGTAACATAACGACCTAATAATTTAAACTTGAAAATTCAAGAATAATAACAGTAATAATTACGAATCAATATAAGCGCGGAAATCTAAGATCAAATAGCATAAGCACGTGTGCAAAGATAATCAAATCAGCATTCAGCAAGAAGCGCCACACCAGAATAGGGTTACAGTTAAACAGAAATCAAGAGGATAAAAATCGCCAACGCGATGGTTTAGTTTTTAAGTGATCCACTGAGGGCGTTCTTTTCAAGTCGAGTTGAGGCTCTGTTACGTACTCTGTGGGGCACAGTGTGTCGAAAGGAGTTAACCCCTTCGCGACAGGTGCCTTTTACGAAATTTTCAATGATTTTTTTAAGCAAGGTAAATTTTACAGTAAAATTTTACTGGTAGGGATAAGCAAAAAGTCTAAGCGCTTTTTGGGGCACATATACGGGTCGCTCATCCCCAAGGGGTTAGATATGGTCTATCCAGTTGAAAAAAAAACTTCCTTCTCTTCATTGTGAATTTTGTTGTCTATAACATTATTACTTCTATTGATTGGTTACATTAAAGGTAAGGTTTATGTTAGTAACTTTAGAATTTTATATGATTTTTTAAACTATAAGTTACATTTGGTTAAGTAAAATTTTCCTTGCACGTGAATGTAATCGATTCAACTTTAACCTTCAATAAATAGTTACATCTCTATCGACTTAAATAAACTTACCTTAATTAAGTATAATAATTTGACTGTATTTTGTGCGCGTACAACAGTTTTAACAGTGTACAGTACAACATTTTTAATTTTGCAAATCTTTCGTAAAATTTTGTAAAATCTTTCAAATCGCTTTTGAAAAATATTTTTTAATCTTTTTAACTCTTCATTTGCAAATAATAAAAATCGATTGACTTCAATTAATCTTATAACTCCTAAAAAGCTGAAAAGAAACATATAAATAAAAAATCATTAACGTTATTTTACAGTTATCAATTAGCTATTAGTGACTCAATCTTTTTATTGACTATTTGGTCTTGACTATTTTACGGAAATTTAAGTTTTTCTTTCCCTCCCTTTAGACTCATTATGTTCTCATGCTCCTTGTGAAAGGAAATACACGCAAAGTTAAGTTGCTTAAAAACGAGCTTCTCTAACCAAGAGATACTTGCTGTCACTTCATACAGGGAAAATTTTGTTATTCTTACCAGAAACTTTGATCAGTAATCTCCATCTTTATTTTATTTAAAAGATGCTACAGTAAAGTATAATGAAAATATTATCATCAAAATAGTGGTAGGAACATTAAAGTTTTCCCTATAGAATGCCATTCCTGTACAGCTATTTTAATGATGCAAACGGTAGAACCCCTGAAGTCACAAATGAAGAATATCTTTTATTCTTCATTTGCAAATCATAAAAATCGGTTAATTTTAATTAACCCGATAACTATTAAAGAACTGAAAGATACAAATAAATAAATAATTAATAATATTATTTTACTGTTATCAATTACCTGTTAATGACTCTACCTTTTTACTGACTACTTAGTCTTGACTATTTTATGGAAATTTAATTTTCCCCCCTTTACTTTCGTTATATTCTCAGGCTCCTCTGAAAGTGAACGCACGATATTGTTCCTACCAGAACCTTTAATCAGTAATCTCTATGATGATTTCATTTAATATATTATGTAAAAAAATAATACTATTTTCAAAACAGTGTTCGGAAGATTAAAATTTTCATTATGGAATATAATCCTATACAGCTATATTAACATTGCAAGCAGTAAAACCACACAAATTGCAAGTGAAGAATATATTTTACTCTACTTTTTATTCTTCATTTGCAAATAATACCATGTAACACATTTTTTGTTTCTGAATAATGCACATCAACTTCTAATTGGTTCTATCATAAAAATATGAAAAAAACTTTACTTAACAGAAAAGACATAGTTTTTACGATCAGGATAACGAAAATTTTGTGTATTGTCATACATACAGAAACAGTTACGAGAAAAACCTCATTGACTATGACTACTTTAAAAATTAAAAAGAAATCTTTATTAATACCAGAATTATGTAACAGACAGTAAGTAGTTATTTAACCCTTTGCGGTGCGGTGGTTTCATAGATATGCCACTTAATTTTAATTTACAAACGCCGCATTGGCACCGGAATTTTGTTACAAAAAATTATGATTTATTGAATGGGTGAAATATAGACTTTTCTTATTTTCAAATAAAATTGTTTTCAAATTCCGGTGTCAGTCATTAATTTCAATACTTAAGCAATGAATTTGCCCTGCGCCGCAGAGGGTTAAATAATACTGTTCAACAATCATATAAAAGAAAAAATCTCGCAAAAAAAAATTAAAATATAACAATTGGCAGCTACGAAAATACCACTGTAACAGTTACAAAAACAAAGTTTCTGGGGTATAACTATTTTTTTTCTACATGCTTGCGGCATAAAAACCCATTCTGCCAAACCAGAAACAGAGCTTATTTTTGAAAATCGGTTACATAGTGTAATAAAAATCAGTTGATTTCAAAAAAAAAAAAAAAAAAAAAAAAAAAAAAAACCTGAAACAAGCAATTAAATAAATAATTATTAATATTATTTTACTGTTATCAGTTACCAATTAGAGACTCAGCCTTGTTATTGACTACTCGGTCTTGACTATTTTACGGATATTTAAATTTCGTTTTTTCTTTCACTGTATTTTCGTTATGTTCTCACGCTCCTGTGAACGTGAATACACGCAAGGTTAAATTGCTTAAAAGCGAACTTCTCAAACCGAAAGAAATCTGCTGTCACTTCACATATGGAAAATTATATTATTGTACCAGAACATTTAACCAGTAATCTCTGATTTAATTTTATTTAAGATACGTTATAGTAACGTATGAAAAAGATATTAATTTCAAAATAGTGGTAGGAACATTAAAGTTTTCCTTATAGAATGCGATTCCTGCACAAGAAAATTGCAAACAATAAAACCACTCAAATCGCAAATGAAGAATATATTTTATTCCTCATTTGCAAAGCATAAGAATCGGTTGATTTCAATTAACCCTTTAACGGTCAAAGCATTTTCTTTGCTAAGATGTTGAAATAAATTAATGACACCGGTAATTGTGAACAAATATATATATATAAATATGAAAAGGTGATATTTCTAATTCATAATAAACTGGAATTCTTAAAATAAAAATTCCGGTGTCGTTGTTGCATATGCGAATTAAAATTTTGTGGTTTCGTAGCGAAACCAATGAATGTTAAAGGGTTAATCCAATAATTGTTTAAAAAAATTAAAACAACCAAATAAATAAATAACCATTAATATTATTTTATTGTTATCAGTTACCTATAAGTGACTCAACCTTGTTATTGACTACTTGGCCTTGACTATTTTACGGAAATTTAAATTTCCTTTACTTTCGTTATGTTCTCATGCTCCTGTGAAAGTGAATAGAGAAAATTATATAGTTTCTACCAGAAAATTTAACTTGTAATCTCTATGTTAATTTTATTTAACCCTTTCCGGCGCAGACAAGTTCTGTTCGTAAAATGAGAAATTGTTGACTGACACCGGAATTTACAAAAGACCTTTTTTAGAAATTAAGAACTCCCTGATTTAAGCTGTCTTTGTAAAAGTAAAATTTTACTAAAATATTATTGGTGCAGTTTGTATGTTTGGAATTAGAATTAGGTGTTGCCGGAGTGTTAACCCTGGGCCGGAAAGGGTTAAAATACGTTATAGTAATGATGAAAAAAATATTAATTTCAAAATAGTGGTGGAAAATTAAAGTTTTCTCTATGGAATGCGATTCCTGTACAAGTACTTTAACGTTGCAAAAAGTAAAACCACTCAAATCGTAACCGAAGAATATCTTTTATTCTTCATTTGCAAATCATAAACATCGGTTGATTTCAATTAATCCAATAACTGTTTAAACAAATTGAAACAACCAAATAAATAAATAACCATTAATATTATTTTACTGTTATCAATTACCTATAAGTGACTCAACCTTGTTATTGACTACTTGGTCTTGACTATTTTACGGAAATTTAAATTTCCTTTTATTTTTCTTTACTTTCGTTATGTTCTCACGCTCCTGTGAAAGTGAATACACGCAAGGTTAAATTGCTTAAAAACGAGCTCCTCAGACAGAAAGAAACCTGCTGTCACTTCTCTAACGTAGAACCAGGTATCGATTTACACTCTGATGGACGATACAGAAACCGCGACAACAATAAATAATAAATACATAAGAATAAAAAAAGGGCACTACTTTCGGTCGATGTTGACGCATTTGCGACTACAAGTCGCCTATGCCGATTCGACTTGGCTATTCCATTACGGGATTCTAGAGTTCTTAAAATAGGTTAATAGATGAAATATGAAGCTGTATTTCACTTTCGTTTATGCCGAAAATAAGTTGACATGACGTCTTCGTGTGTTTTTTCGAGAAAAAAGATGCTAAAAACTGAAATAATATCTCTACTTGTATCAGAAACTGGTTACTAGATCCGAACACGTTGAAAAGACCACTTTTGGTCAAAAAAATGAGAACTTTTTATTTGTTTATTTTACTTGATCGTTTTTTTAGTTTTACAAAACAGGTTTCTTCTTCTGCTATGGTAATTTTATTTTATATGATCTCGGATTTTGATTAACATATACTCTGTAAAAAAAGGCATATGTTTGTTAATCTACGAAAATATAATGTAACCACGAGCAAAAATATACAATAACTTCTTAAGGTAAAATAAGACTGGGTGCACTTTAATAGAAAATATGCCAGCTTTAAGATCAATTTCTTCGGAAACTACCCGAACGATTTTGAAGAAATTTGAAATCCATGTTCCCTAGAATATGCTCAAGATTTATGGCTGACAGTTTTTCTGCGACTAAAACTTTTTATTTTAGAACAATGGCATATTTATAGATATTTTTCAATTTTCAGATTTTTTTTTCCTATAACTAATAAAAGTTTTTTTAAACGGTCTGCCATATATTATCTTATATTTATGCTCTACCATCAATTTTTTTTTTAATCAAAATCTCCCCAGTACTTTAGAAGATAATGGGATTTTTATTTGGAAATTACGATTTTTCAGGAGAGACAAAAAACTTAGGCATTTCCAATTTGTATGACGTTCTTACACAGCTTTCTCAAACACGTAAATATGAATATACAAACAGCTGGATAAATTTAGTTTCATAATGAGGTAATTCTTTTAACCGATATCGGTTTTTTCTCACTTCCAAATTGACTTCCAGACCAGCATCTTTTACACAAATTTTATTCGATCAGCACCACTTTTTTTATATGACAGACTTATAGTCGTACCTTGACAACATATGGCTAATGCAAAATATATTTAAAAAATATAGTGGTGCGAGTATAATAAAAAAAGTAGAAAAAAGTAAAAAATATTATTGTAAACTAAATGTGAATGGGCATGGCCTGGTTTATTTTCTAACCTGGTGGATTGTCTTTGACTCTTGAATTCTCGCTTGGATTTTTAAGATTATTTCTAATAGTCAGAAAGAGGAAAAGGGCATACTAATGTATTTAGGAAGGTTTGAAGAACTTATTAAAAAAAAAAAAAAAAAAAAAAAAAAAAAAAAAAAAAACTTTTTTTTTTCTTTTTTTAACTCAGGAGAATTACACTTTACATTGCTAGAAAAAATGCTCTTTGCCCACGGAAATTTCAGAAACCAACACAGTCTTTTAAATTTAAAGAAGCAGTTATAAAAATGAAGTTTATTCACTGATACTGATTTACGTAAAAATTTCCTGAGACGCATAGTTGCTAACCTCTAGATTTTTTTCTTACCAATATCTTTAGCTGAAAAAGTTAATTTATTCAAATGCAAATTTACGCATTTAAATAAAGCAAACATTTCTGTAAGATTTTACTGGTATCAAAAAAATTGGGAGATCAGCAACTACGTGAGAGTTTTTATTGTTTGTTGATATGTTCAGGCATATCGATATTTGGATCGTTATCAGTTTTCAATGAAACATACTCGGCTACGTAATTGAGTACGTGAAAAAAAATATCAATTTTAAAAACTAAAGTTAATGTTGTTAATTTATCACCAACTCTGTAAAAAATAAAATGTTTACCCGCGAATTGGTGCATTGAAATTTCTATCTTCCTTATTCAGAAAACATGATTAATACATTAGAGCAAATGCACAAAAACTTGTACGTTTATTATTATTATTATTATTTGTGTACTCTGTTTAGATGTGTACTATCATCTCTTAAAATTTTGCCCACCTTTTCTGAAACACCTTATGTATTTTGGAATTCAGTAAAGGATTTCCAATCTCTGTGATAAAATTTCAAATTCGAATTATACTAAGTATGTCTAAATGTTCATCTTTATATTCAGATCAATCATAAACACTGCGTTTACATTCAACTTCATTAATTACGTTGTATTGTGTTGAAGTGCTAAGTAGTAGAGCAGCATTAACCCCTTCGCGACGGGAGCCTTTACGAAATTTTTAATGTTTTATCACCAGTCTTAAAAAACAGAAATTTGTTTCTTGTTAAATCGAGAAAATGCCCCGATTGAATGAGGTAAATTTTACAATATAATTTTACCGGTGGGAATAAATGAGGATTCTTAAGCCTTTTTGCGGCACGAATACGTGTCGCTTGTCCCCAAGGGGTTAACCACTTATCTGATCAATATCTTAGAAACAAAACTTTTAAATAGTGCATATTATTTATTTATTTTATTTTAATTTAATTTTATTTTATTTTATTTTATTTGCGTCTTTTACAGAATTTTTAATCTTTTACACCCATTTTTCAAAACAGAATTTTTTTTTTCTAATTGAATCATAAAAATTTTCAGATTAAATAATACAAAATTTACAATAAAAATTTACTGTTGAGAACGATTCTCAATAACACGTTGCCGCGTCACCAGAAATTTAGAAAAAGTTTATTTCAAAATATGGAAAAGCAATTGTACATTTGTTATCCTCAAAAGCTATAAACGTAAAACTTAATAAAGATTTTCTGGTGAAAATCTTAATTAAATTTAAATTGGATTATTCCACCGTCCTTCAGGGGCTTAAAACTTAAAGTAAAGTTGTTAAATGTTAAAGTTGAAATTAATGTTAGCACATAGTTGAGTTTTAAACAACCAGGGATGCAAGCGTTGCATCACAAATGGCTAATTTTAACCACCAAAATGTAGTAGCATTCTTAGATTTATTAAATCTGGGAAATCTTTTTAATGAATAAGACTAAGTACTATTAAAATTTAGTGATACCAATCGGGCATTTCGAGCACAGCGCTTGCATCCTTGTGCAACCAGAAGCAGACAGTCAAAGTGCTAGGGATATGGAATAACAAAACATAACATAAAGACACTTTTCAGAGCTGTTTATTCTATTTTATATTTTATTTATTTTTATTTACTCATGTTTTATGTACTAAGATTGCAATTATTTTTATTATTTTCTCTTAACTTTTTCTGACTTCTGTTTGATATTCTCAAAGCACAGTCCTTTTCGCTTATAATTATTTAGAATTCTCTTTTTCAAATTCACTTCAATTGACCCTATCTTATCTAGTTATTTACTACATGCATTATTTTATTTTATTTTTTAATTTTTCTTGTAAGATTTTTTCTGGACTCCTTTAATTTCTTCCCTGTGTGACTTGATATGACCATTCATTAGAATTTAGATTAAAAAGCAAAATATCAATGTTTTTTGCTTAAAAATTACAGTACACAGTAACTTTTTCTCCACATTCCGTTGCATTCCAATTAATTAATCAAGTAGATTTGAATGTTGTGATTGAATCTATACTTATTTTTCTTATTCATTTTCTCTATCACTAATCAGTGAAAAATTATCTCCCTTGTTAATACATCATTAAAACAAATGACGAATTTCTACTAAAATCGACATATTTTTCCAGCAGCTTTTACATACATTTTAATAGGCATTATCTCTAGAATTCCAACTGGCCGCCATTTTTTTTCAAACTTTTTTTTAAAAAACTCGATCAAAACAACATCTGCAAAAAACGAAGACAAAACATCAATAAAAGATCAAAATTTGTAAAGTTTCCATTGCACCAAACTCGAGTATTGAGTATCTGTACTCCGAGGAGTTGTCTGAACTCCAATAATTTCTTCTCTTTGTGACATGATATGATTATTCATTAGAATTTAGATTAAAATGCAAAATATCAATGTTTTTTTATTAAAAATTAAGTGTGTCACAATAGCTATTTCTTCCACATTCCCCTGCGTTCAAATTCATTAATGAAGCCGATTTGAATGCTGCGATTGAATCTATACTTATTTTTCTTCTCCGTTATCGCTATCACTAATCAGTGAAATGTTATTCCCTTCAGTGTCGCCAGTGGGCTACTTTTTTTAAATTCAGATTTCTTGATTCGCACCACTTTTTTGAAACGTCACAATTTCGTTTGTTTTCGCCTTTATTAATATGTCATTAAATAAGACGCATTTTACTATTTCAAAAAAGTGATGCCAGTCAAGAATCTGAATTTAAGATAAGTAGCCCATCTGGCAACACTGCCTCACTTGTTAATACATCATCAAAACAAATAACAATTTTCTACCAAAATCAACATATTTTTCCGGCAGCTTTTACATACATTTAAATGGGCGTTATCTCTCGAATTCCAACTGACTGCCATTTTTATTCTTTTTTCAAGACTCAATCAAAACAACATCTCCAACAAACAAAGACAAAACTTCAGAAAAAGATCAAAATTTGTAACGTTTTCATTACACCAAACTCGAGTATTGAGTATCTGTACCCGGAGGAATTGCCCGAACGCCAATAATTTCTTTTCTTTGTGATATGATATGATCATTCATCAGAATTTAGATTCAAATGCAAAATATCACTGTTTTTTGGTTAAAAATTAAGTGTGTCACAGTTAGCTTTTTTCTTCCACATTCCGTTGCGTTCAAATTCATTAATGATGCCGATTGAATCTATACTTATTTTTCTTCTCCGTTATCTCGATCACTAATCAGTGAAATATTATCTCCCTTGTTAATATATAATCAAAACAAATAACAAATTTCTACTAAAATCAACATATTTTTCCGGCAGCTTTTACATACATTTAAATGGGCGTTATCTCTCGAATTCCAACTGACAGCCATTTTGTTTTTTTCAAAGATTTTTTTATAAGACTTGATCAAAGCAAAACATCTGCAACAAACAAAGACAAAACTTCCGAAAAAGATCAAAATTTGTAAAGTTTTCATTGCACCAAACTCGAGTATTGAGTATCAGTACCGCGAGGAGTAGTCTGGATGCCAATAATTTCTCTTCTTTGCGATATAATATAATCATTCATTAGAATTTAGATTCAAATGCAAAATATCAATGTGTTTTGGTTAAAAATTAAATGTGTCACGGCAGCTTTTTTATTTCCACATTCCGTTGCGTTCAAATTCATTAATGATGCCGATTTAAATGTTGCGATTGAATCTGTATACTTATTTTTCTTCTCCGTTATCTCGATCACTAATCAGTGAAATATTATCTCCCTTGTTAATACATCATCAAAACAAATAACAAATTTCCACTAAAATCAACATATTTTTCCGGCAGCTTTTACATACATTTAAATGGGCGTTATCTCTCGAATTCCAACTGACCGCCATTTTTTAAAAAACCTTTTTTTGAAAGACTCGATCAAGGCGACATCTGCAACAAACAAAGACAAAACTTCACAAAAAAGATCAAAATTCGTAAAGTTTCCATTGCACCAATCTCGAGTATTGAGTATATCAGTACCCCGAGGAGTTGTTTGAATGCAAATTATTCTCATAAATTATTCAGTAGTCCGTCGCATTACTTGAATCACGGAGACTGACCTTATTAATCACGAATAATTTGGATGTATTCTTTAAAAAACATAATGGAGGTTGGGTATTGGAATTTAGTTAGGTGTGGTTTGCAACGCTGAAAATGAAACCCCCATCTCTGTTTGCAACAGCCCTTTTGCGACGAATGGTTCCAGTTAGCAAAAAAATATGTATACCTGAGTGGTTTTTAAAGAGGAAGAAATTGAATTCATTATCTGCTGCTACCACGTGGTGTGTAAACGAGAATTTTCGACACGGATACTTTTCTTTTTCTTTTATTTTACTTTGATGCGGTAACGTTACCGATTAGTTACATTGTACTACAAGTATTACATACTCAAACAACGTCGTAGTTAAATAAGCTTGGGTTTTAATTTAACGTCCAAAAAGCAGAATGCGCATTCTACAATCGTAACTTCTCAAAATGCGCCATTACTTTATTTTTATTTTATGTTACTTTAATGCTGTAAAGTTACTGATAGACCATAGTTGCCAACCTATAGATTTTTCTAATACCAATATTTTTATGCAAAAATATTTTTTTATATAATAGCACTGCTTCTGAACAAATCATTTTCTTAAGAATTTACTGATATTAAAAAAATCGGGAGGTTAGTAACTATGGATTAATTATATTATTTCTCATGCGCGGATGCAAGCCGAGCCCGTAAATCAATGGAACAAACTTCCACTAGTAAAAATGCATACAAATCTTTACTTAGCTTATGCCAGTAATTTTACATGTAAGGATCTTGCGAATTACTTGATAAAATTAGACGATAATTTGTATCAAAATTTACTGGTGAAAGATTGCTCCATTGGTAATACAGTGTTGCCAGTGGTCTACTTTGGAGCCGTTCATAAATGATGTCACACTTGAAGGGGGGGGGGGAGGGGGTTCAAGCAATTGTGACAGTTTGTGACATGGGGGTGGGAGGGGGTTAAGAAGAAATGTGACATTACACATTTAGGTTAAAATAAAAACATTAAAATTCTGCGGATTAAATTACGAAATATGAAGTTATTTTAAAATGAAAATATTTTGTATTCATAACGATAAGATTTAATGCCAAATATGTTAAATTCTATTTCAAATTGCAAAATACTACTATTTTCAATTGCTCTTACATGTTAATATTTTATTACGATTCTATATTAATTATTTCTTTTTGTTGTAAGCCTTATTTCATAGAAAATAAGTACATGGATAATTTTTATTGTTCAGCTCACAAATATAATTAAAACACATAGTTAAAGTTTAAAAATTTAAATACGATCTAAAATGTGGTGTTTTGTTTCTGAATTGCAAGTATATATTTACTTAATGTAGCGTGACATGTGGTAAGAGGAGTGGGAGGGAGAAGGGGGTAAAGTGAAGTGTGACACTTTGTGATAAATGGGGAGAGGGGAGTCAAAAAAAAAAAAACCGCAAGACATCATTTATGGATGGCCCCTTTGATAAAATTCATATTACTTAGAGATCTTTCTAGTTGACTTATGTAATGACAAGTTAATTCAGGCAAAAACAAGAGGAATTTTACAATTTAAAAAAATAAAGTTGTGCCAATCGAGAAATCAGAATTAAAAAAAAATAGCTCACTGGTAACACTAAGGTAATCATGCCCTGGATACACGAAGGAAGGGGTTTTGGCAGTCATGCCCTCTTTAAATGAAGACCATTTGTATAGAACAGTAAGTTTTTTAACGCTAGAATTATCGGAAACTTGAGTCAAGTTTTACAGTAATATTTCACACCATAATTTTTATTTTAGAACATTTTTAAAATTTCCTCAGACACACATCCTTAGACAGCATCATTAGCTACATAAATTAGAACCAGATACAGATTCAGCCAGGTGGGGAGGCCTACTAATTGGTTTGAGCAACACATTAGAGCCATAAAAAATAGTTTAATTTTGCCCTCCCCTCCTCCCAAAAAAAGTACAAAATTTATTTACCGATACACCAGCTTCTCACAAACCACCCTTCTCTTACTGTTTTTTTTTCTCATATTAATTTGATACAATAATGCTTCCGATTAGTCTCTGTACTCGCATGCCCAATCTGAATAGACATCACCTTTTTTTTTTTTTTTTCCCAAAATTTGTTTTTGGCACCGGCAATAAAGAAATAGAAAATGTAATTTATTTAATAGAGCATTTTTGATACTGTTTACTTGAAAGTAACTTCTTTTGAAAAAGTGCTACCGATCTATTAAAATTTATGTAACTGACACCGGAGTCGAAAAGGTTAAACACTTCGATTATGTACAAAATTATCACGTCCTCAAACGAGCACCATACTTAAATACTTTGAGCTCAAGGAAAATTTAATAGTCTTGTTCTTTTTGCCAATTTACCTCTGAAAAAAAAAGTTTTATGCGAATTTCCAAATTTATTTTCATAAATAGATTATAACATTTTGCACAAAATTCAACCAGGAAGGACATAGCCCCTGAGAGTGTATGATTTTTTATAATTGTCACCGCTATTTTGTAGAAAGTAATCTTCAACTTATTTTATTGCAGAATATTTATCAGTTGTTTCCGAATAAATAAGGTGATGATTATTATTTGTATTTATTGGTGACTAAGTAAAAACCATTTACACTCTGGGTATGCGCACGTTCTGTCGGGTTAAAAAAAAATTGATGCATTTTATCAATGATTCTAGTATCTTATTAACTGCGCCCTTGTTTTGCCCGTACGCCGTACAGCCTACGTGTTTTTGCCAGTCGTGATTTGGCCGTACCAAGTACGGACATCCATACTCCACTCATAATTTATTTTTCTAACCAATGTAATTTTATTGTAAATTTTGCATTATTTAATCCAGTCATTTTTCTGATCCTATTATTTAAAAATTCCTATGTTAAAAAAAACCGGTGTTAAAAGATTAGAAATTCCGTAAAAGACATGAAAACAATGGACATTATAAGAAATTTTTTTTTCAAAAATAATGATCAATTAACCTTTTCCGGCACGTTGTGCCCGGTCTGGGATACCTAATTTAAATTCCAAATTTGCAAACGGCACCAATAATATTTTAGTAAAATTTTGCTTTTAGAAAAAAAAAAAAAATAAATAAATAAAAATAAAGCTTAAATTCAGGATTTCAAAATCGCCAACTGAACATCAATATTTTCTTAGAAAATTTTTTGTTTTAGATTTTTCTTGCAAATTGTTCGGAAAGCATCTTTGGAGGTTAATTTTAGTGCAAATGGTGTAGAAACATAACATGGAATTTTCTATTAAAAAATATTGGTGTTCAGTTCGCGGACCATTTGGGAGCCTGTATACTGCATTCTTTATCCATATTATAAATTTTTGCATAATATTTTTCATTCCACATTTTGTTAAGTATACTTTTTAAAAACTGTCCAAGTATAAACAGTCCCAAATCATTAATTTATTACTTATTTTCAAAAAAAAAAAAAAAAAAAATTATTATAATAGTATTTTATTTTTTTTCATTAAAAAGTTCTAAAATAAGGAAATATAATTGAACTAATGCATTAAACTTTGTTTTCAAGACAATTGCAAATTTGTACAATCTGAGAATTCAGGGGCTTCTTCACTGTAAAATTCATTGTTCTAAAAAGTTGTGCGTTATATGGAGAATTGCGTTATATAGAATTGTGTTATAAAGATTTTCTACTATACATGCATTTATTTCATTATGATATTTTAGATTTTTATCTTTCAAGCATGTATTGAGAGGAAATAACCCTTCAAGCCATAAAAACATCCAACAAACACTCACAAACTAAACAGTCTTCTTATCTTTCTGCACCTGATATCTGATCTCTGTTTATAAAGTCGTTTTGCGTTCCATTTGTATTTAATTTCTTTTATTCATTTTATTATTCCCAGCATGCTCTGCAAATTAATGAACTGGATTCACATTTAAATCATTTATTGCCGAAAGAAGCTGGGAAATTACACAAAGAACTTCTGATCTACTTAAACGCTTTAATTTACCTCTGAGTTTCTTGGTTATTAATTTATATTCAATTATCATTCACCAGTTGGGGATCAGTTCTCCATTATACCATTTGTAGTATTATTTAATTTGCTTGCTAAAATTATTGTCACGTACAGACATTTAATGTGTGTTACGCAAAGGAGTTGTTTTCCTTATGAAAATATGCATATAAATATCCGTATTAAATCTATCGCGTAGCGATTTTGATGTCTAATTGAACTAGTTTGAATGAGTTTGGTGTCATTTACTGAAGTAATTGGTATCGCTTTATTTAATTACACTTGCGGGAAAATTGGTAGAGCTTTACAAAGCTCGCAGCGTTCCTAAAATTTTCTCCCTTTTCTATCACTATTTTATTTTTTTGAAGAGCGCTGGTATATTTACATAGAGCACTTAATTTTAATTCTCAAATGTCACATTGGCACCTGAATTTTATAGTTAAGGGGACATGGTACCTTGAAATTGATCAAAATAACGCTTTTCTTCTTTTAATATTAACTGAAAACTTCTTTAATTGTGAATATTTTGACACTTCACTGTTGACTGTACTGCTATGATATTGTGAGATATTGTAAATTTTGTTAATAGATCTGGTACAATTACCTACACAAATAGTAACATCGAAAAGAGTTGATATACTATCTATTAAAAATTTCTGTTTTAAGAAAGTGGTGCCAGTTAGAATTAAAAAATAGTCGTCTGTGGCAACCTGTAATATTAAGTTAATCATTATAAATAATTTATAAATGGGACTTTATTCTGATTTCATATAATTTCGTTGAATAAAATTGTGAAAAATATAAAGGATGAGTAGAAAACATAAAATATGTATTTTTTAGTGATTAGGCGTGTATCTATCAATCCTCGACCCTGTTCAAAAAGAAATAAAATCTAAGAATTTGTCACCAACACATCATAACTCACATCACAATAACTAAATTTTATAAGTCAAACGTAATGCTCAGACGTAATCAGAAGTGATGTAAAAAAATTAATAAGGAAGTGGCAATACATAAGAATATATTCAGGAATCATTTTCTAAGTTTATTATTATAAATAACTTATGATTTTCATTTTATTTTGATTTCATATGATTTCATTGAATAAAGTATTAAGAAACCGGACGGATGAGAATTAATATGTAAAAAAAGTTCTAATATAAAGTATGTAATTTTTTACATCTTTTGTGATAAAGCGTGTATGCATCCATCCTCTACCATGTTCAAAAGAGATAAAATCTTAGGTTTTCTCACCAGCACATCATAACTCAGATCACAGTAACTAAATTTTATAAATCAGGCGTAATGATCAAACGTACTTAGAAGGTATGTAAAATAATTAATAAGGAAATGACAATACATAAGAATATATTCAGGAATTATTTTGCATATTCCAATATATTAAGTTTATTATTACAACTAATTTATAAATTTGATTTTATGTAACTTCATTGAATAAAGTATTGAAAAACAAAGCGGATGATAATTAATAAGTAAAAGTGTTCTAGAAAACATAAAATATGTAATTTTTCACATCTTTAGTGATAAGGCGTGTATATATGCGTCCTCCACCAACATCTTTAGTGATAAGGCGTGTATCCATCCATCCTCCACCATGTTCAATAGAGATAAAATCTAAGGTTTTCTCACCTACACATCATAACTCAGATCACAGTAACTAAATTTTATAAATCAGGCGTAATGATAAGATGCAATCAGAAGTATTGAAAAATAATTGATAAGAAATGGCAACACATTCGAATATATTCAGGAATTATTTTACATATTCCAATATATTAAGTTTATTATTACAACTAATTTATAATTTTGATTTTATTCTAATTTCATGTGATTTCGATGAATAAAGTATTAATAGCGGATAAGAATTGATATTTAGATAAAAGTTCTAGCAAACATAAAATATGTAATTTTTGACATCTTTACCGATAAGGCGTGTACACATCCATCCTCCACCATGTTCAAAAGAGATAAAATCTAAGGTTTTCTCACCAACACAGCATAATACACATCACAGTAACTAAATTTTATAAATCAGGCGTAATCATCAGACGTAATCAAAAGTAATGTAAAATAATTAATAAAAAAGTGGCAATACATAAGAATACATTCAGGAAGTATTTTCTAAGCTTATTCTAACTAATTTATAGTTTTGATTTTATTTTGACTTCATACGATTTCATTGAATGAAGTATTGAGAAACCCGATGAATGAGGATTAATGTATAAAAAAAAGTTCTAGAAAACATAAAATATGTAATTTTTTACGACATCTTTAGTGATAAGGCGTGTATACGTCCATCCTCCACCATGTTCAAAAGAGATAAAATCTGAGTTTTTCTCACCAACACATCATAACTCACACAGAGTAACTAAATCTTATAAATCAGACGTTTTCAGATTAAGATAAAAGTTAAAGTGTATAACATTTTATTCATAAGAAAAGGGAGAAAATTGTTCGGTTAAGTCTTGGGTAAGGTTTTATGCCTACATATTTTATTTTTTATTTTCCGATCTTCACATCGCTAATATGTGTTTAAATATTATAGATAGTACGCTGATTATGTCAAACAAATTATGTGCATATTTATAATGATTGATATTTACCTTTTGTGTTAATTTAACCTCTTATACACCAAATTATGATCCGGGCATATTTTAAATTATTATTTTGGATAGTTTGCTTTCCAGCTTAGTTTAACTCTAAAATTATCAGAATTTCTACTTAAGTTTAAGAATAACATTCGACACAAGAATTTTTATTTAACTTATTTATTATATATTTTTTTATTACTTAATACTTATTTATTTTTATTACATTTTGCTTATTTATTTAACTTTTTTGAGAAAATGTTTAACTTATTTTATGGGGAAAAAAATCTGTTCTGGTCGAAATCTATTTAATTTATAGAATGTCAAAATGACCCTTCTTAGCTGTGCTGGTGTTAATGATATAAATCTATAAGTATAGATGCCAACATCTCTTAATTATTCTGGAGTCTGATTCAAATAAAATATGTTTAAAACCGAAAAATACGAAATGTTTCATGTTTGTATGAAGACCTTGTTAAATACTATTTTGAAAATCTTTTTTAAATGAAATTTCTGATTGATAACATATTTGTCTTGAAATTCCAGGACCCGTATGAACCCGGATCTATGCGTTAAAATATCGAAAGAACATTGTCTATTGATGTTTTTTTATTATGTCAATCCCGTAACCATTTATTCACTGGCGAAATTTTAAAAAGCCATTAAAAATATATAATTTATTAAATCTTTCTTCTATTAAAACTAAACTTAACTTTTCAAACAAAATATTTTGCTTAACCACGTTTAGAAAGCACAGCGAAACATGAAGCTAAATATTTTTTAAATGGTTATTTTCTGAACAATCAGAATAGATGTAACTTTTATTTTAATAAAATACTAGCTGACCCGCCCATTTTCCAGATTATAATCTGAACCCCTTCGCGACGAAAGTTTTAGCGTAATTTTTAAAATTCCACCACTGGTTTTTCTAAACTGAAAATGTTCTATAATTGAATTGCCAAAATCCGTTAAATAAGATAAACTTAACACTAAAAAATAACTGGTGAGAATAATGAAGGATTCTAAGCACCTTAAGTGACAAGCATACCGGTCGGTCGTCCCCAGCTAGTTAAAATGTTAGAGAACCTTTGAGTTTGTCATAATGATCAAAAACATAGGCTTGTTAAAAGTATCAAAGTGCAAAAAATATGTATTTAAAATCTTTTTTTCCCTTCATCCTAAAGTCAAAAAAGTGATTTTTTTTTTTTCAGTTTTACAATGATAGGGATGAGATTTCCGCTTTTTTGCACACCAGTAAAATTTTAGAGAAAATGCTATATTTTTAAATCGGAACATATTTGTGATTTAAAATAACAACATTTTCTCTAAGATTTTACTGGTGTCCAAAAAAAGCGGAAATCTCATCCCTACAATGAAGAATTTAAATAAGCGCCTATTTGATAAACTTCTTAAAGCTAGCTTATATAGTTTGAAAGTAACAGTGCAAAAATTAAATTTACTAATATTAGAAGATGCATTTTGAAGTTTCAATATCTGGGAATCTTGTATTGTATATTGCACCGTTTATAAATGATTGTAACTAAAAAAAAAAAAAACTGCATATTTTTGAATGCGATTTTTTTGCATATTGTTGAGAAATTAAAAATGCAGAATATAAGAAAATTCGAAAACTGATTTTTTGAAAATTTAAAGGTCCCGTGCCCTTTAAATGAACCTTAAATTTGTAGGATTTTATGTCTTTAATTCAGTTTTATTCAAAATATGTGCTTGCTCACTGTGTGGAAATGGGGGAGAAGTTGCTTATTAAAACTCTCTCTAGTGGTGAAAAATTGAGTTTAGCGGGATTTGAGTGAGTGCTTAAAATGGTGGGGGACAGAAAAATCTTCAAATTATTTTTGAAAACAATTATTGCATTATTATTTTATTTTAACTGCTTAAAATAACTTTGAACAAAGTTTCTATCTAGGGATGAGATTTCTGCGTTTTTGCACACCAGTATTATTTTAGAAAAAATGGCGATCTCTTAAATCTGAAAAATTTTCTGATTAAATAAACTAACATATTCTCTAACAAAATACTGGTGTGCAAAAACGCGGAAATCTCATCCCTATTTCTATCTTAACTGAAGCAGGAAATATTAATTTTTTAGTTTTGGTTTGTTTTCAAATTCTAGCTTCCAAGCAATAGTTGTCCTGAAAGTGATTTCATGTGAAAATGCTTTGTTCTCCAAGGGTGGGTTTCATCATTTCTCATATTTTAAAATTGTTATAAGTCAAGAACTAAGATAAATGATTCAAACTTGTAGCATGTCTTTTTCAGATTTTGATTCAGCAAATTTGAAAAAAAAATTACTTTCGAAAATATGATTTTTTTTTTTTAAAGTTAGATTTTTTTTTTTTTTTTTTTTTTTTACTTTTACTTTAAATATTTATAATTTTTATTTAAATTAATATTTTTTAAAATGCTGAATTAAAATAAAGATTAATACATTTCTGTGTATTTAAATGAAAAAAAAATTCTATAAATAATATTTGGAGTTAAAAAAATTTTAAATCATCCAATTTTTTAATAAGTTTTAATTAAAAAAAAATATGAGAATTTTTATCATATGATTTTGTTTACAAATAATATAGTTAAGTATCACAAAAAAAAATTCAAAATTTTAACTCAGTAAAAAAAAAAAAAAAAAAAAAAAAAAAAAAAAAAAAAAAAAAAAAATTAAATGTGTCCCGGACGCATTTTACCTACCTTTACTTGATTAGAGACCACAGAGATGTTTCCAGTCTTCTGATTGGTTGGTTTCATTTATAGATTTTTCTTATGTATATAAAAATAAAACTGAAAATTTTATCGTGAAAATAAAACAATTCGAAAAGTTACTAAGTAATGTATGTTTATAGAATGTTGTAAAGTTAAAAACTAAACGTCAACACCGATGTGTGATAATTTCGATTATTAATATTCAAATTTAATGTTTGTTTAGTTTTTAACTTTACAATATTATGTATTCACCATTTAGTAACCTTGTGATTTATTTTATTATCACAATAAAATTTTCAGTAATATGAAATATCAAATAATCATGAAATTGTTCAGCTTGTTTAATATATATCTATATTTAAAAAGAAATTAAAAAAAACTTTCGTTCCTTATATAAATACTAGAAAATTTGAAACTTTTTATATGTATGAATGCGTATATTTCTTAAAATATAAACACATTCAAAAGATTTTCGAAGCTGATAACTAAAATCAAATGTAATAAAATCCTTCCCCCCCCCCCCCAAAAAAAAAAAAAAAAAAAAAAAAAAAAAAAAAAAAAAAACTAAAGAAAAAAATCACAAAAGACAAAAGTTGAGCAAAACATTAAGTTGAAGTTTTGCATAAGGAAACCAGATGGCGCCATTGCATAATTTTTCTAACATGTTACATTTAATTTGTGCTTTCTAATGTAATAAGATAGCGTGGAATTCTGAGTTATTTTGTCATTTGTTAAGAATTAAATTAGATTAAAATGTTGAATCTTAAAATGCTGATTTACTTATACATAAAAAGAAAAAAAAATCATATATAATGGTATTGACTTCTGCCGTCATAGAAATTCCAATTTCCAAAGACCTTAAACAGAAGAAAAGACGAAGAGAAGCTAACCAATCAGGAGACTGGAAACATCTCTGTGGTCTCTAATCAAGTAAAGGTAGGTTAAATGCGTCCCGGACCCCCCTTAATAATGTACAAGCCAAAAACTTTAAAACTAATATATCCCATGGAAAAATCCATTTCCGCACCCAGAATTCTCACACTTTTTTACCAGTATTTTAAATCAAAAATCTTCGTTGCAGATTCTTTTAACATTTGCAGTAGAATTTTACAATAAATATTATCGTTTTAAAATTGTGGTAGAAAAGCATGAAATTTTTAGGATAAATTTATTTGTTTATTCTTTTTTTTACAATCGATCAGTTAAAAAAAAAAAAAAAAAAAAATTGTTATTTCTTTCATTTCATTTTAACCACTTAAGGGTGTATTTCGATTCAAACTGCTTGTTTTCCGATTTATTTTTGAATTCACTTTTGCTCTCAAACACATGAAACTCGCAGATTCTCTTATTTAGAAAGTGCACAAGGTGCCGTAAAGGTCAATTCTTTGATAAGTGTACAAAATATTGCAAAAAAAGCAATCAAAAACGGCAATTTGAACCGATTTTTCTGATGCGGGAGATAAGAGAACGAAAAAAAAGGTCTTCCAGAGAAGTTAATTGCTTATAAATCAAATTCTAATGAATTGAGCGTAAAAAGACTTTACTCGGCACCTCATAAGTCCCTTCAAGAATCCCCTCAGCAAGTTTCATGATTCTCCTTTTAAAAATGTGTCTGAAATTGTATCGGAAAATTTCGAGCTGCTGAAGGTGGAAAAGCGTTTTTTCGAATACACCCTTAACTGACCAATATTTATGCTGATCAAATTTGGTTATGTTTCGCCCAAAACTTTACTCGCTAGAGGGCTCTGAACACCTGACGTTAATAACTAACCACCCTGTATCTAAGTATTATCGTTAAGGAAAAAAAGTAAAAATGTATATTAACCCTTTAACGTTCATTGTTTTCACCACGAAACCACAAAATTTTATTCCGATATTCATTTATTTCGACATCCTAGCAATGAAAATGCTATGATCGTTAAAGGGTTAAAGAAGTGTTAAAAAACATAAAAAAGAAACCATCGCATAGTCAAAGAAAAATAAAATATCTATTATTAGAAACCTCCAGGGTTTGAGTTTAAAATACATCGAGGTACTGCTAAGCCCATAATCTAAAACAAAATGTTTCTAAGGACTGGCGTCTTGGATATTATTTATTTACACTGATACGGCATGTCTTCAGATAATATTCAAAACATTTTTCTTCACTTTAGAGTGCAGCGCTCTCTAAATTCTCTGATACATCTCAGAATCCTTTTCACATCCCCATAAAAATCTTCTTGCTCTTTTGCCGAAAATAACACCTCTCTAGCCATTTCCCACGGTGTTCGGATATCTTATGGGGGGGGGGGGGGCTGGAAAAGCTGTCGTGTACTGTTTTTTTCTGTGTCGACCCCCCCCCCCCCTCTCCCCTTGCAGACGACAAATGGTCGCCCAGAAAAAGCACGCAAACAGAAAATAAGAGAAAAGAATGAGAAAAATCTAGGATTTTTTTTTTCTCCTTTGACAATTCTAATACGATGTCGATTTTTTAAGCTTTCTAAAAAATAATAAAATAAATAAAGTGTTTGGAATTTAGGATATTTTGTATGCTGTCGATATATTTATGCTGATTTGATTTGCTGTGAGGTGATATTGTTGTAATGCTAAATGAGATTAAGCCCTTAACTGGTTTGCCCGAGCGGCGTTCGGGCAAGACGAATTTGCTTATTTAATCATTTAAAGCTTTTTGACACCACTATTATTTTTAAGAAAATTTTCATACTATTGAAAGCGGAAATGTTTAAACAAATTTTACGAATATTTTATTTAAATAATAGTGGTATGGGTCCGCTATTTTCAATTTATTGAATGAAAAAGAATTAACCAGTTAAGGGATTAACCAGAGCTGACAAGTTGTCGGCTTTTTTACACCATTATTATCTTAGAGAAAATTTTATTCTTTTAAATCGTCGAAATGTTTCAATTAAATAAAATAACATTTTTTGTATTAAAATACTGGTAAGTAAAAAGCCGAAGACTTGGCAGTTTTGGATTAACTGAAATTTGAAGATTTGTACAGATTTATTATAAAGAAGTCAGAAGTTTATATCAAATTATTCAAGGTTCGGATATCTTACGGGGGCAGGAAAAGCTGACGTGCACTGTTTTCTTCTGTGTCGACCCCCTCTCCCCTTGCAGACGACAAATGGTCGCTCAGAAAAAGCATGCAAACAGAAAATAAGTGAAAAGAATGAGAAAAATCTAGGATTTTTTTTCTTCTTCGTTGACAATTCTAATATGATGTCGATTTTTTATACTTTCTAAAAAATAAAATAAATAAAAAAGTACTTGGAATTTAGGATTTTTTGTATGCTGTCGATGTGTTTATGCTGTTTTGATTTGCTGTGAGGTGATATTATTATAATACTAAATGAGATTAACCAGAGCTGACAAGTTTTCGGCTTTTTCTACATCATTATTATCTTAGAGAAAATATTGTTCTTTTAATTCGTCAAAATATTTCAATTAACCTTCCTACCTTAATGGGTCTAATTGACCCAGTCCTATAATGCGTTTCATTCGATTCAAACCAGAAAATTTTTCATAAAGTATATTAAATAAATAACACATAGATTTAAGTTAAATAAGTACGTTAAATGGATTTAAATAAAAATTCTGGTGTGAAATATTTTAATCAAGTTTGAATAAAATTTCAACAGGGTAGGAAGGTTAAAGAAAATAACATTTTCTGTATTAAAATACTGGTATGCAAAAAAAAAAAAAAAAAAAAAAAAAGAAAAGAAAAGAAAAAAAAGAAAAAAAAACAGAGACTTGGTAATTTTGAATTAACCGTAATTTGAAAATTTGCACGGATGTATTATAAAGAAGTCTGAAGTTTATATCAACTTATTGAAGGCTATTAAGGGTTAGGGAATTTTTCAGGGAAAGCAACGGTATTTTCATTCAGAAAAACTTGCCTTTTTTTAATCGCACGATTGAACTTGGAACTTTTTTCAGTAGGAAAATACTAGTATTTCCTTCGAAAAATTCCCTGATCCGAAGCAACCCTGTTATTATTTAATAACTTCTTTAAATAAATAAATATATGTATATGAAAAAAGAATTATGTTAAGAGAATTTGTAATAGGAAAATAGGAATAAAGTTTCTATAAAACACTTTTTTCTTCAGATATGCAAATTTTCAATTAAAATGTCCAAATTTTAAAAAACAGTCAAGCATTTGAAGTGTATTTTAAAAAAATCCATAAATTTCTGTGTGTGTACTGTTCATATTGTTGTACTTAATATTTATTATCTGTTATTTTATTTAGAAGTATTTATTTTTTTCATTTAATTTTATCAATGGTTTATGATATTTGCATCAAGATATATGAATTACCAATAATATAGATAAGACTTCTAAAAATTGTTGTATTCAATTTTAATTAAAATAAGACTGCCATAACATCAAATTCTGAAAATGCTTCAAATATAGTGAATGCTTGAGCAAGCCCTTCACGTTTACCTTTCTTTTGCTTTAATTTCTGTATATACATTAGACTCCCGCATACGCCTATAATACATCATCAGAGGTGTAAACAATGAAACTTTCAGTCCAGATATTGGGGCAAATTACAGAATTTTTTAGTTTTATATCATTCCATATGAATATTAATATATAATTTTCGGCAATATGAATGAACTCGAGATTTATCATGAAGAAAGTATAAATTTATTTGTGAAAATAAATAAATAAAATATTGCTGATATCACAATCTTTTTACCAAATATATTTATCTATTAATGAAGCTTTTTTGGTAATTAAGGCTGACTAAACTTGAATTAAAAATTCATTACTTTATGATCTTTATATAAATTAATAGAGTATCTTAATGAGAAAACTTCATTCAATAATTAAAGGAAAGTGCATATTATTATGCATATTTAATTATACATTATTAATTATTTACTTAAGTGTTTCACTACAGAAGAATATCGTAAAACCTGTGAATGAACGTAAGGATTACGACTTTTGTGGTTTAAAAATTAAATGTAAATTTTCTTATTTTTAGTAGTGGTGCCAGAATCCTTGGAAATTCCAAGGAGTGTGCGAACCTTGTTACAGTAATTATAACGCGCGATATTGTAAATTTTGTTAATATATTCAGCGCAAATAAAAAACTTTAAAAGGTTTTCTTGCCCCATCTTCATAAAAATATCTTCACATTTGTATTTCAAAAATGCTAAGGCTTTGCTTTTTTTTTTTTTTTTGTATTTGAGATAAAAATTTAAAAGTTTTTGTACATGCTCTTTATTTCATATGCGATAAATCTACGCATGGAATTAGCCTACCTTTTTTTTTTTTTTTTTTTTTTTTTTTTTTTTTTTTTTTTTTTAATTATTAAAAATAAAATCGTAGCTGGCGTTGTTGAGCGTTAGAAAAAATATATATATATATATTACAAATTTAAAAAATTTTCGCCAAAACAAACCTTTATACTATCTTAATTTTCTTATAATAATATTCCGTACTTACTTCAAATTATTAAATTAAAATCTTGTTTCTAAATCTAATCTGTTAATCCTTATGCAGACGATATAAATTCTTAATTTGCCTTAAAAAACATTATTCCAGTATGCGTAAATTTAAAAAGATGGCTCTAAATTAAAAATATTCTTAATTAAAACTTTATTTCTTAATATTCCAAATAAAACTGATTTCTTCTATGTTTTTATCAACCCTTTTTAAGAAAGTCTTATTAAATTTATTCCAAAACCATACCTTTCAAAAAATATCATTATTTTATTTTATCTATTTATTTATTTTTCCTACGTCAACCTTTGATGTGTGCATATTAATAAATTCATTTCTTTTCTTTTTCTCTTAAAATTAATCATTTATAAAAATCGTCTGCCTAAGATATTTAAAATTCTGAGTCAATTATAAATTGGTTAAATAATATTTTTTTTAAATAAATTTATCGTTTGTGGAAAATAATCTCGTAGCTGGACAAGAATTCTGTTTACATAAAAGAATGATGGTTTGAGGTTACAGAATGTTCCAGAACTTTCTTTTTAGTTTAAAAAGGTGGAAGTCTCGAGATGAAAAAGAAGATTTCTTGGGTTGCTTCTTCGATGAGGACAGCTCGCTGAAATAATGATGGAATTTTTGCAAAGGGAGCTTTTCCTTCCTCATTATTACGAATTTAATAAATGAATTTACAGCAGCCCATGACTAATTATTGGATCTTCTACATTTATTTATTTATTTTGTTTTTTCGCTCACTTGCCATGACTGTGTGTTTCTTTTTAACCAGTGGAAATAATTCGAGTTCTCCTTAAATCGTCACATATATATAGGTCACAATTCTATTTCGATGTTTAGTCCTGTGATCAGACGGTTAAACTTAAGAAATAATTAGGGGAAACTGGAAATTCAATCCCTTCAGTTTGGTCTAAAATAAATATGCAATGTTTTCCCCTTGTACTGGATGAGCGTTGAAATATGTATGTACATATTTATAGTCAAAAAACAAGGTTTTTTTTTTTTTTTCTTTTTTTTTTTTTTTTTTTTTTTTTTCCTTAACAATATCTCAAATTGCGACCTTAATGTAGAACAAAAATATTAATGTGGGTGTACATTTTATTCAGAATTTTAACCTCTCCAACACTTGTATTGACAATGTTTTGATATAACTAGTTGTTTTGAGATATTTGTTAAGGTAATCTGGTCTCTTCTTGCTTCAAGCTCTTACGGCGAAAATTTTGAAATAGGATTGCGACCTTAATTTTGGATAGAAATATTGATGTGGGTGCTTATTTTATTCAAAATTTAAACTCTTCGACATTTGTATTGACAATGTTTTTGATAGAGTTAATTGTTTTGAGATAGTGTTAAGGAACTGTTTAAAAAGCCGTATTTTTCTACTATAAATATGTAAATATTTTATAACGCTCTCATAGTACGAGACAGCACAGCAGATTCATTTTAGACCCAATCTAAAAGGATTAAATAATTTCCAGTTTTCCCATAATTGAATGCTCTGACAACGGGGTTAAAAAATTAAAGTAGAATTGTGACACTAATATTCAATAAAAATAAAAAGTATAGGTACTCATTTTATTCAGAATTTTAAGATCTACAGCATTTGCATTGACAATGTTTTTGAAAGTGTTGGAGATTTCGAGATAGTGTTACAGTATTTAACAAAAACGTGTTTTTTGACTACTACAAATCTATGCGTATTTCCTAACACTCACCTGGTACGAGGGGTGAAACATGGCATATTCATTCTAGGCCTAAATTGAAGAGATTAAAACAATTTCCAGCTTTCCTTTAATTAATTCCTAATTCAACCTCCTAACCACTGCGCTATTAATGAAAATAATAATTCCGTATGTAAGAAAAAATCAGCAAACACTAATTTTGATTGTCGTCTGCTTTACAACAGCAGCTGAGAAACTGCTCATCTCTGTTGACGAAAACCTGATCTGCCAAAGAGAGAAAGAATATCAGTAGCTCTTCAATTAGTTCCATGAGCTTCAAAGCAGTCTGAAGGTCATGCAGGTTTGGGCTCGTTCAAGATCTTATCGAATTAGGCACATAGTTCTTACTATCTTTTTCTTTTTTTCTTCTTGTTCTTCTTTTTTTTTAGCCACTCACACAGAAAGAAATTTTTATTTTATCTTCTCTTCTTTTCTCCATTCTTCGAATTGTTGTCAGACAGTTCTTTAAAAATATCTAATGAATACCTTTAAACATGATGAATTATATTTCCATTAAAAAATATTTTCAGGTACTTGCGGTTGTGTTGAGTTGTTCGATATTGACATATAGATAAGCAGCTGTGAATTAATGATGCCTACCGAAAATAATGTGACAGAAAGCGCATAACACACTGGGCAATAACTAACTTGTTGGACACTTGTCAGATGTAGTCAAAACAACTAGAGATTACAGATCTTAAATGTGGAACTGTCAATTAAAACAGGAGATATTTATTTTTTCTTATTAAGTCTGACTTGACATTTCGAAAGAGAATCTCTATATGTAAATTTTTAAATGTTTCGAAAGAGTTATTGTTTTGATTTTTGTCTTTGCAATCAACTCATGTAGTTAAGAAAACATGCCCAAAATTACTTTTTTCTTTAATTTTTTTCTTCAATATATATATATATATATATTTTTTTTTTTTTTTTTTTTTTTGGATAGGAAATATTTAAATAATCAAAGGTGTCTGGACAATCTTTTTTTATCGTAATGCTAAATTATTTTCACTTCCATCTTAGTAAAATTATTTATATAATCTAACAAAAATAAAGTTATTCTTATAATTATTCAAAAGGAAATTAAATTAAAACTTCTTTTATATTGATAAATAGGAAAGAAATGCTGAAAGCCTTTAATACTCCAATTCCATCGTAACATATATGCTATTACCAGTGTTTCCAATTTAGTGGATATTTTAATTCACATATTCCAAATTCAAACCAGAAATTTAAAACAGCGAAATTTACCTCATTTATTAAGAAGCATTTAAAATAGCAAAATTTATTTTGGAATTTTCTGGTATGAATTTATTCTTTTATTTAATAATTTAAAGGGTTTTAAAAAAAGAAAAAGAAGCGGAAAATGTGGGGAATAAAAAATTAAATAGCAATCTAGCAAGCGAAACTGAAAGAAGGATCCTGATTCCTTCGTGCCAAAGAAAACTTAAGCTCTTCTAGACTAAGCATTCCAACTCAAATATGTCAAAACTACAGAAATATGAAAACTGTATTTAATATATATATATTTTTTTTTATCCTTATATATTTATTAAGGCTACCATCACTTCTCAGCTGAACTCGCGGGATGTTCATTCCACGTGGAATGCTATTAGCATCTTATTCTTATAAGTGGTAAGAGTTGCAATCAAGTTTAAGGCTTTTGGTGCATTTACTTCAAAATTCACCTCGTTACTGTTAAATCTAAGGATGTAAAATGCATTCGTATATTTAAAACATTTCTTTATGTAATTAATATATTTAACTTCGTTTTTTTTATCCTTGTATGTGTGTGCACTCTGCTTACAATGTGCCGGTTTTTTATACGAATCTATTTCATGACCATAGGTTTAACCCCTTGGGGACGAGCGACCGGTATACGTGTCGCATAAGGTTTTCAGGATCCTTGATTATTCTAACCAGTAAAATTTTATTGCAAATTTTGCCTTATTTAATCTGAGCATTTTCTCGATTCAAATAGGCAAAATTTTCTATTTTGAAAAAACCGGTGACAAAAGATTAAAAAAAAAAAAAACTCTGTAAAAGACGCTCATACCAAAAAAGTTAACACTTATCGATCCTATGTCATGTCTCATATGACATCGTGACCAACATCTCTTATAAGAATTTTATTGAATTGGCACCACTTATTTTTGGGAACGCTTTTAATTGTGCTTCAGCGCCATGCGTGATTCGTGATGGCTTTAGAATTTTACAATTAAACTATAACGATACAAATAGAATATAAAAAAAAAAGTTTATTGCCCGACAAGGGTTAACATTAGAATTGGAGATTAGACTGACCAATCTCGACTGCCCAGATTCGATGCGTTCGCACTTACTACAAGGCGATATTGGCAGCCGTAAATTTTTTTTTCTTCGGCGTTTATGTAAGGAATTCATATTTTTAAATATTTCCTACATTTCTATAAAACTCCAAATAAAAAATAAATCCATTTCTTTTTTTTTTTTTTTTTTTTTTTTTTTTTTGCACGTATTTCCTGTGTTTGATAAATTTGCCAGTTTACGGGAGGGTTATTTTTATTACTAGCTGCACCCCTCGAAATTCGACGGAAAAGAATTTATATTAGATATGATATAGATCAGTGTTATATACACAATAAGATACTGAGCGAAATAAACAATTGCCACCTCTTAAAATAGGGATAAAATAACTTTTCATGATGAAGATACACAAACTTCAGAAAATAACATAAAATACGGAAAACAACGCATAAAATATTATGTTGGATTTAACTTCAGCTACAAATCTTTTTTAATGCGGTTTCTAAACCTTAAACATTATTTAAATCCAAAATTATTTATGAAGTTAATATAATACCTCAGAAGACGAATTCAAAAATATCTGCATAGTTTATTTTTTCTCCGTTTAAATATCGCTTGGTAACTGTACAATAATTATAGCAGCAATAAAACATTTTAATTATAATAGAAACAGGGAGTTACTAAACTGCATAACCAACCCACTACACATTTACAGCACTTCCAATAAATTTATTTATTGGTTTGTAGCCTCCATGAACTTGTCAAAATTAATTTTATTGTTATGACAACGAAAAGAAAAAACGATATCTTTGTTATTAAAAAGAATAAAATTTTTGTGTTTGTTGCTGATATGCCGAAAACATTTTATTTATTTTTATTTTAAATAATAACTTAATGCAAGGAAATAAATGGTTTTAATTAATTTTTTATATTATGTAACATAGAAATATCGTAATACCGGCATATCACAGGTTTTATTCTTTTTTCTTCTAATTTGACAGCATTTACACCTTCCAGAAACACTCATTTTTACCGAAATAAAAGCATGATTTATGCAGTGTTTTAAAAATTCTTTAGTTTCATAAAATATTTATTACTAGCAGGCTAAGCCCGCTGCGCTGGTCTATTTAAAAAAAAAAAAAAAAAAAAAAAAAAAAAAAAAAAACATGAATCAAACAAAATATTGAGTATGATTGTGTTTTTTAAAGCTACTTCACCTCGAATGCTCTTTCACATTTCTGAAAATCATACAAAACGCCATTGTATTTAAAGATAGAAAACCAACGATTATAAATGCACCAAAAATGCATTAAAAGTTAGCAAACAGCTGTTTCGAATCTACTGTCGAGATTCTTCATCAGTTCAAAACTCAGCGAGCTAGAAAAAACAAAACTGAGCCAAAAATAAAAACAACAACAACCCGTTGACGCCAAAATATATTAAAATAATAATAAAATATTATGTTGTTGTATCAGCTTATGCATTCGATAAAATTCGAGCTTTTAAGGAAAAAAATATTTCAGTTGACCATTTATTGTAGAGTTTGATAGATAAATGAGGCAATTATGAAAAGAGCAATTTAAATATTGTCTATTCACCATACTTCTAAAATAGCGAGCGTTATGATCGCAGAGAGACTGACCATTGAATTTAAACAATTTCCAAGTGATTCATTGTCATTTGATAGTTTTTGAACTCTAAACCTCTCAACTTGAGAATATGGGTATCTGTGGAAACCATAATACATCCTCTATCAATATTATATTATATTTCGCAACGTACATCTGCTCTTGACAAATCTATTACAGTGTTCCGTTTTTGGAATGCAGCAGAATAAATAAAGTTAAATAAAGTTTTCCTTAGAAAAATAAGGTGAATGTTTTTTGAATGTGTGAAATTCATTTTTTGTTACAGATGTCATATACGCATTACGTTGACGTGATTGAAACAAAATGAACATTTTATGCCTCTTATGGAAATCCAACTTTGTTTTTAATTTATTAATGAACTATTTATTTACTTTCATTTGCATTTTAAAGTGTTACGCTCTATACATATAGAAGTAAAATAGAAAATAGAAATGTATCTGCCATTGAAAACGAAGTTTCCGTTCAAGGGGCGCCAGAAATGTATCACCCCAACGTGGTGCATATATGACATTTGTGCCTCTTTCTTACAACATGGGTGTGTGCATTTGCACCTAAATTTAGTTATTTAGTTCTATTTTTGTAATATTAACTGGAGTGTGTACAATGTACGGCACTACTTGATTATTCTATCGAGAAAAAAATTAATAGCAGAATATAGGAATAAATGTAATAATCGATGATCGTAAGTATGATAGCAATTGATATTACACGTGATACACGTATTTTTTTACGTCATAAGTGCTTTTTAATTCGACTTTTAATTTGTATTTTTTATTTATGTTTATTGTTCTTTCGTTATTTAAAATGAATTTATGTAAATTTGAATAATTTGGCGAAACTGGCCGACGTGTTAATCAAGTAGCGCTCAATTTACATTTGAAAATATCATATTTCACAAAAAACTCCGGCACAAACCCGGATTTGCAAGATTTCCTTCCAATACCAATGCGGCAAAATCCTCGTTTTAGAATAGCAAAGAAATGTGCATTTTTATAAATTATTTTCGTTATTTTAAAACGAAAATATTAATACAGTTACTATAGCACAAAACAATTTATAGAATTTCTAAAAAGAAATTGAAAGTAAATAAACAATTTATTAATACAGAAACAACTATTGCTGGGTTACCATATCAGGCAAAATAACACCGTTTTGGCGATAGTCAGATTCCTCAATGTGTATAAAATATCTGTGCCAAACATGTTTGGAAAAAACAATAATCGTTATTTATACAACATGTTTAAATACTGTAGTGTAGTGAAAAAAATGTATACATGACATATACGCACCACATTGGCGAGTTTTTTTTTTTTCTTCTTCTTCTTCTGATGCCGATTCGGGGAAATTTTTTTTTTCAAATACCAGTTACATATAGAGTTTACAATTATTTTCTGTTATTTTAAATAGAAAATAACAATAAATTTTAAAATAGTTTAGTTAATAATTATAAAACAAAACTATTTATATCCTTTAAAAAATAAAATAAAATAAAATAAAAATTTATTAATAAATAAACAACAGCCAGATTACCAAGTGAGGCATAAAATCGCCATTTTATTGCAGTCGCGCAAATGTGGTGCATGTATGAGAAATGTGCCTAGATTAAAATAATTTATATACTTGGGAAAAAAAAGAAAAAAATTGTAAATAGAAAGTTTATTAATAAATAGACGGGTTGCCATATCAAGCAAAATAATGATACTTTGGCGTCAGTTAATTACCCAGATGTATATATGGTATTAGCGTAAGAGACAAATCGCACCAACGTAGTGCGTATGAGATATCGGTGCCAAAAAAAAAAAAAAAGTTGCAGTTAAGTTATTTTACAGTATCTATGTATGTGGAAAAACATTTACCCTAAAATTTAAATACTATTCATTTTTGTGGTATTAACTGCTATATATGTATTTAAGTTAAATGCAAAGTGCTCTCACTCATTAAAAGAGAGAGAGAGAATAGTTTTTTCTCCGTCTTGTGCTTTTTTTGGTTTAGAATCGCATTGATTGGCGACAAAAGTAGATTGGAACAAACAACATACAAATAACAATTAGAGCCTTTTTTTTAAAAAAATAATTCTGCGAGTTTCTTTTGTAAAACACATAACGGGAAAATTAGATTTTAAAATATTTTTAAAAAAAGAAAGAAAAAAAAATACTTATGTTTTACCTAATGAAATTTTTGATGTGTTGTTTTCTTTTAATCTGTCTCGAAAGAAATAAATAGCCAAATATTGTGTCACTTCAAAACTTTTTTTCACATTGAGTTACTTACACTTAGTTATTATAAATACATTCTTTTTTTTCGTTAAAGATAAATATTTTCCTTTCATAATATTATTTTACACTAAACGGATTTTTTTCTTTTTATCATTATTTATTTTAAATCAATGAATTTACAGAGTTTTTTTTTTTTCGAAATGTTTATATTATTTTCCATTAGAGAAAGCATTTCATTTCTTTTTTGAAATATAATTATCGCCAAAAAATTAGTTGTTGCAACCCTTCCGTCAAAAATAACCGAAAAATACGAAATTTAGTACGAAAAATCAGAGTTATCCCTGTATATTTGTATCATAAACCTCCGCAAAAATATTTCCTATCGAATGATATAATCTGCAAAAAGATCCATCGGATAGTTTTTGAAAACACCCGTTTGGAAGTTTCAGAACTTCTGCTTTATAATATATATGATAATCAAACAGAAATGGCGCAATTTATAGAAATATTTTCATTTGTGCACACCACGGACCTTTAAATAAATAGAAGTTCAGTGTATTTAGATGCAGGAATAAAAGTCAGTGAATATGACATCATCATTGACACAGCTATAACAATGTATATTATATTCATGGAACCAATTTATCTAATTTCTGAATGACGACATTTTCTCCATCGAAAAAATTTCGCTTTAGATACTGTATTTTATTAAAGTTTATTTTCTGGGGTTTTTTTATTTATTTACATAATATTTAATAATACTACTCAGTAAATAATCCGTGTATTGTAACGCGATTAGTGAATAATTATGTGCAATCATTTTATTAGGATTAAATTTTACAAAAACCGTTATTTTTTTCTTTGAAATGCAATTACACATTCACCGATGAGATCAAGCTCCTGATTGGAGGAGCAAAATAAATTTTTATTATAGTGAGAAAAGTTTAACCTATTGCCACTGTTTTGAAGAAATGCCACGAAAAAACTTTTAAAATTAAAAATAAAATTTAAAAATGGAGATAAATTAAAAATTAGCCAGAATGGGCATATCTACACATAAACAGCTTTCATTAAAAAAAAAATAATAATAATAATAATAATTATCAAAATCGGGCCAGTAGAAAGCTCAGGGCTGCTGACTAAAAGAACAGCCAGGTCTTATAAATATATAGATTATTAGAGATGTAAATTTTCCACGTGGGTGAAAAAAGTCCGGGCCAGGATTTGAACCAGGGATGTATTGGCTATAGCCACCAATGCTCTTCCAAATGAGGCATCCCGGACGCGAACACTGGCGGACTCAGCCAAATTATTATTGTTGTTGTTGTTATAATTTAAAAATTTGATTTTACCTCGGAAATTTTTAAAGATTTTGCTTTTCTTTGTGTACCAATTATGAATTAGCTGTCTTAAATAAAGAAAGAATAATATAGGAATTTTCTGGTATGAATCAGAAACTATGTAATAAATAAAAGCGTCAAATTATCCTTTTAGTGCTTGTACCTCAAGGCATCACTTGCGCCCATACATTCCTATACAATATATGATTATTATAGTGTCCTGTACCAACCATTAATGTTTGTACCATGATTTTAGAATAACTCTGTATATAGCTAATCCAATTCATTTTAACTAATAGTTAACTGAAGTAAATTATTCATAATTATCATAAAACCGTATCAGTAATTAATTAGAATTACAGGTCCAATCTTAAAATAATAATAATAATAATAATTCCCCCCCCCCCTTTTTCTCTTTTAACTTCTTAACAAATTATAATAGTAGAAAATTACTGGTACCTAACGATTGAAAATAAATTCTATTTTTAATTTTATAAAATGTATATACAAAGTATTCCAAACTCTACCAACAAATTAAGAGGGGTGATAGAAGGCATCAAAAGGAGATCACCATAGAAGAGGGAATCGCAAACCATGTATTTAGTCACATATACAGAGTGTTTCATACTTATAGAACTTGCATTGATGATAGAAAAATCAAAACACTGCAACGAGAATATAACGATATGTATCTTATTTTGTGTGAAATGTGATAACATCACGGAAAAGTTTGGAACAGGGAGCTCAAGCAATCGATGATATCGTATGAACTGGCAATCTCAATCCAAAATATGGAGCTTCAAGTTGCATACTGCTGGTGAGCAGAATGGAAACTTATACTACTTTTTATATGATCACATTTGCAACAAAGGCGAGAATATCTATTGAAAGTTTCATCATAATTTACTTCAGTTTTCTGAAAGCTATTGCAGTCAACACAAAGTGAATTAGGGCAGATTATCCTGTATTTTTTATTAAATATGTGGTGTGCGATCTCATTGCAATCTTCTCTCATTTTTCATCCTCTTGATGCCTTTTATCACCTTTCTTAATTAGTCGATCGAATTTTGAAACATCTTGTATACATAGTAAATTTTACAACGTTTTTATTTTCTCCATTCGGACGTTTCACTGCCGTCGTTTCATTATCTAATAGCTTTAGAAAACCTCTTATTAAGCTCCAAAATTTCTTCATTTATGATATGTTGCTAGCTTTATGATATTTGATAGAGAAAACTTTCTGCTCAGATATTTTAAGTAGATAAAGTCATAAAAATTTCAATTTGTTTTTTTTTTCTTTCCAAGATCGCTGTTATTACGCGCTATAGAAAATGGAAGTAATATTGTTATGATAATCCTGTGCCACATACTGTTGAGAATTAGTTAATAACTTTTTCTTTTCTTTTTGTTACATTTAATATACTTTTTATCTCAAGGGACCTTTGACGCCTGAGATCTTCTTTGTCTCACTTATTAGTTCATAATATCAATTTCTAAAATTCAGTATTTCAGCTCTTCTGCTTAAAATAATAGAAGTATTGATTTAGTGATATTAAGTATTAGAAAATACCATGATTTACAGGGTTCGCATACTCCTTATATTTTTTAAGGACTCCGACACCACTATTAATGATAAGAATATTTATATTTAATTTTTAAGAAACAGAATTCGCAACCACACCCTTAATTCGCAATTTTCGTAACTTTTTTCTGCAGTGAAATACATTGAAAATATTGTAAAATTTTAGTGGTACAGCTGTGCGAACCCTCATTTATGAATTATAAACTTAAATGCTTTTTTAATTAATGATCATCCTAATTGTTCAATTTATTTGAAAATAACTACTAGAGCCCTCCTATAATTGTTAAATTTCTATGCCACTCGTTCTGAAAGCTATATTTGCCCTCTTTTTATATAGCATGAACATTCTAAGTATTTATAAAGCAAATGGAAGTCTGTTATTATCAGTGGCGTAGTGTTAAAAAAGAGGGTTTGTATTATTTTATATCATTTTCAGTAGTATTGCTGTCTACATTTTAGTTTTTTAATCACATGACGTTCAATAATTAAATAAAACTAAATTTTCTATATAATAGTGTTGATAGTAAACTAATTCAGTTCTCCTACCCCAATGTCTACACCACTAATCTTTCTTTCTTTCTTTTTTCTTTTTTTAATGGTCTGAAGCGATATGTACATTCATTGGCGAAGCAAAAAGATAATTTTAAGTTAAAATCTCTCCCATAGTATCCATAAATTGATAAAGGGCATTAAAAACACAAGTGTTACGATATAAATATGATGTATAAAAACCAAAATAAAGGAAATCATAAATTTTTTCATCTTTCAGCTGTTTCAAAGGCTTCAAAACTGGAACCCTCATTTCAATACAAAATTAATAATAATAATGATGATGATGATGAGAGGAGCAATAGTATCAAAGTACTAGTATGTAATGTTACTGCTCTTTCTCCTCCTCCTCTTCTTCTTCTTCTTTTTTTTTTTTTTTTTTTTTTTTTTCTTCCTTTCTGGTGATTGAAAGAGGTGCTTCTATCTGAAACTTTTAAACACATAAATATTATTATAATAATGCATTATGACTCTTTGTGTTTTTCATTGCGTTGTTTTTTATGCGGCACGTACTTACTAAACACTACCTTATGGACGTGAAACATGACGAAATAGTTTATTTTATGGATTACAATGGCTCAAAACTCCTGTTAGATGAGGATCATAGTTGCGTACATTTTTCTATTGCCATAATTTCCAAGCACTTAATCCACAGATCAAATAATTATGTTTGAACCCAAAAATGCTATTTAATAATTGAAGTTAAATATTTATCGCGACTTCATTAAATAATTTTTTTGAAATCCTAGAATGTTTGTTTGATTCATAGATTATACGGCGGAAATTGAGGTAATCAGAAACATTTTATAATCAGAATATTTATTTTCAGCATTTCACTGCATTACATAGTTTTTTACTGTTAATCAGAAATCTTTCATAATCAGAATATTTATTTTAAGCATTTAATTCGGTAAATATTTCGGTACTACATTACAAAGTTTTTTAAACAATTAACCAGAAGCTTTTGTGATCAGAATATTTATTTTTAACATTTCTTTCGGTAAATATTATGGTACTAGTACTACATTATTATTTTTTTTTTTTTAAAGATTAATCAGAAGTTTTTTGTACTCAGAATATTTACTTTCAACATTTCTGTAGGTTTATATTACAGTACTGCATATTTTAATACTCAGACGTTTTATAAGTTTTCCTTTTCTTTTCTTTTTCTTTTGTGGGATCCATTTTGTTTTGTGAGTTCATCAAGTATTTTCATTTTTTCTCTCTCCTCAACAACGCAAAATTTTCTGCTACAATCATTTTTATACAGAGATTTACGAAATTATGAATATTAAATTTGAAATTAAAAAACTGATTAGTGCTTTCTGTTTTCAGGTAAATGTAGTGCATTTTGAGTTATAGCATAGCTGCCAACTTTTACACATTTTTCCTACCACAAAAATTTTATAGTAAATACTGTCTTATTTAATCGTCGAAATCATATGATTAAACAAATGGAAAATCTTTGTACAATTTTAGTGGTAGCAAAAATGCGTAAAAGTTGGCAGCTATGGTTATAGCCTACTACTCCTTGATTAAGGCATTCTTCAAAATATCGCGTTATGTGTTGAAATGCTAACTTTTATTTTATTTATTTATTATTATTAACAAAAGTGCGAGAATTTTTTCTTTTTCTTTTTTTTTTCTTTCTTTCTTTTTTTTTTCTTTTTTTTTTTTTTTTTTTTTTTTGTAAGATTGATAACAGTAAGAAGAAAAAAAATTATGTTTCTTAATTAGAGGAATGAAAAAGATATCGCGGATATTTCAGAAGGTGGTCAATTTAGATTTAAAATAACCATTAAAAGATGACTTTTTATTTTATTTGGAGTTTCTTATTTGAACTCACATGATTTGTTTTATACTCTCAACTTGTCTAATTTTACTGTAAAATATTACAATAATATTATATTGGCAAAATTTGAAGGCTTGAAATTGTTTGCGCTTAGTGCAGAAAATTTATTACTTAATGTCATAATTTACATTGTGATTGTTTAAAATATTTCGTAACACTGATAATTTAGTTTAAAAATCTTTCAAAACTACACTTAGAAAGACATTAAAGTACATCTGTGTCATACAGCATAGTTAAAATATAAATAATCTCGAAAAATCACCTGTGGGCCGAATAGAAATTGCCTTCTAAAACAGCGATTTCAAAGGAAATTTATTTTTATTCAACTTTTTGGCATCTTTTTTCCTGCGCCAACATCATTATCTTTAAAAATACAACCCTATTGGGCGCTCAAGATTGCCATCTTCTTGAAGAAATGCTCACGATGTCTAATTGAAGAAGCAACAACAGGTATGCCAACTATGCCCCCGCTGCAAATCAGGCAGTAAAAGATATGACCGACATTCCCCTATCTACAGAGAAAAAAAAAAGTTAAAAAAATTCACCTGTTTTAGTCTTTAGTTCTTTCTTTTTTTTCTGTTTTAGTTTTCTTTGATGTTGCGCTTCAGGTGCTTCAGTTATTATCGTCTGCACCTGATAATTCTTTACTTGCGATTTTGATTGCAGCGTTTATGAACATTTATATCGAAAGTTTAGCCAACAGCTCTTTATAAGCAGCGATTTACTGTTCTTTTTTTCAATTAGTGTATAAAATAAATATGATAGATGGTTTTTGTATCGTGTCAAGCTTAAAGATAATGTGACTTTTGAAAAGCATTTTCTTTATTATTCGTAATACGTTTAGGAGCCTTTATCACCAAAGATCAGTTGTTTTGGAAATTAACTTTATTAATAATATAAAGTATACATTAGAATTTTGAAAGCTAATATAATCTTTTTTTTTTTTTTTTTTAGTTTTTGGCTCAGATTTTTTTTTTTTTTTTTTTTTTTTTTTATCTATCTTTGTTATCCAGTTTCCAGGCTCTTCAGTTATTTATCGTTTGTTTTTGATAGTTTCTTATTTGCGATTTTGATTGCAGTTTCTATAAACTTTTACTGTTACAGCCAATAGTTTCAACAAAATCATAATTTTTCTACAAATGTTTTTTTTTTTTTTTTCATCAATTTTCATAAAAATAAATATGGAAAATACTTTTTGTGTCAAACCACATTTAAAGATAATGTGATGTTAAAAAGAAGTATTATTGTTGCTTTTAATTTTACATTTTACATCTTGAATTCTATAACCTAATAAAAAGGAATTGCTTTCTAAATTAATTTTAACAACAGAATATTCAAAATCAATATACATTATTATTGTCAGTGTGTAATAACATTTTACTTGCAATTTCGAATATAGTTTTTATGAACATTTATATCGAAAATTTGCTAACATATCTTTATAAGCATTTTCCACTGAACATGATAATACCACACTTTTATATATAAAGTTCTTACTCTTGAAAACTTTACACCATTTTTAACCACTTAATTTATCAATTTTTCTTTCTTTTTTTTTTTTTTTTTTTTTTTTTTTTTTTTTTTTTTTTTTTTACTTTCAAGTAATGTCTATTTTTTTTTTTCATGTTTTTTGCAGAATTTTTAATTTTTTACCACCAGTTTTTTCAAAGCAGATATTTTTGCCAAACTGAATCAGAAAAATATTCAAATTAAATAATGCAAAATTTACCGTAAAAATTTACTGGTGAGAATAATAAATCATGATTGGCTAAAACACGTTACCCGTATGACGTAAATCAGGGAAGCGGTTAAATTGTTTTCGTGCACAGTCCGTTAAAGGTTTTCAATGAAAAAAAAAACTTCAGTTGTATAATTTCTCAATTCCTTCAGGCTCAAAGCATTTCTGCTCCAAAAATGTTCAAATGATTAACTAGCACCGCATTTTGTGCATAGATTTATTTAAAAGGAATAGTTTTAAAAAAATCATTTATGTTTATTATGAAGTCAGAATTGTACTAAAAAATTGCTGGTGCTAGTTTGGGGAATAAAATTAACCGTTTGCAGACTGCAAATGACACCCCTGAAAGGGGTAAATGTAATTGGTTCGGCATTTAATGGTGTCTGTGCCAGAACAATACTAAAATTGCACTAAAAAGTATAACAGACTTCTATTTTTAAATTTAAATTTGTAAATCTCATTAAAATCAATTTTGTTGATGCCTGAATAAATTAAAAACCTGATTAAAATTATATCGTCTAGAATACTCATTCATTCTCTTTCAGTTTTAGATGTATAATTCTATGTAATTCAGAGTGGTGAATAGTCAACAAAAAATGCTGTAAAAAAGATATTAAGTCCCAGTATTTTGTTAAAGAGAAATTCAACATCTTTAATCCCTTTATATTATTTGAAGTATTTTCTATAAGAAAAAATCGGTAATTTCCTCCTTTTTTGACTGTGTTTTGTCCTGACCACTCGCCATCGTGTAATTGTATTAATAAAATATTACTTAGCTGCCAACTTGTATTACTTTTCCACAACTAAAATTAAAAAGAATCTTTGTTTATGTTGCATCATTTGAAAGCGTTAAATTTCGGCGATTGTTTTAAATAAAAATTTCTATTAAATTTTTGTGGTAAAAGAAATCTATACAAGTTGGCAGCTATGATATTGGGGAAAATAATTTTTATGAAACGATTACTTGAAAGTCAGAAGAGAAGTAACTTTAAAAGAAACCAAAATGTATGTAATATACATCAAGCACCTGTTCCATCAATGGGGTCAAGTTCGAAAGATGTTAGCTTTTTCTTTTGTTACGCCTTTCCATCACTGACTGATTTATGCGGCATCTGACGGCACAGCATGGAACTGAACGATAGAAAATAGATTTCTAGAGACGAAACCTTTATCTTGGAAAAAGCCGCTCGTGTGTTTTCAATGGACAATGTCATCGAAATGTACGATCGATTATAAGAATGTGCCTTACTTGAAGCTTGTTTTTGAACTATTTGTCATAGAACTGTTTTCCATTTGTTTTTGTTTTGTTTTTTACAAAAGGAAACTGGATTATAGGGGTATATAAGGGTTCATGGCTTGAAACGTTTTTCACGATCTACCTAACCGTAGCTAAAAGATATACGATAGATGGTCACCGGAAAGACATTGAAAAAGTGAGCATAATTCAACGTGTGGCAGACCCGCGTGTTCTATTAGCAGGTTTTCTTTCTACCAGAGGTGTATTACTGAAAATGTATGAGAACAGGGCTGATTTATAGTGCGACATTTTGGTCGCATGCTGTGATACCACTTTGAAGGAATTTTTAAGCATCTGTGAAAAGCATAGTTTTCAAAATATAGTTTAAAGTCTCTTTTTCTTAACCCCTTAACGGTCGCATTAAATTACGGTTTAAAAATTCAAATTCATTATTGCCACCACTTTTTTGAAAAAAAAATAATCATCTAATTTAATGACAAGTAAAATAATACCAGAATAAAACCAATTACATTATTTTGCAAAACTGGTGGGAGTCAAACAATTCTGACTAAAAGCCGTGAATCTTGCAGCCCGTGAATGTCTCGGACGCGAGGATTAAGTGGTTAATACTAGAAAGACGGGAAATTTTATTGAAATTTCATAGAAAATATTTCGCACCAGAATTTTTATTTGAAACTGTTTGATTTATTTAGAATCAATGCATAAATGTACGAAGCTCCTATTGAGGTCGCCTTGCTTCAGTTCATCTTCAATCGATGTTTATCAGTCGATTCGTCGTATTGCATAGGAATTCAGCAGTTGATTTATTTAGCCCCTTGGGGACGAGCGACACGTTTACGTGCCTCAAAAAGGCTGAAGAATCCTTGATTATCCTCACCAGTAAAATTTTACTGAAACGTTTGCCTTTTTTAATCGGAGTATTTTCTCAATTTAATAAAGCACAAATTTCTGTTTTTTAAAACCGGTGACAGAACATTAAAAAATTTTTAAAAGGCTCCCGTCGTGAAGGGGTTAATTTACTTATTATTTCTTTGTATCTTTTAATCTTATTTTTCAAATAAATTTCAGGTTGGAATGGGAATAGCATAGCTGCCAACTTTCAACTAATCTTCCGTAATACCTGGTTTAGTTTGATCCAGGTTAACTTCATTTCAAACCAGAAAATATATTCAATGAGTCTTTCTTTATTTAATTTCAGGATTGTTAGTGGACCATACTTAATTACATTTCTTTGAAAGAATTCTGGTTCGAAACTCATTAAACCAGGATCAAATTAACGCACGTATTACGGATAATCGATGTCAGGTTGGCACCTATGGAATAGGATCATTTGATAGTGGTCAAAATGACACCGCTCACCGTCCTTCTAGCAGTGTTGCCAGATGGGCTACTTTTTTTAAATTCAGATTTTTGATTGGCACCCCTTTTTAAAATGACAAAATCTGCCTTATTCAATGACATAATACTTAAAGCAAAAACAAAAGGTAATTTACCGTTTCAAAAAAGTGGTTCCAATCAAGAAATCTGAATTTTAAAAAAGTAGCCTACTGGCAACACTGCTTTCTAGTGTTAAAATAGTGTGGTATTATTTCCCTTCATCTCATTAAATATTATATTTAGCTATTTACAAAAGCATAAAAAAGTGTATTTCAAGAGGGGGGGGGATGTAATTTAACAAATTATAACAACCATTTGGAAAAAGAGATTCTAATCAGTTTGACATGTTAGATTCAGATTCAGATGACGAAAGATTATCTATTAGTTTAACAGCGGCAGCACATACAATCACCTCATCAAGTTCACGGATGAAAGTGTAGGATTTCAATTCGCATATTAAAATGCAGTCGGGCTGCCAAGTCACATTTTTGTGGAAAACACTTAAAAATTCGATTCTAGCGCTTGATTCGTAGGTTTACTATTGTGCTTTTCTGCACCCAAAAATATGAAAACATGGAGAACTGGGTGCTGGATAACATAATGGTAAACCTACGAGTCAATCTCTAAAATCAGGTTTTTAGGTGTTTTCCACCAAGATATGACTTGCCAGACCAGTTGCGTTTTAATATGCGAATCGAGATTTAACTAATCCTAAATTTTCATTCGTGAACTGGATGAGGTGATTGTCTGTGCTGATGTCTCTCGATCTATAAGATCTATTTTCTGATATCACCGTACTAAATTTTACTGCCTAAAGAACATTTTATTGAGTACCTTTAGATAATTCATTTGATTCCTGACATACTTTCATCGTTTCATCAGTAACTAAAAGAAATAGTTTGAAGTAGCTTTAAAGTGCTTTTCCCGCGTTTTACTTAACAAAATTTCTGCATTTGAAATATCCATTTGAATTATGAATGATTCATTTCTGAAATTATTGGAATGATTAATTTCTATACTTGAAAAATTGCATTCTTATATAAAAAATCCATTTCAGCTTTTTATTTATTTATTTATTTATTTTATGTGTGTGTGTGTGGGGGGGGGGGGGCATGGCGATAATCATTCGGATCTTTACATAAAATCTGTAAGATAAGTTCTCGTTTATTTGAGTGCTTTTTACCTAAATTTTCCCAAAACATACAATCGTATCTGTACGACTTCTCGAATAGATTTCCCTCTTTCAAAAGTTTTAAGGTATTTTCAGTAGGATTAATGTCATTCATATTACTATGATATGCTACTGTATCACAGTATTAATTGGATTGTTTTCCTTTATTTTGTGGGTAGCTTTTCCATATCGTAACTCGAGGAACTCTTATCTCGGAAAATGAAATCATATAAATTACTAAATGACTGTTCGGTAAATGGGACTGATAGAATATTCCAAAGTTTTTGGATATTGGGAATGTCAAAAATACCTCGAACTAGGATCTGGTTCTTCAAAATGGGAAAATACGTTATTATTAAATTAAAGAAAAACACTGTCGGACTGTTATTGCGAAATTATATGTCGTAGTTTTGGCTAAAGGGAACTAATTGATTATCCCGTCGACCAAAATTCTATCGCCAAGCTATAAGGTTAAATGCCAATAATGGGTGAGCGTAAACGTCACATTCACTTGACATTAAATACGTTTCACGTGTTTGTTACGTCATCAAGTGATTTTTATTTTGACATTTTATCTGTATTTTTATTAATCTTATACTAATATAATTCTTCTTTCGTTATGTAAAAAGAAAATAACGTTAATTTGTATAACTTGGCAAGTAGTTTGGGATTTATATAATTTGGCGAAATCGGTCGACGGAATAACCAAGTAGTACCGGCTAAAGTTACCGAATTTTTAGAAAATTTTAATTTGAGACTTAGGTTTTAAAAAAAAATCTCATTACATATATAATATGTACAGCACAGCGATTACAAAGTTTCAGAAGAGATAGGGTACACCTAGACGATGGGAAATCATAACAATGCATGGTCGAAAACAGATATTTTGGAGCGGTAAGTGACGTCACAAAACGCAAGAAAGGAATGAAAAAACAAAATGAGAAAACATGTTTATTATTCTTAGTACTGAAAAAATTTTAGGATAATGCTGGAATGTACTAGGGACTTGTTTGTCGTGGCTACTTCTGGAGAAATCTCGGGCATGCCCGGTATATTCAAGAACGTTAGATCTTCCATGTGCCGGAGATGTGAAATCTGCATAGCAATTTTTATCGTAATTTCGAACAACATTTTATTTAATGATGATCGTTGTTCCTCTTTTTGTTCGTATTTTTTAGTTTTTTTTTCTTTACTAAGTATAATAAACATGTTTTCTCACCCTGTTCGAGTCCTTCCTTTCTTGTGTTTTGTGTCGTCCCTGCTGCGCCAAAAAAACGTTTCCGACCACGTATGTGATTTCCCATTGCCTATCTGTACCCTATCTCTCCTGAAATTTTGTAAATGCTGTGCGGAAATGAAGTTTTTACAACATATTTTTTAATTGTATCATTGCGTCAAAAATTTATAGGAAAATGTTTAGCTGATTATTTTTGAAAGATTCAGTCTATTTCGTATATGTAGCGTCTTTTAATTAAAACGATGAGTTTTTCAAACTGAGAAAAGCTTTTTTCCTGTTTAACAGTTTAAAGACACGTCAAAAACAGTTTGATGAGTTTTCAAACTGTGTATACAGAGATTAGACAATAAATTTAGAAGAGAATATGAATAAATAATAGAAAATTAAAAATTATTGCTTTCAAAATGGAAAATGATGTAACCTTTTAAAATGCCGCACAATGTAACTTAAGAATTTTCTGTTACACTTCTTGCTATTATAATTCAAGCGTTATTTTCCTTGGTAAAATTAATACGCATGAGCCTTAAAGATTGCCGGATCTGTTTAAGCTGACCGATTTACTTATTTTAATGCTTATTAATAGAAATGAAACGAAAATTTCGTTTCTGATGCTTGCTTCAGAGTTGAGAATTTGGCGTCAGTTTGCCAGTTTGCCGTTTTTATCCTGCAATTTTCAACTTGTACCACAATATTAGAGTAGTATATATTGTTTTATTCCTTAACCCATTCGTGCCCAGCATCTTTTGCGTAAATTTTATTTGGTTGGCACCACTATTTTTAGAAGATTTAAATTTAGTTCATTAATCACGAAAATGCATCATTTAAATAAAATAATTATTGCTTTTCTTTTACCGGTATCAAAAACAGTGCTAAATGCACCTTTTGAAGCGTCCCTAAAGAGAGACGCTAGGCACTAATGGGTTAAGAGCAATTTCTTGATTACGAAAAGTAAAAATTTTTCTTTTAAAATTTCCGGTGTGAATGTGAAATTTCTTCACATAAATGAAGACCAGATTAGTAAACCTGATTTGCTTTTCAGTTCTTCTGCTCAAGTGCCATAAACAAAATTTAAGCCATTTTTTGATGCGTTTGCTTTTTTCAGAAATGGAGAAAGAATAACATCTATATTTTAAAACATATTAAAAAATACAGCAATTGTCGGTATGTAACAAATATTTATCTGCAGGGTTCGTGTGAGTCCTTCCATTTTTCTTTTCAAGTACCAGTATTTCTAGAAAGAAAATTTCAATGTGTGTAATAGAACATTTCATGTTATGTAATTTTCTTTAGAGAAATATTGGTATAGAAAAGGGAAAATGTAAGCACCCGTTCAAATCCGTAATTAGCAGAAGGGTTAGTTTCAGTTATGTAACATCGTTTATTAAACTTTTGTGGTTCAAAAATTCATAAAGTATAGTTTTATATATGCTACAATCGTCACTTTAACCCTTAAATACTCACTGTTCCCAATTTATTAGATTTTTTTAAATCACATAATCTGTACTCCCAACAGAATTTAAAAGAGAAATTTTCAATTCGTTTAATAACAGACATATTGTTACTAAATAAATCGAAATTTACCATTTATGTTTTCTTGTATGAATTCCGATCCTCTATATAATATTTGGAACGCTTTCTAAATTGAGCATTAACCCCTTGGGGACGAGCGACACGTATACGTGCCGCAAAAAGGCTTAAGAATCCTTGTTTATAGCCAGCAGTAAAATTTTACTGTAAAACTTGCTTTATTTAATCGAAGCATTTTCTGGATTTAATAAAACACAAATTTCTGTTTTTAAAAACTGGTGACAAAACATTAAAAAATTCGTAAAAAGCGCCTAACACTAGCGTAAAAAGCGATTAACACTAGAGTTGTCGTAGCGGTCATTTTGACCGCTGCCAGATAAAACAGCTCAATATGTGCCACATGGAAATAAATAAATAAGCTAAAAAGTTGTAAATAAAAAAATTTCTGGTGTGGAAAATTTTTAGAACACAAGCGTAAAATTTCCAGCAGTTCTAGTGTTAAAGGATTAAATAATTTCCGTTGCTTGTAAAGAGTAGATAACAAGATTTATAAATGCGATTTTCGAGTTCATGTGACACGCATAAAAACCCATAGAGCAATAATAGCTCCAACATTATCTCTGTTTTATCCATGTCTATGACATTCCATGTCAAGAGCCCCGAAGCAAATACAATAACAGGCGATTAGATTAAAGTCTCTTTATTGATTGAGATGTCTAACACCAGAGGTCGACAATTTAATTTCCCTTTGCTCACCAAAACGCTATAAGGAAACAATAATAGCCTCACCAAAGTTGATTCAAATCTCTGGAAGCAAGATGCATGTTTTCTCATTTCCGCAATTTATGGTCGTTTAATGCGCGGATTTCAGCTCAAAACCGGTCACATTTTCACATAAAAGTGAGGGATTTCACTGCTTACCTGTCTTCTGACCTTCATTAAATCATTCGGTAAGTAAGACCCCTCAAAACAGGGATATGCGAGGAAAAAGATGTAAAAATGTGTAATAAACCTGGCGTGGACCACCCCACGATTGCTTCGCATCGGAACTTTTTGGAGACGGTAGTTGGTCTGTAATCAGTATTTATTTATGGACTTGGATGCGAGTGAATTTGCAGGCAATGAATTTAAAGGAAAAACACATTAAGACCTCCCAGGAATTCGGATTGTGTGGAGAATGAATGCATAACTGTGTACAAGTGTTTCCTTTATTCTTTTGGCTGAAGGAAGCATAATTCTCATTATGATTTCATCTTTGATATTACCCTCTATAAATCAACCAAGTCTTTTAATAATTATTCCACATGTAGACAAATTCTGGCAAAGAGATATCTGTCCACTGATGAGCAACTGAAAATAAAAAGTTGCTCATATCGATCAGCACTGCTTTAATATCTCTTAAATACCTAATATTTTCAAAATTTACTGAAAAAAATGACAAAAAAAAGTTTTTTTTTCCTTAAAAAGAAAAAAATGCTGATTGATATTCATTCTTCTGATATCAGGGTAGCGAGTGGTCAGGAAAAATTCAATCCAAATAAAGAGATAATCGACAGTATTTTCTTATAGAAATTAGTTCGAGTAATATAAAGGGATTAAAAAAGGCGAATTTCTCTTTAACAAAATACTAGTATTCAACATCTTTTTTGGCTGTCTTTTTCCCTGACCACTTGCCAACTTGTAGTTATCATCTTTAAGTGCATCTATTCCAAGGATGTAGTGGAGGGTACACGGGGGTATACGCCCTATACCCTCTGGTTTTTTTCAAAGGAATTCATATACCCTCTGTTTCTCAAAAGAGGTACAGTTTACACACTCTAAGGTATACCCTCTGACTTAAGCGTATACCCTCTGCTTACAGCGTATATCCTCTGTTATATTTACGACTACACCTCTGATCTATTCTGAAATCGCACAGAAGAAAAAAGATAATAGAGTTTGGTAAATTTAAAATATAATCTCTTAACGTCCATTTTAATAAGTTTGATCAAAATATTATGTGTTTATAAATAGTGAAAAAGCATTATCATTTCTGCACAGCTAATTTTAACTCTTAATCCTTTCAACGGCCAATTCTGCAGGTTTCTGATGAAGTTGTAATTAAAAAAATGCCACATGTTTACCGGAATTTTTCGTATATATATATATACATATATTTATAATGTACGTTTAGGAAACCCATTTACTTATTTTTTAATAAATCTGTTCATAATTTCCCATATCATTCGATTATTTTAACACTATCCAATAGAAAAATACCGCAGAATTTTCCGGATGATCAAAAACTGCTATTCATAAAATGATGAAATGAGTAAATGTCACCAGTATTTGCAAACAAATGTTTTTCCAAATAAGAAATAGCTTTTTTTCCATCTTCTTTATAATTAGAAAATGTTCATTCAAAAATTATGGTACAAGTGTGGTATTTAGGATTTAAAATGAAGCGCTTTAATAATGAACCACAGCGGCTACAAGAGATTAACGGACCAACGCCGCCGTATAAGCAACATAGGCAAACTTAACCGAATTTATTTGGTTAGCATCACTTTTCTTTTTTTAAATAAACAATTTCACTTGTATTTTGTGCAAGATAAATTTACAAAAACATTTACTTTTATTAAAATACAGTGATATAATATAGTATAAAATTTTAATCATGTATTTAAAACTACCGTTAGTTAAACGGTTAACCGCTACCCTGTTTTGCCCGCATGTCGTACAGGCGACGTATTTTTGTCAGTTATGTTTGCCCATACCGAGTACGGGCGTCCATACTCCAATCATAATTTATTATTATCACCAGAAAAGTTTTGTTGTAAATTTTCTATTATTTAATCCGAACATGTTTTCTGAATTAATTAGGCATAAATTTTTGTTTTGATAAAGCAGTGATAAAAGATTAAAAATTCTCTAAAAGACGTGAAAAAAGTAGACATTATTAAAAAAAAAATTCAAAAATGTTGATCATTTAAGTGGTTAATAGCATTGAAATGCGCATATTTTAATAAAACGTGAAAGCTTAATTTAACATAGACAATTAAATTGAAACTTATTTTAATTTTTTAAACTTTGTTTAACATTTAGGAAACTGTGTATATATGAAACGTGATTATTTCACCTTTGTTATCAAGAAAAATCTTTACAAAATTTAAAAATTACATATTAAATTAGATAAAATCTGATAAATTAATATTTCTTGCTATAATCCTGTTTTAATGTCTTATTTTGCGTTACATTTAGGTATCACGACAAAACGATTAACTGTTATTTTTCCCCTTTATTTCTCATTTCATATCATTAGATATTTGCTAATAGTGTACCTGATTATTTAGAAAAATTAGCAAGAAATAATATTAACAATAGCTGCTTTTTACAGAAGAATTGATAAAACTTCCAAGGTGTAGTTTCTATTATGTTTCAGCAATTTGATATTTTTATGAGATAAAATAAAATAAGTTGATGATCTAATTATATTGAGTATACATTGTATAGCATTATTGAGAAGTTTATTATTTGTTTGTTCGGTCTTGATTATTTCGATAAAAATATCATGCCAAAAAAGTTTTTTTTTTTTTTTTTTTTTTTTTTTTTTTTCCGGCTGCATTGAAATTTATTTTCATAAAATAAAAAATAACAAATAAATAAACGGTATAAAAATAAGAAATTGGATGAAATGTCTGTAGAAACTACATTGAAAATGATTTTGATCCTAGATATTTTTTGTTCTTACCTCAAAAATTCTGATTTTACATGCTACAATGAAACAGCATTACTTCATATATTACAGTTTTTGTGTGTGTTGACTATATAAAAACGCATTTTTTTTTTTTTTTCATTAATGATTATATTCTAAGACAAATTTTGTTACAATCATCAAGCATTTTTAATCTAAAAATAGCAAATACCGTTATAGATTTTAACACTTACATATCCAAGGTAGAATGCACTTCAGAAATTAAGTGGAATTCATACCAGAGAAATCTAAGAAATCAATTTCGGTTATTTTAATAACTAAGTATGTCTATACTGTAATCATGTCTGTTTGTTCTCTAACCAAACATTCCGAATTTACACCAGAAACTTTTAACAGTTGTGCTTTGCAGAACGATAGATTTTTCCTGAATATAATAAAATAAAATAATTATTTTATAATTTTTATAAAGCGAATTGAAATTCCTAAACAAAAAATCACCAGATACGGCAGAAATGTGCTTCTTATTAAATTTATCAAAAATTTCCATTTTAAACTTCTAGTGTGAATATGGATACTGACAGGGATTCCATTTGGTCCATTTCTTGAACACAACTTTTATTTAAAGAAAAATTGTATTTATAAATTTCGTAGAAGCATACCAAGAATAGCTTTTTTCTTGCAATTGTTGCAAAACCTATCACGAATTTCTTTCAAAAAAATTACCATATTTCAAAAAACGCAACACTGTTAGCCTTGCACTGAATCAAGAACACTGATCGTGTCATAAATGATACTATAGGTTTTTAAGGATTAAAGATATGGATAACTGTACATGGATACATGGATAACTGTAACTCCACCTACAAGCGTTCCTTCGATATTTTCTGTGATATATTTTTCTCAAAAATTATGTACACTATTTGCATTTGTACAATCATTATACCATGAATGTAAATAAATTGTATAATTATTATATACATCCATTAATAATAGAAACATCAATGAAAAAATATTTTAGTTGAATAAAACAATTTGCAAGGGTAACGCCCATAAGCGAGTCTTACTGTAAAAAGACGAAAACATACGGTCGTGATGTGTTAAACACTTGAGGGGCGGTAGGAAGATAAATTATAATCTACCTAATTTAAACTAAATTCGCACCAGAAAATTTTAATTAAATTTTATATTTTTAACTTAGGGCGGGATTAGGATATAAATTGCTTTTCATTATTTTATAATAAAATATTTCGATTATTCCAGTGAGAATTCAATATTACAGATACATTATCGCTTGCCCATCGAAGCGTTAATAAAAATTGACTTATTTTTTTATTTAAGTGTTTGGCTATGGCTAGTTGGTCCTCCCAAAATTTGAAAAAAAAAATCCGTTGGGAGGGGGCGCTGCAATAGATATTTTTGTGCCATTTTCAATATTGTGCCACCGAAAAGTGTAAGAAGTTATGCATAAAATTTAACCAAGTTTTATCTGTAAGTGTTTGACTATGGCTGGTAGTTTCTCCCTAAATTTTGAAAAAATCCGCCGGAAGGGGACGATGTAATAGCGATTTTTGTGCCATTTTCAATATTGTATCATCGAAAAGTGTGTGAAGTGTAAGAAGTATGAATGTATTCCATAAAACTGAACAATTATTATTATTATTTTTTTTTTGTGTGTGTGTAAGTACCTGACTATGGTCAGCAGGCCCTCTCTCAATTAAAAAAAAAAAAAAAAAAAAAAAAAATCCGACTGAATGGGATGCTACAATCGAGATGGCGATGTCTATGTTATTTTCATTATTGTACCATCAAAAGTATATGAAGTTATGCATAGGACTGAACTAAATTTTTTATGTATGATTTTTTTCGATATGGCAAACAAGTCCTCCCTGAATTTGAAAAAAATCTGTCGGAAGGGGCGCTGTAAAAGCGATTTCCATGTTTTTTTCGTTATTTTACCGCCGAAAAATTTATAACGTTATGTACAGAATTGGACCAAATTTTTTGTGTATGTTTTTGGCTACGGCCAGCAGATCTTCCTTGAATTTGGAAATATTCTCTGGAAAAGGAGCATTGTGATAGCGCTTTTTGTATCATTTTCTCGATTCTTCGTCGTTCTATCGTCCATCGACTCGTACAGAGACGGAAACTCACGTCCTGCTAAGCCTTCTATTTGTAAACAGCTGATGATAACAAAATAATGGAAAACTATTGATTTTAATAAATATCATGATCCACATTAACTCGTTTTTACTCCGATTAATTGACTGTAGCAGAAATTTTAAGATAAAAATCAATAGTATTTAATTAATAATATTAAAGTATTAACATGTGTAACTACTTTTTGAAACATTAAAATGTAAGTATGAGATAGAAGAAAATTTTGGAATTGGCACATCCAACTTCCTGTTTTCTTCCCTTCGTGTTCATGTGTTTAGAATGAATGTTAACCCTTTTTGGCGAGGTGGTCCCACGTCGGGACCGCCAAATTTTAATTCCAAATTTACAAACGGCTTCAAGAATATTTTAATAATTTTTTGTATTTAAATAACAGTCTAGAATATTAAGCTTTTAATTTCTAAAAAATTCGCTTATGAATTCCGGTGTCAGTCATTCATTTCACCATTTTACGAACAAACATTTTTTTACGCTGAAAAGATTAATCAGGATTCGAGAAGGCCCTTTAATTAAAAAAAAAAGGTTTAAATTCTCTATTTTTAAAAATGTTAGCGCATTTCTGAATCTTCAATATTTTTATTTATTAAAATTTCTATATCACTTGTAATACTACTTACTGTCAGACATGCACAAATATAGATGAAAGAACGTGACTGCGGACTCTTTGAGAAGATACATTCTTTCTTTCATCAAAAAAACCGAGAGCTACCTATCTTCCCACTCCAGTTCCGGCTTCCCATCCAAAAAATCCAGAACATTTGACAGGTATCGAAACCTGAACTGAAGATGCAGGGGGATGAAAATCCTCAATGAATCTCGAAAAAGAACTGTTTGTAAATCGACGCAAAGACCCCAGACATGTTCGATTTCTGATTGCCCAGCCCACGCAACAGTTATCAGGCCCACGTTGATTGAAGAGGTTGGGGCTTGGAGGGGGAAAAAACAAAAGAGAAACGAGTGAAGAATCAATTCTGCCGTGGATTCGGTGATTCGGTGAGTCTGAGTTTCCTTTGTTTGATTTTCAGAGGTTTCTCACTTCTCTTGTTTGGATTTTAGAGAGTGGTGGATGGAATCTTGAACTCTGAAGTTTGAAGAGTGTATGGAACACTGCCACTTCTGGATAAGGATCTGGAATTGAAATGGCGTTAGTTTGTTTCTGGAGATTCTGATAAGTGGTTCACCTGTTCGCGGTAAAAACTGATATCGAGGAATTGTTTTTAAAGTTTTTGACATGATGTTGTTGGAATGTACTGTTGTTTCTTTCTGAAAACAATTTAAAAATTCGGATATATAATTAAGTCTTCTTTGGCAATAGTTTTAGAAGATTTGATATTAACTATTTAATGGATCAATATTTTTTGAAAAAAACTTTCAAATAATGCCTATATTTTTGCATCTTTTACAGAATTTTTAATCTTTTATCACCAGTTTTTCAAAACAGAAATTTTTGCGTAATTGAATCAGAAAAACGCTCGGATTAAATAATGCAAAACTTAGAATAAAAAATTACTGGTGAATCATGATTTGAAATTCTTTGCCCATACGTGGTACGGACAAATCATGATTGGCAAAAACACGTTGTCCGTATGACGTACGGGCAAAACAAGGAAGCAGTTAAAAAAAAAAAAAAAAAAAAAAAAAAAAAAAAAAAAAAAAACCTTTTAACTGAATTTAATAGAAATTTCCTCGTGACGTAAAAGAAATAATGCTACAATTTTTTTATTAATATATAAAGATAATTTAATGAAAAGCTAATCGAACGTCTTTATAAATCTGTAGGACAAAAGTCTATAATTTTGTTCTCTAAAGAAACACTGTTTTCTTTCATTCTATTAAGATATAGATCGATTTGAATCAGATATTTCTTCATAAAACAATTATAATATAAAACAAGCAGAAATAAGTCAACCCTTAGATTACGGATTAAAATTAGCGATATTTTTTATGATCAATTGTACCCGAATTTATAATTAAGGAAAAAAAATCTTTCCCACAGATTTGTCTTGAAAATATACTAGTAAAAGAACGTTGAGGAGGTACTTTTTCTAAATGTGATACGAATAGAATGCAGAATTGCCAGGAGGCTACTTTCTGTAAATTCAGATTTTTTTTTATTGCCACCATTTTTCTGAATGATAAAATTCCCATTGTTTTAGCTTTATAAAAATTCCATTAAAAATCAGACGAATTTTATTATTTGATAAAGTGGTGCCAATCAAGAAATCTGAATTTAAAGTAATAGTTCTAATAAAAAGGTCTAATATACAATCTTTAGTGCAAAGAGTATTTGTTATTAATTTACAGAGCCGCATTAAAGTACTCCATTACGTAATGATATAGGAGGAAATAATGTATGGGGCGCGTTTTAATTATATTAAACTGTTTCACATTTTACGAAAATTATATACGTTTCTAAGGTTTACTATAAGTTACTTCCTGTTCCTGTACAATTGAAAGCGGGTTGTATTTACAGGGACACACAAAAGATTTCTGGTACAATATTGTATCCGAAGTACTGTATACTATTACACTAAGATCTGAATATTTTTAAAACTTCGTTATTTTAGGAATGCACTTCATTTGTTACGTTTGACCTGCAATTTTCGACTTGTTTATAGATTGTAGTGTTTCTTCGATGAAAGTTCACTAATAAAATAGTTCAGTAGAGATAATTCGATTTTTTAAATTTTGGTTAAAGCGAGTTTTGAAACTCGGATCCTCATTGTATACTTATGTTTGTATAACTGCACATAATAAACCATTTTCTTTTCCAACTAATTTGTGCTCATCTTGTGTTACAACATTATGTTATTTGAAGTTCGATTCATTTACACCGTTTTTTCCTCAAACAGTCCCCCAGTTCAATGGGCTTCCAAATGTAGGGCGTGTTCAATAAAAGGTCGAACATACAAGTTGACCAACAAGAACACATTTCGTAATATCTACACGATCCCCGGTAAACTAGTTGGGAGAAATAATAAGATACAAGAAAAGCTAATGTTGCCAAACTTTTGATGCGAATGTAAAGAGAGAGATGCGTTAAAAACTTTGCACCTGAATTTACTTTAGAGTTTGGATAGCAAGAAAACAATGGAGTCAGGTAAAACCCTCTCTGCGTGGGTTTCTTTAATGGACAAATGAAGGGGATACAACTGTTGCCTACACTGCATTTTTTCAAGTTTAGTTGCCGGAACAAATTACATTTAGAAAGGTGTTGGACCAAAATAGTACCCATTCGATTCAGACTAATTTATGTTTAGAATTGTTGAATGTATTTTTACATTGTCATCATCAAGACATAGCTAAATTGTGCTGTTACTTTTTAAAGCTTCTTTTGTTTGTGTAATGGCATCATTATAATCACTGGAATTTTTGTTTAACTTTCTATGTTGACCTAAACCAATATACGAAACGACATTTCGTTCGATAGTGATTGATTGGCTGTTTGGTTGAATAGGTGGATGCGCAGATGATTGCATTATTTATAAAACCAGAAAAGTTATTAACACATTTCCAATGCGAAACGAGAACTCTTTTTTTTTAATAACAGAAACATTTTCGAAAAAATGCGTTTAAGTTAAATTGTCACTAAACGTCTTTCAGAAGGGGGGGGGGCCCCACCAGTGGCCGCGAGGTTCTGACCTCCAAACTGGTAGACGGTAGGTGCTGGGTTCGAACCCAATCGCGACCGTCGGCCTAACCGTTCGAAGTTTTCCGTGGTTTTCTTCGAACCTTGCGTAAATACGGGTTAGGTTCCCTTCGAAAGACCCCCACGGAGGGCAACCCACCCCATAGGGCCTATATCCCATAGCGTAGATAATCGGCCGACAAAAAAAAAAAAAAAAAAAAAAAATACACCAGAAGGGGGGGGGGAGGGGTTTCTACTGTTGTAAATCCCAGATTTCACAGAAAGATACCATCCTGTTAACAGAGTCAGCTTCATAAATGAATAAGGTCGAGCGGTACTTAAACGAGATTCGCACCAAAAACTTGTAACGAAATTTCAAATTTTTAGCTATGGCTGCAAAGTGTTTGGGGGGGGGGGGGATGAGTGAAGCGTTTTTTCTTTATTTTAAAATAAACTTTTACGATTTTTCCGGTGAGAATTCAATGTTACAGAGACTTTATTGTTTGTCCTTTTAGGGGATAATTTTTCTCGTTGGCAAGCTGTATGGGATTAGAGATTTTTTTATGTAAGTTCGAACCACGATCGCACTTATTTTTTGGAACGAAAATTTATTTATTCATTCATTTATTTTAAATAGTAGATTAGGCATTGGAATAACTATAAATAATTTTAAATAACAATAAAAAAAAAAAATCTGGTTTATAGACATAAATATTTGTATTTTTCATTTATTTTATTTGTTTATTATTGTTATTATTATTATTATTATTATTATTATTATTTTGCTTTTAATTACATATTTAAAAATGCAAAATTTCCTAGTTAAAAATTACTTATAGGCGACAAAATCTGCATTTAATTTATATTGTTCGTAAATTTCAATTATCATACATATTTTTTCAATTGCGTTCGAAAATGATTGATGAAATTTTCGTCACATCAATCTTTACAATCCAAAATTTTTCACTCTCTTTTGATTTTCGAGCAGACGACAAACCAAAGCTTAAATATGCATGCGCCAAATTTGTAACTCTCAATTGCCGCAAAGACCGGCTCTCACTTACGATTCGCTAAAACTTAACAGTCGAAAAATTTACAAAATTCTTGGTTATAGTTTAGAAACTATCATTCATATGAGTTCTAAAAAAAAATCTCAGCCATGGCTACTAAACCCCACTTTGCATATTAACCCTTTTGGGCACAGTGTTCTCAGTCCGACCATACCTAATTTTAATTTTAAACTTGCGAATGACACCAATAACATTTTAATAAAATTTTGCTTTTTAAATGAAGCTAATATTAAAGATTTATTGATTTCTAAAAAAGTCATAAGTAAATTCCGGTATCAGTCGATAGTTTCACATTTCTCTAGCAGAATTAGTTCATGCCGGATAGGGTTAAATTTATTACGCATATTTAGTGAACTAAACTATTGTCTGATACCTCTGTGACGAATATATAGAATTAAAAACTAGAATAAAATTTGAAATTTATTTAAGTGACATCTACCTTGCATTACATGGTGATGCATGTGTACAGAATATCAATTGAAATTTTGCCCTATGCTGAAGTCTGTTCTTAAATTAAAAAAAGCAACTTTATGACATAAGTTTTAATTTACTTTATTCGTAAATTCATAAACTAGCTGGTGTTGTTGTTCAGAAACTATCTCACATCACAGATTGTTCCATTATTTTGCAAACACAATAGATTTTTCAGCAGCTAGTGTCAAAGTGGGCGTTTTTTTTTTTTTTTTTTTTCTTAATAATAAAATGTTTGTTATTAAATTAAAAAAAAATCTATTTTAAATTTCTGTTGTAAAGCTGCACTATGTAAAAAAAAAAAAAAGTCTAAAGCGGGAATAATGATGATAGCATAAATGTATTATGAGCATAAGGTTTGAAGAAATAAGAAAGGGGTGATCTTACATGTAATATTTTCTTTGTATGTTGTCTTTATAAGAGATTTTTTTGTTAAATAGTCATCTCTTACTAATTCATATACTTTTTCTTTTCTTTACAGAAAACGTTCACATTATTATTAGATGCTGTGCATCAAGACCAAAGGTTACTTATAAATAGAAGTGAGTATTTCCTTTAATTCATTTTTAACTGGAAAATTTATACTATTTTCAAATTGCATAAATAAAACAATTTATTGATAACGCACGTACCTAATATATTCTTCAAAAAATAACGCTACTGTTATTTTCTTTTTCTTTTCTATAATTTCGAAGCCCAGGGTGGGAGTTTAAGTGCTCTGGACACCACAAATTTTGTAAAGTTGTCTTCGCCTTATCTAATCTTGGAATTATATTCTTAAAGAAAGCGAAGAAAACTTTACAATATAGTGGTATTTATAGCAATTGCACTCCTTCGCTGCCTACGCCACTGAACCAGTATTTTGTAACAAAAAAATTTTGCTGTTTTTAATTTCAAAAACTTTGCTGATCCAGTGGCGTAGGAACTTTGCACAAATAGGGATAGCCGGGCATATTGTGGAAAGTTTGTGGTGGAGTTATTTTCACTCATTTAGGAGATTTCTTCATAGTGTTGCACTTTTCACGAATAGAAGTATATAATAGAAGCATATCAAACGATCACCAACTCTTTAATCCAGTTAAAATAATTTTTATTAAATACACCTAATACATAGAAACTTAATTTATGGACGATCTGGAATACAATATTCGAATTTAAGGATTCTCCCACTCCCATTTGCCATAACGTAAAAGTTCTTTCTGTTGGTTTGCGTTCAACTTCTTTATAAAATCTCTTCCAAATCAATATTCAAGGCATCCTCTTTATAAATATGTAGTAGTATCAAGTAAGAAAGTATTTTGTAGAAAACCTTTAAGATCTTCTCCTTTCTGGGAATCGAGAGGGTTTGAAACGATGAGAAAAAGGATGAAGGCACAACCAAGTGTGCTCACCCCTTCACTCTCCCTTCAATTTATTCTTTATTGCATGAATTTCCTAAAAAAAGTAGACTTTATTTTTTAATTTAACAATGTATCGTAAACAGATGTGGTGTGAGAATTTCTCCGGGAGAGCTGAGCCTGTTTGAAATATTCCATGGGGAGCCACAGCTCCCCTGGCTCCCCCACTTCCTACGCCTATGGCTGATCTAATGCGTGAACATCATGATGTAATGTGTGAATTCTATGCGGTATTCTTAATGCTATGTGGCATATTTCAGGTCAGTGTCATTGGTGCCGTTCTTTTCAACCTGTTTTTTTATGATATTCAACTTTCACTATCACTCTCACGGCCAACTTCATCAGAGACCACAGAAGCTTTTTTTTTTTTTTGTGGCTTAGTTTTTTAGGACGGAATTTATGCCGTCCGATCATGTAATCTCTGCCGACCTAGTCTCTCGAGAAAGCCGTTAAAGCAAGGAGCGTTACAAACTAGAGCTGTCTCTGCCAATTGGTTCGGCATGATATGATGTCATGAACTTCATACTAACAGCTAAGAGCTTCCTAAGACTCTAATGGAGTTGGCCATTTCACTATACATCTATCTTATTCTTGATGCGGGCGATACCTCTATCCGTGCATCCGCACAGCTCCTTTATAAACCATACAAATTCAACAGACTCACTTAGATTCATTCGTAAACTGGTATAACCCAGGGATGCACAAACTCTGGCCCGCGGGCCACAGTCATACCACTATTTCTATGCAGAATAATTTTCCTTATAATAAAGATAGAAACTTTCTATTAAATATAACAAACGACACTTTTCAAATATTCTGGTGACAAACAATTTTCTGGCAAAAAGTTTGTGCATCACTGGTATAACCTATGGTGCGATCGTATAGGTAAAAGCAAAACACCCGCTGTCTGCTTCTTTTTTCTATATATATATATATAAGATCTTGTGTTATAATAGACTTACCATTAATAATAGTATTATCTCATGGTCTAGCCAACGCCATTTGTAGACAATGCCTACATGCTCGATTTCGACGTAACGGCAGATCAGCTATTGGCTCATCATTTATCGGATCCTATTTTTGTGACTGATATGTCACATGAAACAGAAAAATGAATTTCTCAACTTCTGATGTAGTAATAATTTAAAACTAAAAAGCAGATTTATTTAGAAAAGCAATGATTTTTCAAAATATAGTTATACATAAATGGTTTTAGCTTTTATTCAGTAACCTATCAGTTGTAGTAAGAAGATTTTTATTATTGTTTTTGCTATTATTATTTTTTCTTTTCAATATTTATTTATTTTAGTTATTTTGAAGAATTCGGAAGATGAAAATAATGGATTAAAGAGTTTGGAATTTAGCCATTTTTGTTTTCTAATTTTTTAACGTTATTATCAGAGCTAAATGTCTTCCGTATAGAAAACATAAACTTTGACGAACAGTTTTATGTGTTAACAAAAAATACATATTAACCCTTAACTTTTAATGCTTAAAATATTAGGTATAGTAGGAAGTTTTAAAGCGAATTTTGCCTGGCGTTTAACGCGAAATAACGCACCAATCAGCAGACCGCATTTGTGTCATGTAATAAGAACTATTTCAACGTTTTCGAATCGACGCAAAAGCTGGGAGAAAAGTGAAAGTAAAGTTGAAATTTTGAAAGTCAAAGATGTCATATGATAAGTCATTTATTCGTCACTGCATTCGTTATGAATTTCACCAAGGAAAAAGTGCTTCAAAAGCTTATAAATCAATCTGTTCTGTTCTTGGAGAGGAAATCGTATCGAAAAGCACATGCGAATTTTGGTTTCGGCGTTTTAAAGACGGGGTTTTTGATGTTAGCGATCGAAAACGTAGCGACGCTCCACTGAAGGCTAGTCATGAGGATTTGCAATCTCTACTTGATGAAGATGCATCTCAGAAGCAAAAAGATCTTGCCGAATAATTTGGGGTATCGCAGAAAACGATTTGTAATCGTTTACAGGCAATGGGAAAGATTCAGAAGGTAGGAAGAAGGGTGTCACATGCATTGAGCCAGAAAAACAAAGATGTGCGTGTCTTCAAGTGCATGAATCTGCTAAACAGGCAACAGAGAAAATCTTTCTTGTGGAAAATCGTGACGGGAGATGAAAAGTGGATATGTTATGACAATCCGAAACGCAAAAAATATTGGTTGAATCCTAGCGAAGCAGCAATATGAACGCCGAAACGATCCATTCACTGCAAAAAAGTTCTGCATCTGGTGGGATATGAAGGGTGTGCTCTATTACGAACTGTTGGAGTCTGGTATAAGTGTAACAGTTGAACGCTACAAACAAAAATTGCTTCAATTGAACCAGGAAATCGGTCAAAAACGCCCATTTACTGGAAAAGGTTTGCGTCCCGTGAAATTGCTCCATGACAATGCCAGGCCTCATGTTGCAAAACCAGTCAAGGACACGTTAGTAACTCTTGGCTGGGTAGTTTTGGAACACCCGGCGTATAGTTCGGACATAGCCCCTTCGGTCTATCATTTGTTTCGGTCGATGCAGAATGCCTTGTCTTCTGTATACATCCGGACAGTGGACGAAGTGCGAAATTGGGTTGATGACTTCATCGCGTCAAAAGACGAATTATTCTATACTGCTGGCTTCCGTCAACTGCCCGACCGATGGCAAAAGGTGTTAGATAATGATGGAGATTATTTTGATGAATAAAGATATTATTCTTAGCACTTAATTGCATATTCATTTCTCTGAAAAACGCTTTAAAACTTCTTACTACACCTAATACCTCCTTAAAAAATCAATTTAAATATATTTTTCCAGTTTGTTCACCCTTTCACGGGCAAAGCACTTACATTCGCAAAAGGCTGAAATGAGTGATTGACACCAGATATTAGAAGCAAATTTATTTGAAAGTAAACAAAAGCTTTTGTTCACAGACTTGATAAAAGTGAATTTTTCATTCCATTTTACTGGTTCTAATGAATCATTTAAGAATTAAAATTAGGTGGTCCAAAAATGAACCACTGCCCTCGAAAGGATCAAATAAATTATGGGAAAAATGCTTTTAAAAATCATATTTTATTTTAAGTATGATTTACGCTTAGTTGCCAGGTCTCAGGTTTTTTAGACACCACTGTTATTTTAGGGAAAATATTGTTCGTTTAAATGTTCCAATTAAATAAAAGAACATTTTCTGTATTGAAATACTGGTATCTATAAAGCCGGTGCCTTGGCAGATCTGGTTTAAGGCTAAAAAACAGATTTTTGTCAATCAGTAACACAGTGCTAGTTTAGACAGTAAGCTCCTTTAATTTAGCAAGAAAGTTTTGAAAAATCTTTAACTGGTGATTTTAATTGTGCTTGTTAAATTTGAGCAATTTCTTAGAACTTAAAAATATATCTGCCTTCGGGCTTTTTTAAATTAAAAAATTCTAAATCACTTTATGTGTTATATTTATAAAGAAAGCTTTGGCAATTCTTTATCAGTCTATTTCCAATTTTACGCTGTTGATTCCATCAATTTTAAAACACTGGCTTTAATGAAACAACATACAACAAAAATTGCCAGCATTTTGTGTCTTCAATACAGATACAATCTAGAAATATTAACTTTATCTTGCTTTCAATCACTAATTTCTTCGCTGTCATAATAGAAACATGCGAAAACGCGTCACGATTTTTTTAACATGTTGCAAACTCCGATTTACTTCTTGTTTTTCTTTTTTGAAAAATATAAAAGAACGCGAATATGCCAACGGGTTGTATCTGCATTGTTTTTAGATATGAAACAAAATGTCGGGTAAATAAAAATTTCTTTTTTTCATTGTTTCAGAATTTTCCAAGAAGCTTACAGGAGTATTATGTAAGTTTAACTGATCTGTCAGATTGAATTTATTCCTCTTTTCAATCTTCAGCATGTTTAATCTTGTTGCATAAACTTCTTAATTTACTGAATTTTCAATCTGGTAGTACTTTTGTGTAAAACAAAGGATGCGTGGGAAATGAGCAAAAATGTTCGAATAATTGCATTTTTAATGATGTTTCGTGTTCAGCAAAAGTTTTTCATTACGGATGCGTGTTACATTAGCTGTTAGTGATATTGAATACCCGTTTCTTCATATATTTTGCTTCTTTAGTGGCAGGTATGATAGAAATCAAATTAAAATTTTATAAATGAATGAGTTATTATGAATATTATGATGGACAAGGGAACCGCTTTTGGTGTTGCATCGAGATCTAGTGCATTTTGAACATAAAGTTAAAGAAAGACAAAAACTTTCTGTTAAAATCATATTTTGTGTATTTTTTTATACTTTAGATTTTTTATTATTGAATTTTTATTTGTTTATTCATACCAAAAGTAAATTAAGTCCCAAAATATGAAACTACGAAATTTTCGTTTCCTTATTTTGGGACTACCACATTCGGCTAGGGTTGCCGGAAAACTCTACTTTTGAAAATATACCAGCTTTTTCCCCGTCAAAAAAATGAATATAACATCGTAATTTTTCAAACCAGATTGCAAGTTTTTGAACAACTTTTTTTAATGTTTTATATTTATTATTAACTAATTTATATTTTAAAATGCTTTACTTAAAGAAAAAACTATGTTAATGATCCGATAAGGGGCCTCAAAAATAACATTTTCAGAAAGTTATGCTGCTGCAAAATCAAAATATTTGACTTTAACAAAAAAAAAAAAAATCTATTCTCGAACTTCCTAATACAAGGCTTTAAAATGCACCAAGTCTCAACACTAGGAGCGAGCAATACCAAAAGTAGTTTCCTTGTGAGTAATGTTTCTGATTTTACTTAGATGTCGTGATTTCAAAACTTATGCAAAATTAAATCAGAAGAAATGGCAGAAATGTTGACAAGATATCACGAAATAAACAAACGAACATACTAAATACTTTAGATGTAAGATTTAACCCTTTCCTCCGTAAAGTAAATCTGTTTGAAATAATTAACTTCCACCGGAATTTATAAACGAATTTGTTGGAAAATATGAACTTATTTAGTTTTAGGTATATTATAAAAATGAATTTTAATTAAATATTCTTGGTGCCAGTAAAATTCAAATTAGGTGTCCTTTTTAGGTACACCGCGCCGGAAAGGGTTAATAAGGTGAAAGTTGAAGGAAGTTTCGATAATCAAAATATAAGCCAATGGGCATAGTCGGGAGAATAGCTCCGCCTCCATTCTCATATAGTAAAAAATTTATCACAGAAAATAAACAGTCTCAGAGTATTAACAATACAGATATCTCAGAAATATGAACTACACGTTTTCGGAAAACTAAAGTGCGCAAGAAATGATTGGAAATTATCGAATAATTGCGTCTTTATTAAAGTCGATGGTCAAAAGTTTTCATTACGTGAAATTAAGTGCTGATCAAGACTTAATTTCGAATAAAAAAAAAAACACGGGAGTCCTAATATTCAGCAGTATTAACCCCTTAACTGGTTAATTCTTTTCCGTTCAATAAATTAAAAATAGCGGACTTACACCACTATTATTTAAATAAAATATTCGTATAATGTAGTTTAAACATTTGCGCCTTCAATGAAAATTTTCTTAAAAAGTGGTGTCAAAAAACTTTGAATGATGCAATAAGCAAATTCATCTTGCCCGAACGCGTTAAGGGGTTAACAACGGTAGCATATCCAGTCGCCCTTGCAACCAGATTTTTATATTTCATACATTACTTTTTAAATTTAAAGCATTTTTTTAATCAAATTCAAAGGAAATTTTGCACACTCTACTGCATTATTTTTAGGTATAAAACAAAATGACGGACAAATAAAAATTTTCTTTTTTCATTGTTTCATAAGCTTACAGGCTTATTATATTTTTCAGAGTAGCCAAATCTCCGGCTTTTTCGAAGACTATTATTATCTTACTGAAAATGTTGTTCTTTTAAATCGTCTCAATGTTCTAAATAAATAAAAGAAAATTTTCTGTTTTAAAATATTTGTATTCAAAAAGCCGGAGACTTGGCAGTCCTGCAAATGATCTGTCAGATTAAATTTATTTCACTTTTCAGTCTTTTGAATGTTCTTGTTGCATAAACTCCTTAATTTGCTGAATTTTCAATCTGGAAGTACTTTTATGTAAAAAAAGGGATGCGTGGAAAATGAATGAAAATGTTCGAATAATTGCATTTTTAATGATGTTTCGTGTTGAGCAAAAGTTTTCATTACGGATGCGTGTTACATTAGCTCCTAGTGATATTGAATAACCGATTTTTCGTTTAGTTTGCTTCTTTAGTGGCAGGTAAGATAGAAATCAAATTTTAAAAAAAATTAATGAATCAGTTATTAAGAATATTATGACTAAGTAATGCTTCTGATTTTATTAGTTAGATGTCGTAAAACAAATCTCAAGAGATAAAAAAAAAATTTCTCAAATTTAATGTTGCAATTTAAAAACTTCTTACGCTAAATTAAATTAGAATAAATGGCAGAAATATTGACAAGATATCACGGAATAAACAAACGAACATACTAAATATTTTAGATAGAAGATTTAATCTGCTAAAACTTGAAAAAAGTTTCGATAATCAAAATATAAGACAACAGGCATAGTGAGGAGGATAGCTCCGCCTTTGTTCTCAAACAGAGTTGCCAAGTCTCCGGCTTTTGGCGCACCACTATTATTTTAAGAAAATGTAGTTATTTTAAATCTCTAAAATGTTCCAATTAAATAAAGCAACATTTTCTGTAGTAAAATACCGGTATCCAAAAAGCCAGAGACTTAGCCACTTTGTTCTCTTAATGAAAGAGTTTTCACAGAAAATAGAACAGTCTCAAAGTATTAGCAATACAGTTATCTCAGAGATATCAATGATGCTTTTTTCGTAAAACTAAAATGCGTGAGAAATGAGTGGAAATTATCAATATAATTGCACCATCAAAAATTACAAGTGCATTGAATTAGGTGCTGATCAAGACTTAATTTAAAATAAATAAATAAATAAAAATACGGGAGTCCTAATATTCTGCAGCATTAATTCCTTCGCGACAGGAGCTTTCTACGAATTTTTTTAATGTTTTGTCACCGGTTTTTAAAAACAGCAATTTTTATCTTATTAAATCGAGAATATGCTCCGTTAAACCCTTTAACGTTCATTGGTTTCTCTAGGAAACCACAAAATTTTAATTCCGATATGCAATAATGGCACCGGAATTTTAAAAAATCCATTTTATTGAATATACGAAAAATCGCGTTTTCGTGTTTATAAATATATCTGTTCACAATTACCGGTGTCATTCATTTATTTCTACATCTTAGAAATGAAAATCCTTTGATCGTTAAAGTATTAAAGAAGGCAAATTTTACAGACTTGCATGCGGCACCAAGAATATTTTAGAGAAATTTCGCTTTTACAATGAAAGCGTGAATTTAAGAAGTCTTAATTCCCATAAAAGTCGTTTTTAAATTCCGGCTTCAATCAATAATTTCTTATTTTATGAGCAGAATTTGCCTGCACCGGAAAGGGTTAAAGCATTTTTTTAATCAGTAAAGAAAAGTTTGCACGTTACATCTGCATTATTTTTAGGCATGAAACAAAATGACGGACAAATAAACATTTCTTTTTTTCCATTGTTTCATTAGCTTTCGGGATTATTATGCAAATTCAGAGTTACCAAATCTCCGGTTTTTTAAACATAATTATTATCTTACTGAAGTTGTTATTCTTTTAAATCGTCTAAATGTTCTAAAGAAATAAAAGAACATTTGCTGTGTTAAAACAGTTGTACTCAAAAAGCCGGAGATTTGTCAGTTCTGTAAGTTAAATGATCTGTCATATTAAAGTTATTTCACATTTCTATCTTCTGCTTGTTAAATCTTGTTGCATAAACTTCTTAATTCGTTGAATTTTCAATCTGGTAGTACTTTTGTGTAAAACAAAGGATGCGTGGGAAATGAATGAAAATGTTCGAATAATTGCATTTTTAATGATGTTTCGTGTTCAGCAAAGTTTTCATTTCGGATGCGTGTTACATTAGTTGCTAGTGATATTAAATACCTGTTTCTTCGTTTTGTTTGCTGCTTCAGGAACAGGTAAGATAAGAATCAAATGAAAAATCATTTTAAATGAATGAGTTATTATGAATATTATGAATGAGTAATGCTTCTAGTTTTACTTGGATATAATGAAACGAATCTTAAGGTGATATGAGCAGTGACATAGCAATTCAATTATTCTGGCAAGCACTCAGATAGTCATTTACTTCTATTATCTATGTTAAAGTGTCCGTGCGTAACGTTGACGTCATCTTGAAAGTTGCAACAGCCAGACGATTTTTAACTTTTACTGCATTTTTGTAAACTACTAAATATCGCATTTTTTTTTTTTTTTTTTTTTTTTTTTTTTTTTTTTTTGTATTGTTGAATAGGGGAAAAATGTACTTTAAAATCCATTTTGTTTGAAAAGTGTATCACTATTTACTCTGTTTTCATTATTTCAAAAATAATTTTCAAACATTATTATATATTAAATTTATCCATGTTGAGCGTAAACGATTATGAAAAATAAATTTATTTGCAATAAAAATAATACAAATGGGCTCAGCATTTGTTTCTAGATTATATTCCACAACGGATTTTTCAGTCTGGTAGAATTTTATCTAAAACAAAGGATGCGTGAGAAATGAATGAAAATCTTCGAATAATTGCATTTTTAATGATGTTTCGTGTTGAGTTAAAGTTTTCATTTCGGATGCGTGTTACATTAGCTTCTAGTAATATTGAATACCTGTTTCTTCGTTTATTTTGCTTCTAAAGGAACAGGTAAGATAAGAATCAAATGAAAAATCATTTTAAATGAATGAGGTATTATGAATATTATAAATGAGTAATGCTTCTAGTTTTACTTGGATATAATAAAACAAATCTTAAGGTGATATGAGCGGTGACATAGCAATTCAATTATTGTAGCAGGCTTTCAGATAGTCATCTATCTGCTTCTACTATCTGTATTATAAAGGACAAACGTAGTTGTGCGTAACACTGACGTAATTTTGACGATTACATCAGTAGATAATTAAATTTAACTTTTACTACACTTTTTAAACTTCTAAATATCGCAAATTTCCAATTTTTGCATAATCGAATAGATAAAAAATGTACTTTAAAATATATTTTGTTTGCAAACTATCGCTATTTACTGTAATTTTCAGCATATAATATTCGGATCAAACAGTTCTGTTTGGATTCAGAAGTTTGATTTAGTAATTGAAGTCTAATATATACCGCGATCTGATAAATTACATTTTATTTTAAAAAAATTCTGGGTCGAAAAACGATTGTTTGATCCGTGGATTATATGCAAGAAATTACGGAAAAGAGTTTTTATAAAAGTAAAAATAAATATTTAAATAAATAAAAATAAACAAATAATAAAAAAAATAGCATGTTTTAATCCTTTACCGGACAAAGCATATTCATTGCACAGATGTTGAAATAAATGACTGACACCGGTAATTGTGAACAGAAATATTTATAAATAAGAAAACATGATTTTTCACATGTATCATTAAATGTATTTTTATTTAATTTAAATTCCGGTATCTATGCAGCATATCGAAATTAAAATTTTGTGGTTTCGTAGAAAAATCAATGAACGTTGAAGGGTTAAAACAGGGGCGCATAAATCTGGGCTTAAAGAATTGCAGAATATAGGTGAATACCATCATGTACAGGTTGTTTCAAAACTATGTGTCAGAAATGTACCAAAACTTCTTATGTAAAAGTCCTGTACCTGTTTTTACATCTCTGGCATGTAGTTTTGAAACAGCTAGAAGCGATTTTTGACATAGTGTACTTATATACCGGCACAGACCAATTCTGTTAGTTAAATGAGGAATTATCGATTGTTGCGGAATTTACAAACAACTTTCTTAGAAAAGAAGTGTTTATTAATTTAACCTTTCTTTGTAAAAGCAAAATTTTATTAAAATATTATTGGTGCCGTTTGCAATTTTGGAATTAAAATTAGGTGTGCCCTCACTGGGCACACTGTACCGAAAAATTTAAAATAAAAAAAGAGTTGTAATTAATTAAAAAATAATGAAAAACATATTACAAATATTCTCTAAATCTAAGATTGCGGCAAGAAAGTCTCACACTAATGTATTTTTCTTTTATTTATTTATTTGTTATTTACCTATTTATTTTTGACGACTCTAATAGATTTCTTACATTTCATATATTTTCCAGAATAACTACAAAAATACTAAAAATTATTTATATTAAAAAAAAAAACAATAATATATTTATATAAAGTTTTGAAACGTATTGAAAGCGCATCCTAACATTTATCACTCCTTGACCGGCCTGCCCTTTCCACAGGGCAGACACAGGCGACTTTTTTAATATTCTATTCGCATCAGTATTTTTCTAAAATGAATTTTATATCATCTTTCTCTTGCAAATGTTGTCAGTGTATCCTATGGATTTCTGTTTCAGAAAGTGGTAGCCCTGCCTTGCCAGGCAGTGTTGCCAGTGGGCTACTTTTAGCTCACAGGCTATCATAGCCTGAGAGCTTATGTGCCCGTTCTGTATGTATGTTCGTACGTTCGTTCGTGCGTAACGCGATAACTCATGATAAAAATATCGGATCCATTTGAAATTTTGTACATAGTTATATCTTGATAAGGCGCTTCCCTGATTAGTTTTTGGAGTTCATTCGATATGTATAAGAGGGGGAACGGAGGGCTCATGCCCCTCCCCTTAATTGATGTAAACGAGATTTTCATGCAGAATTAACAGTTTTCGTCCAAAATTTAGATATAGGATCATTCTGATGAGGCGATTCCGTGATTGTTATTAGGTATTCATTGAATAAGTATAAACAGGGGGAACGGGGGGCTCATACCCCTCCCCTTAATTGATATAAACGGGATTTTCATGCAGAATTAACAGTTTTCGTTCAAAATTTAGATATAGGATCATTCTGATGAGGCGAATCCGTGGCTGTTATTAGGTGTTCATTGAATAAGTATAAACAGGGGGAACGGGGGCTCTAATGCCCCTCCCCTTAATTTGTATGAATAGATTTTTCAAGCAGAATTGTCAGATTTCGTTCAAATCCCTGAATTGTTTTGGAAGTTTAATGGGGTATAAAAGAGGGGAATAACTCCTCTTAAATTATATAAATGCTAAATGGGTTTTTATTAAGAATTATCCGATTTGCTCTGAATTTTGGATATAGATTTTTATATGATAAAGCATGTCCTTGATAATTTAGGAGGTTCAATGATTAAATATAAAAAAGCAGAAAAGGGAGAGCCGTTTCCCTTCTTAATGTTTTTTTCGAACGGAATTAACGAAAATACAAGGCTGTGATGTACAATTAGTATGCGTAGCCTGTGAGCTCAATGCCATCAGTTTAACTGGGCAATATTCTTTTTATTTAAAATTCAGATTTCTTGAATGATACCACTTTTTTGAAATGGCAAAGTGCCTTTTCTTCTCGCCTTAATTATCATGTCATTAAATAACGCATTTTTTATCATTTGTAAAAAGTGGTGCCAATCAAGAATCTGAATTTTATAAAGGTAGCCCATCTGGCAACACTGTTGCCAGGTTTCTCTGAACTTTTCTTTTTCTTAATTGTGCTTGTATACTTTAAACCGGGGTTGGGAAACTGTGGCAGGCTGAACACTATTAAAATTTTATTGTAATTACTGCCTTTATCGAATCATCGAATCTCTGCGATTCAACAAGTCGACTATTTCATTTATTTAAAAAAAAAAAAAAAAAAAAGTAAGATTTGGTGTGCCACAGTTAGCCACCCCGTTTTAATCACTTGAGACGCAAGCAATGTCTTTTTAATACTGAATTATCACCGGAATAATAAAAATTATTTATTTTAAACTAAGCAAAGGCAGTTTTTTTTATTTTAACAGAAATTAAAAATATATAATTTACTTAAATGTTTTTGGTGAGAATTTTGTTTAAATTAGATGCGATAAATTGTATCCCACCACCCTTCAAGAGGTTAAACTATTTACTCTCATTAAAATTTTAAACTTGCCATTCTCTATCTATTCATTTTTTAAAAAATGTAAATTTTAATTACATTCTCTGTTTAATGTAAATACCACTTTTTTTTTTTTTTTTTTTTTTTTTTTTTTTGTATTTCATTAATTTTATTTTAAATAAAATCTTTTCGTAATGTTTATACAATAGTTGGACTCTTCATTCCCAATGCTTCCTTTAATATAGGACAACCATTCATCGACTGTGCGTTAACCGCTTCCTTGTTTTACCCGTATCACATGCGGGCATCCATACCTCAATCATAATTTATTATTCTTACCAGTAAAATTTTATTGTAAATTTTGTATTATTTAATCCAAGCATTTTTTTTGCAATTCAGTTAAGCAAAAATTTCTTTTTTCAAAAAACCGGTGATAAAAGATTAAAAATTCTGTAAAAGACATGAAAAAAAAAAAGACATTATTTAATCTTTTTTTTTTTTTTTCTCTTAAGTATCGATCCATTAAGTAAAGTTGTAGCGAACTCGGAAGTATGTTCTAGGGGTTCGATTGTTGATACTTGTGTTTTATTCCAATAAAAAATTTGACCTTCAATTTCATCTTTAAAAAATAATGGTATGAATTAAATAATAAGATATTCCCCAGTGGCAATTCTGTAGAAAGTTATGATTATCAAAATACAAGACAACGGAAGCCTCAGAGGGGCTCTTTTGGACACACATAATTAAAAATAAATGTAAATAAAAATAAACGGTCTATCCGAAGTACAGATAATTTAGAGGAATTACTTTTGTGTAAAACAAAGGGTGCGTGATAAATGAAGGGGAAATTTCGAATAATTGCCTTTTTAATGATGTTCAGTGTTGAACAAAAGTTTTCATTACGGATGGGGTGTTACATTAGCTGCTAGTGATATTGAATACCTGCATGTGCGTTTGTTTTGTTGCTTTGAAAACAGATAAGAAAAAAAATCATTATAGATTAATGCATTATTATGAATATTATGAATGAGTAATGCTTCTAGTTTTACTTGGATATTATGAAACACATCTTAAGATAAAAAAGAATAGTCTCAAATCTAATGTCACAATTGAAGCACTTATGTTAAACTGAACTGGGCTAAAAGTAAGAAAGATATGATCAAACAGGTAATTTTAAACTGTAGAATATTAATTACATAATTAAAAATAAAGAAGAATACAAAAATATACGTATAAGAACACGAATATGCTGCATGAAACAAAATGTCAAGTAAATAAAAAAATACCTACTTGTTCTTTGAGAATCTGTCAAGATGTTAGCAGAAATATTCTGTAAGTTTGATTTTGCACGTTAAATTTATTTCACATTTTAACCATCTGTGTGTTAAAACTTGTTGCAGACTTCTTAACTACTTGTCTATGGTACAATAGCTTGTGTACAGGATTATATAAAAATCGAAAATATGAAGGTCGTTAATTTGAATACGAATATTTCTGTATAGTACATGTATTATTTGACCCAGAATGAAGGATTTTACTATTCGAACGAAGCATTCAGCCATGTGCAGAAGCATAGCTGAAATTCTTTGTTTTGTTATTGTTTTATTCAATTTCCACCAGAAATTTTGTATGAACAAAACCTTTTCTTACTTTAATTAGAATTAATTTGAAAATCGCATAAAAATATAAAAAAATTCTGTTTATCTTCAAAATTTCTGTAGATAATTGATCGAAAAAATTTCGAATTCTTGAAACTGTAATTTTTTTTACAAAATTTCTGGTGGCACTTGTCAAAAAATATGTACAAAGGTAGGAAATTGCATTTTTGCAACTCTCGAATGATTCATTCGATGGTAAAATGATTTATTTTACCCATCACTGGAGTCAATTAAAAAGAATAGAAATTTTACCTTAGTCACGACAATAATTTTTCATGAGTACGTTTAAATAAGACGAAAATTGCTATCAAAATTTACTGTTGGAAGTTAAACACATTGGTAATCAGGCCTTGGGTAAATCTACTGAGAAAACAATTCAGACCAGTGTTTGCAGTCCCCACGAAGTCCTAACCGATAAGTGAAACCCGTGTAGCGCAAGGGGTTATTTCATAGAAGTTTTGATCTCAATTATTAATAACCACTACAAAATTAGTTTTTTTTTTTTTTTTTTTTTTTTTTATAAGGAAAGTCATTAGCAGCACCAATGATTAAGTACCGCTAGTATTTCATCTATGTTAAACCACTTCCTTTTAAATACTGTTACCGAATTTAACCAACCGGTCGCACGGAGGCAACAATCATCTCGGCATTTCCTTTCATTATTTAATCGAATGTGCGTGGGAAAAACAAACAACATTCGGCACTTCAACAACCTTCAGTACCACTTATTTCTGGGACTTATTTCTTTGACGAACGTGTTCCCGATATGTCAAGCGCTGTGCAACTCAACTCGCTTCCATTATTAAAAGGGGGACCGAACACGGGTATGCGAGCGCGCGCCGTTAATGTCCAATAGAGGGCTCCACCCTATCACGTTTCTGACCCGGGCTCTCAAAGAAATATGGATTGGCGAAGCTGAAAAAAAAATTGTTGTGCAAAAAGGCGAGGTAAATAGATGCTGGAGACGAAGAGGAAAATAAAGGAAAATTGGAGTATGAGGAGTCAAACCCCGATAATTGGTTGCCAAATTATGCGTTTCGTAGGCTTAAAGCTACTGATCTGATGATGGTTGTAGCACTGCAATAGAACAGAGCATCCACACTTACACTGTGATGGTAAATTGTAATGGAGGCTTGATAGCTTTGTCAGATTGACTGTAATTGAAATGTGCTTATGGAGAATCGCTATGTTTTCAGTAAAATCTGTTTAAAAAATACAGTCTGAAAAGAAAAGATGTTTTAGGCTTGGAAAACAAGACAAGACAATGCAGAAAAATTCACATTATTTTATTTGAGGATTTTGTAATATAGACTATAGAATACACCTCATAACATGTCAAAACACAACAGTCAATTCGACAAAGATATCAAGCCTGCATTACAATTGCTCATCATAGTGTTAATGTAAATGTGCTGTTTCGATTCATACCACAATCATCAAGCTTCAAAGGTGCAAAACACATATCTTCCCATGCCATTACATCCCCATTACTATTAATATATTATTAATTATATTTACCTAACCATTTATGTTTTATTCCCAATTCGATTGCTTTGTTATTCAAAATGTATTTTATTTGTGCTTTTGTAATATGCGTACTATATTGTGCTTCTCATAGCATGCTAAAACATGAATGGCTTCTGTATTGATAAATAGGACGCAAAATCTCTGAAACATCCATTTTCTTCCAGATTACATTTTTTTATTATTATTATTATTTCCTCCTATTTCAATTGCAGTCAGTCTAACAAATTTATCAAGCCCTTCATTGCAATTTACCATCGGAGTGTAAGTATGGATGCTCTGTTCTGAAGCAATTCTACAGCAGTGTTGCCAGATGGGTTACTTTTTTTAAATTCAGATTCTTGATTGGCACCACTTTTTTTAAATGTAAAATTCGCATTTAATGACACTAGTAGATCGAACCCGGGCTTCCTGGGTTACACAGCAAAGATAAAAACCATTTTTTTAATTGAAAACTTTAATGAATTTTCTACATGTAATATGCGTTTTAGATTGCTAACTCCAAAAAAAGCATTTTAACCCTTAAATCCCTTGAAGGGGTGGGATAAAATTTATCCCACTTAATTTTAATTTCAAAACGCCACATTGACGCCAATAATTTGAAATACCAATTTTATTTTTCTCAAATACGTGAAGAAACGCTTTTAAATATTTTGAAAAAAAAAATTGTTTTTAAATTCTCGTGTCAATCAATCATTTCATCATTTTAAGAATTGAAGTGCGTTTTCCCTCACAGGGATAAGTGTCTTGTGGATTTTTTCATTCATGTTTTTTTCATAAAATAACACTGTGAAAAATATTGCTATGAAGATTTGTATTTGATACTTTACATATTTTTGCATTGTATTGTACTTTACATATTTTTTTATCTTATAAAATTAAAAAAAATTAACATTAATCTCAATATTATTTTAAATCAATCTTTGAATTAAAATATTACATAGCGGAAAAATATGATTAGGCTAACGTGATTAGGTTAAAGCAGGGGTGCACAACCTCTGGCCCGCAGGCCAAAATGATACCACTATTTTTATGCAGAATAATTTTCCTTATAGTAATGGCAGAAACTTTGAGATTAAAGAAAAGAAACTCCGTTTTTCAAATATTCTGGTGGCAAACGATTTTCTGGTTAAAAAGGTTGTGCATCACTGGGTTAAAGGGTTAAATGAAAAATATTAATTATTGAATCAAATAAAGCTATTAAGTTTTTCAAAAGTCACATTTCCGTATTAGACGCATGCCAGAAGTTATTAGCCAAAGATTTCGTTACGGCAGCAATTTTGTTTCTGATCATTTCAGTGTTTCGAGCACGTAATTTAATTACATATCTGTTAAAGGGCATAGCCGGATAAGCATTGGAAACATGCCTTTCAATCAAATTTCTTAATTTTTTCCCCATGTATGGCTGCTTATCTGACAATGTATTTCCCTTATTATCACTTTATAAATATTGATATTTTATGAGATAAAAATGTTTTTTCGATTTTTAAAAAACCTCATTTTCTCAAAAACTACCAAACCGAATTATATGCTATTAATTGAGTTTATATAGATGTCAAAGATGCATATCTGGGAATTTTTGTATAATTTTCTGATCGTAAAAAGTGTGTGAAAAAGTGATTAAAAAATTTACAAAAATAAAAGTCGTATCTTATAGTTGTCCGAAAATTACTATTTTCTTGTAAAACATTCCTCATATGTGTCCGCATATTATATAAAAATTTCAAAAGTTTGCGTTGGGTACTTCATATAAATATTTACAAAAATATGTATAAAACTTATTAAAAATCCTTTAAAGGCGTTATTTGGGGCGGAGCTATTTAACTTCGACATCCGAAGACTTTTTGGTACAATGTCAACAGAGAATAAGTCAACTAATAAATTACACAGGGTGCTTCGCTACCAGACCGACAAACTTTGAGGGGTCATAGTAGACATAAAGACAAACATTATTAAATAGGAAACCATAGGGCGCAAACGTCTTCTGTAGGAGCTAGGGGCCATTAAAGTTTAAGGTCCAAAAATTCAAACGCTGATAAAAATTAGAAAAAAGGGTCGATTTGTTTGCGGTTTACTCTAAAATCATTCTTTATATCACGATTTTTAATTTTTTTAATTTTAAAGGTTAAGTTCGAAAATTGTCGATATAGGGCGCTTTAGACTTTAGAGTAACGAACAAATACTTTTTGCCGTTCTTCTGTGCATGGGGCTGAAATTATTCTAAAGTTTAGACTTTAACTTAAATTTTAAGCCCAAAATCGGAAACATGGGGGTCGCTTAACTAGCGATGTGAACCTAGGAAGAGATTTTAAATGCTCATAAACATTGGACAAACTAATCGATTTTGCTGCGGTTTGCGTGTAGGTCATTCCCTTGGTAATTATTTTACTCAAAATGATGTACAGCTTTCATGTCCTCATTTTTTGATAGAGGGCGCTTCCGACACATGTCCGACATTTCAAGGTATTACTCCTGGGTGTTTTACTGCCAGACCACCATACATCCAGGAAGTGTAAGTGATGCAAAGATGACTCGGAATCATGCAGGAATGTAACGTTGAAAATTGTTTTTTTTTTCATGTTACGTTTTAAAAAAAGCAGAGAAAAAACAACAGAAACAAGCAGAGAAACAGCAACATGTTAAAGTGACAGAACAAAGTTTATTTAAAGGTTTTACTGCAAAAAGTGTTCGAAATTGCGACCAGAAAATTTCCAGCAAACTACTTGACAGTGATAGTAGATGGCGCTTCGAGTTTCTTGCGGTAGATGGCGCTGAACGGTAATGCGCGTGAAAGTTTCTCTCTCGTTGCGCAGCTCTATGTGGTTCCATCACGATCGGGCTCTTCCACATTTTACCAATGATGTTCACCGATACCTCAACGTAATATATGGACAGCGGTTGATAGGCCGTGGTGTCCAGGTTTATTGGCCTGCCAGATCACCGGACCTATCAAGTATGAGCTTCTTCTACTGTGGTCACATGAAAAGTTGGGTGTATGAAAATCCCGTACCATCAATTAAAGACTTAGCAGCTCGTATTTCTGTAGCTTCCGGAAATCTATCAAAGATTCCAGGAATCTTTCAAAGCGTGAGGAATTACATGCGACGCCGCTGTCAAGCATGTCGAATTACTTCTGGTCGTAATTTCGAATATCTTTTTTAGTAAAACCTTTAAATAAACTGTTTTATGTCATATTAACATGTTGCTGTTTCTCTGCTTGTTTCTGTTGTTTTTTTCTCTGCTTCCTTTAACTCGCAAAAAAGACATTTTTAACGTTACATTCCTATGTGATTCCTTGTCGCTTTCGCATCCCTAACACTTCCTGGAAGTATGATAGTCTGGTAGTAAAACACCCAGGAGTAATGTCACTGAAATGTTGGAGATGTGTCGGAAGAGCCCTCTATGAAAAAATAAGGACACCAGAGCTGTACGTCATTTTAAATAAAATAATTACCAAGGGAATGACCTACACGCAAACCGCAACAAAATCGATTAGTTTGTCCAATGTTTATGAGCGTTTAAAATCTCCCCCTCGGTTTACAGTTAAATTTTCGCTAGTTAACCGATCCCCGTGTTTCCGATTTTGGGCTTAAAATTTAAGTTAAAGTCTAAACTTTAGAATAATTTCAACCCCATGCACAAAAGAACGGCAAAAAGTATTTGTTCCTTACTCTAAAGTCTGAAGCGCCCTCTATCGAAAATTTTCGAACTTAACCTTTAAAATTAAAAAAATTAAAAATCGTGATATAAAGAATGATTTTAGAGAAAACCGCAAACAAATCCACCCTTTTTTCTAATTTTATCAGCGTTTGAATTTTTGGACCTTAAACTTTAATGGCCCCTAGCTCCTACAGAAGACGTTTGCGCCCCATGGTTTCCTATTTAATAATGTTTGCCTTTATGTCTACTATCACCCCTCAAAGTTAGTCGGTCTGGTAGCGAAACTCCCTGTAGATTTCTTTAACCATATAAGCCATAATTTTCAACAGTACCGATACGATTTCGATATTGAAAACTGGTGTTTTGTTTTGGAGACAATAGAGAAATATAGTTGTGCCTAGAAAACAACAACATTCTTCGGTATCGAAATGTAACGACAGCTATATAATGACTTTTATTCAAACATTTTCACAACTTTTAAGGAAGGATAATAAGAATAAGTAGTTATTCTTTTTTACTGCGCTAATATGGATGATTCATAGCTAGATTTAAAACTTAACGAGTTCTTAAATTTCTGATATATCTGGAATGTGTAGAAATAGACAATTATTTTTTTGTTTAAGATTTATGCTACTAGAATTTTTTTTTTTTTTTTTTTTTTTTTTTTGTTTATCCTTATGGTAGATTACTGTGGCTGTTTAGTTCGACGATTAAATTTAGCTAAATATACATAATTTGAGTTAAATGAAAAAATAGAAAGCTGATAACACTGGATGATATTTTGTACTGAAAAATATATTTCTGTAATTTTGAACAGTTTAAAATTTAATTAAGTATTTTTTTTAATAAATAAATATTAGTTTAAAAAAACAATGGAAAATTTACCAGGAGATTAAAATATTTTAAAGACGTAGCTATTTTTTTGTGAATATAGTATAAATTTATATGCAAATACATAGTCCCGTTCAGTGATTTAGGCGACACTTTAAAGAATAGTTACTTTTTATGGGGAAAAAAGCTGACACTTGATAATGTATTACATTATTCTATACATAAAAATAAATAAATAAATAGTTTTTTTCCTGTAACCCCTTTCTCCCCCCAATAAAAAAAACCTCCACAGCAATCATTAACACGAATTATCATTCATGGAGGACATCGTAACAAATAAAAATCATTCACTAAAATGAATTTGCTTCTGATCGCGGAATTTAGCAATGACATAGGCATGCGCGTCTACACAATGCAAAACAGAGCACATCATTCACAAAAAAGCTTGAAACTACTAACTATAATTTCTGTTTATAAAAACTGGTGAGAAAACTTTTTCATTAAATTGTTTTTGATCATTGTCGTTACATTTTGATATCGAAGAATGTAGTTTTGTTTCTATACCAAAAATATTCTTTTCTGTTCTTGTATACCACGACAACAACAAATTTTGAAATTGAAACTGTATCGTCAGCGTTCAGAATGATGCCCATGTGTTCATTAAAATTTAAAAACCAACAATTCTGTAAATTTATATTCCCAAAATTCTTCAGGCGTCGAAGGTGAGTAGCTCCGCCTCAAATAACGCCTTTAGATGAATTTTAATACTTTTTATACATATTTTCGTAAATATTTATATGAAGTACCCAACGCAAACTTTTGAAATTTTTATATAATATGCGGGCACAAATGATGAATTTTTTACAAGAAAATGGTAATTTTCGGACAACTATAAGATATGATTTATATTTTTGTAAATTTTTTAATCACTTTTCCACACACTTTTTACGATCAGAAAATTATACAAAAATTTCCAGACATGCATCTTTGACATCTATATAAACTCAATTAATAGCATATAATTCGGTTTGGTAGTTTTTGAGAAAATGAGGTTTTTAAAAAATTGAAAAAACATTTCTATCTCATAAAATATCAATATTTATAAGGTGATAATAAGGGAAATACATTGTCAGATAAGTAGCCACACATGGGAAAAAAATAGAGAAATTTGATTGAAAGGCATGTTTCCAATGCTTATCCGGCTATGCCCTTTGTATTTATTTTATTTTATTTTATTATTTATAAAGGAAATTTTAATTTTGCTATAGTATATTGGCCGGAAACAAATCCCGAATTCTTTATATTTTTCTAAGGACAAATAGATTAATCTATCGTAATCGAGTTTCACTCGGTAGAAATATATTTAAAAATAACTCGAACCTGATTTTTTTTTTAAACCACAGCCAATCAGTAAATTGAAATACAGTTTTCAAACAAATTCAAAGTATTTTTTTCTAATTTCTTTAAAATTTTAAGATGTATTATTACATGTTGAACTTGTAATTTTTAGTAATTTAATCTGCATTTTAAACCATTCTTCTATTTTATTACTCATGCAATTATAATTTTATAATGGGAAATTATCAGGAACAATTTTTATAGATTTATGAGTAAATTGTGTATCATTATTTCTTAATGGAGATACGTGATAGATTTTAAAAAAAAAATGCTTGAAAATATAAGCTCGTAATAAATGAGTCAAATGAGATACAATCTTCCATCAAATTACATTTGAAAGTAGATTTCTTTTCCTATATGGCAAAATAAAAATTTAAAATGTGCGACGGTTAGAAGATTAAAAAATTGCAGTAACAAAAATTGCAAAAAATCATTTTTATCTTGAAATGTTGTCATTTGCAAAATAACATCAGTGCTACATACGGACACATTTGTTCGTTACAATATAGATTTTGCTCATATGAAAAATCGGTACTACTTGATTATCCCGTCGATCATTTTCCCCAAATTAAAAAAAATGTCAAACTAATAGCTATGTTATGTATGTTGACGTAATTTTTATTTTAAATAACGGAAAAACAAATAAATTAGTAAATCATGAATAGAAATACAAATAAAAAGTGGTATTAAAACTTTAAGGACATTTTAAACATGTGTATCGTGTTTAATATCATTGAATATGACATTCACAATCATCCATTATTGGCATTTAATCTTATAACTTGGCGATAGTTTTTTGGTCGACGGGATAACCAAGTAGTACCAAAAAATCTTACGCGCATACTAAAATGCTAAAAGCAAAGAAAGGACTGCACGTACATCTTTTCGAAAGAGTTTGCTTCAAAGTTAACTCTATGACAAATTTTAAATTCGTTTTATAAATTAAAATACACAACACAAACTAAAAGAATAAACATTAAAGTACACAAACACTGCACTCCGTCACTTCAACGTGCAAAGACGATGCCGTATTTTCCGTGAAATACGCAAACCTTGATTTTTACAAATCATGCCAAACCAAATTTTCAGTTACATTTTAAACATTGGATATTAGCGACAACAATGACCATGTGCTAAGAACAGAAATCAGCTCATAAAATGCTAATTTGGGCAGGGTTTGTGCCACGTGATCCAATGAAATGGCTCAGAGTTTGAAGCTAAATCCAGCTTCACTTTTTCGGCGGTTTTTAGCGAAATGCGCAGTCCGTTATATCTAGTTGGTAATGCTTTGCACAGAAATGGAGTACTCAAGTTGCCACTTCTAAAAAAATTAAATATAATAAAGTATAATTAAATAATAAAGTATAATTAAATAATTAAAGATACAAAAAAATTAATATCTCAAAAACAAATTAAGATACGGTTTTCAAACAAATGGAATTTAAAAGTACATATTTTTCCCTACACAACGGTGTAAAGATTGAGAATGTACGATGTCTAGGAGTTAAAAAATTTGCAGTAATGAAAATTGCAAAAAGTGAAATTTCATCAAAGTGTTGCCATTCGAAAAATGACGTATGCGTTACGCACAGATACGTTTGGCCTTTATAATATAGATTATGCGCAAATTATCAACAAAAGCAACAAGGACTATTCTTCAAATTAGAGACCATAATAGTCCAACACTTTCTGCCATAGTCCTGCCAGATTCAGGATTTGCTGGAAGTACCATGGCGGCTCCTTGGAATGAAAAAACTGTTGACATGCTTCTTTAACTTCATTAAAGGTTTCAAACGGGCGGCCCTTCAAAAAGTGTTGCATTGATCGAAAGATGCCATTAACGGATGGAGCCACATCTAATTCGAAATTCCTGAACTCCCATTGATATACTGTTAGTATTCTTATATACGATACAAATTCTGGTACCTATTAGATTAAAAATTTTCCAGAACTTTTTACTCAACCTAATATTCTGCAATTGATATAGCGCTTGCTTTACAGTAGGCCCGTAACAAAAGCCTCAAATAAAATATTGTGAATTTTCTTCTTTGTCTAATCCTTCGAAAAGGTGCTTTTTAACAAGGTATTCAAACAAGGAATAAAACCATATTTTTAGTGTTATTAAAAACAAAATTTTAAGTGACAAATAAATATTGAAAAAGTATATATGAAATTGATTTACTTTTTTACTTTTTACATGGCCGTTACCAGAGATTCAAACTTAGAAATTTCAATAATAATACAACATTCTTCAGTTTTCTAATGGAGAATTCATATTTTCTTAAAGCACAATATTATTTTCACATCAGAAATAATGCTTTAAAAATTCGTTAATATTTTTATGCGTTTCGCTTTATTTATTTCTGATCTATCTCATGATTCATGGAATTTTTGTAAACGTGCCGCAATAAGTTATTTTATGTTATAATTAATACCTTAACTATTTTTCAAAATAATTAATTCTTGCAATAAATAAATAAATGGATAAATAAAAGTAGGTATAAACGCTCCATAAGTTCTCTGATAAGATAGCACATTTCGATTTCATAAGTTGGCAGTAATAGAATTAACTCTTAAATATTTACCTATTGATACATTAATGATATTACTAACAAAATCCTTTGTATATTTAATTAATGACTCATAAAAATTAACAAAGTTAATAAAATTCAATCTTAAGTTAATGTCTTATTTAAAATTTAATTTTTGTCCAAACTTTTTAAGTATAAACCTTTACACTATTTACTAAGAAAAATCGTTAATTATTAAAAAAAGAAAAAAACATAAAACTTAACAAACAACGGTAAAAAAATTAATAAGCTCTTATAATATATTATCAAAACATATATTATCACTGATAAGATAATTATCTGATAATGTATTATTAAAAACAAAATACAGTAAAACCTCTAAATAACGGACACCTCGGGAACGCCGAAATTGTCCGCTATTCGGAGGTGTCCGCTATTGGGAAAACCTCAGAGATTCAAAAATCACTAAGAAATGCTTAAAATTCATTAATTGACTTTTTATATTCCTAAAACCTACATTTTATGATTAATCAGAAATTAAAATTATTTTTTAAGCAATAAAACTGAAATAAAATTGTGCACACCTTTATCTACTGTTTATTACATTCTTAAGAAAAAATCAGCTACAAAAGTTTACTTTTGCTTACAATTACATATAATTTGTTTTTCACTGTGATGTTATTGGACTCTATAGAATTTCGGGCGGGGAGGAGAATTTGCACTTTTTGTCTATTAACCCTTTGCGGCGCAGGGAAATTCATTGCGTAAACGTTGAAAATAATGACTGACGCCGGAATTTGAAAACAACTTTATTTGTAAATAAGAAAACGCTATATTTTACGCATTCAATAAACAGCAATTTTTTAAAACAAAATTCCGGTGCCAATGTGGCGTTTAGGAATTAAAATTAAGTGGTTTATCTATGAAACCACTGCGTCGCAAAGGGTTAAAAGCATAAAATCTTAAAAACTTCCAGGTGGACATTGCAATGTTGAAGATGTCCCTTCCGGTCAACCTTTTCACACTAAATGTAGAGGAGGGGGGGGGGAGATTTTCCCTAGCTCATCTTCTACATTTATCTGTGATCACAAAATTGGTGGCACATTGCTCTGATAAATTTAGAAACATCCTTTTTATTCTTTTTTTTTTTTTTTGGTCTGGATAAAAAAATTTTTTTCATCGTTTATCGCCAAAAATAGTGTCCGCTATTCGGAATGTCCGTTATTCGGAGGTTAAACATACAAAAATGTAGGTTTTGGGAGTGGGGATTGGAAAACTGTCCGTTAAATAGAGGTGTCCGCTATTCGGGAGTGTCCGTTATAGAGGTTTTACTGTATTCAGACACATACATTCTGATAGGAATACAAAAATCATTATTATAAAATAATTATGAGTGTAAAAAAAAGAAAGAATCAACATGTATCTGTTTAATTTAATCGAATGTGTTATAATTTTATACGTGGTACATCATTTTCGTTTTCATCACGTTTTTCGTCCTCAAGTTTCCATTCATACCTATTTTCTTTCAACTATTTATTTTATCTTACTAGAAACCAAATTTTGTATCTTTGATTACATACGCTATTACATAAACTGCTCGATATTATTAGGTAACATTACTCTCAGAATGGTGTTTTATTCAATTTTCCCTACGGTGCCTATTTCTTTGCACAGTGGCCGAGTAAGTGGTGATTTAACTCATGTTCAACCAATCAACTAGCACAGTTATTTCCTATGGCAACAAATGTTCTTACGGTCAGATATAGTGTTCATAAAGCTATCATGTACAGGGTGGAGTGTAGAATCAGTCGATTTGAAAATAATAAGAGAAGAAAGCTATTTTGACGAGTATTATTAAGGATCGACTAAAACAGGTTTTTAAGACCGAAACCGAATTTTGTTAATCTTTCTATTTTCGGCCGGAAACGAAAATGTTCAGAGTAATTAACACATACAAACATAAATATACATATCGTATTATACTCGTGTATAAGTAAGTCGAACCCCATTTCTGGTCGTATATAGAAAAATTATTTGTAATCGGGGACAAAAAAAAAAACCATAGCAATTCACAAAAAACTATTAGTAAACTCTTATTACATATTATTAAAAAGTATCTTATAACGATTTTATAACATTTTATTAAAGACAAAATATTCAGAGACATACATTCTGAAATCAACGCAAAACTCTTTATTGTAAAAGAATTATGTAGAGTTGCTAAGCCTCCGGCTTTTGTACATCACTGTTAGAAAATATTGCTCTTTTATATCACTTAAATGTTCCAATTAAATAAAAGAACATTTTCTGTATAAAATACTGGTATCCACAAAGCTTTGGCAGTTCTGACTATGAATGTAAAAAAAAGAAAGAATCGGCATGCATTTTTTTAAATTTAATCGAATGTGTTATAATTTTATACGTGTACATTATTTTTGTTTTCATCCCGCTTTTCTTCCTTCAAGTATCAATTCATACCTATTTTCTCTCAACTTTTCATTTTGTCTACCAGAAACCAAACTTTGTATCCTTGATTACATATACTATTACATAAGCTGCGCGATATTATTAGGTAACATTACTCTCAGAATGGTGTTTTATTCTGTTTTCCTTACTGTGCCTATTTCTTTGCACAGTGGCTAAGTAAGTGGTGATTTAACTCATGTTCAACCAATCAAGTAGGACAGTTATTTTCTAAGGCAACAAATGTTCTTACCGTCAGATATAGTGTTCATAAAGCTACCACGCACGGGGTGGAGTGTAGAATCAGTCGGTTTGAAAAGAATAAGAGAAGAAATCTTTATTTAACTGATTATTACTAAGGATCGACCGAAACAGGTTTTTGACTCCGAAAACGAAAACGAATTTTGGCAATCCTCCCATTTATCGCCAAAACGAAAATATTCAAAAGACAGTTTTTAAGTAATTAATATATACGGACATAAATATATATACCATATATATTCGTATATAAGTCAACTCCCTAATTCCTAAGGAAAATTTTGAAAAATATCTAAGAAAATTTTTAAAAAATTTTGAAATAAGTCAAACCACATTTCTGGTCGTATATAGAAAAATTCTTAAAATCTTTGCCTAATCGAATCAGAAAAATACTTGGATTAAATACTAATACAAAATCCACAATAAAAATATATTGGGGAGAATTATGAATCATGATTGGAATATGGATGCCCGTACGTGGTACGGGCAAATCACGATTGGCAAAAACACGTTGCTCATATGACTTGCGGGCAAATCAGGGGAGCGATATAACGATTATTACTACTGCCTAGTTCCATGGTTATTTGTAGTGTAAGTCACATGCTGCGGTTTTTGGTTACCAGTACTTTAGAGCGGAAAAAGATGAATTATTTTATCGGAGATATCCCGTTATTGAATAAGGAAAGGGCAGCTGACGTCACTGTGGGCAAAATTACTGTCGATCTACAGTAATTTCCTGCCCGTCTTTAAGACTCTTAATATGCTCAAGAAGTCAAGGCGATTTGGTTGGTCTACGATTGTTCTGATTTGTCTGCGATTAAAAGTTCTATTGTATGATTGGTCAGTGCTGCCATGATGATTCCTGTAAGGATCGCTAATGCAAAAATGTAACTGCTAGATTGGTTGAAGGAAGCGTTTGTTTGTAAACATGCCCTTTTCTTATAAGGCGAAGCAAACTTTTCGAAAATAGCGGTGGCCAACAACCATAGCAGTTTTTAGCTATGTGACTTACACTTCAAAAACCCATGGAACTAACCTACTATATAAAATCAAGATGGATATCACTGGAGGTAAACCTTATTTTTCATGAATAGGTAAAGATTATAAATCTTTTCTTTTGTCTTATGATAGTTTCATGAAATGGTTTTAACAGAAAATACCCATTTCAGATAGCCATGCATTGGATAGTAATAACCCTTTTTATTTTATTTTATTTTATTTGACACTATAAACTATAAACCGGGAGGCGGCAACACGGACAATCACCTCATCGAGTTCACGGATGAAAATCTAGGATTAATTAAATCTCGATTCTCATATTAAAGTACAATCGGTCTGCCAAGTTATATTTTGATGTAAAACACTTAAAAACTCGATTTTAACGGTTGACTCATAGGTTTACTATTATGTTTTGCTGCTCCCAATCCTCCATGTTTTCAATTTTTTGGATTGTAAACCTACGAATCAACTGTTGGGTTTTTTAGGTGTTTTCCACCAAAGTACGACTTGGATAATCGTTTGTGTTTTAATATGCAAATTGAAACTTAACTAATCATAAATTTTCAGCTGTAAACTTGATGATCTGATTATCTGTGTTGCCGCCTACCAGTCTAGTAGAAATAGGGATAAAACATAACTTTTCTATGCTAAAATATTTGCATTGTTTATTGAAAAATGTCTCTCAACCATTTAAAAAAAATGCACCTAAAAATTAGTGGTGTTCAAAAGTTTTTTAGTAACGAAGCAAACGAATTCCTCTTGTCGTTCGGACAAACTATTTAAGTGTTTAACGTTTTGTGCTCTGTGACGTAAGCAGAACACGTCATGCAATTTTGGTCATTTCCATGGCGTTTGCAGAATACGTCACGATAGCTGACGTCATGATTTTTTAATTAGACATTTCAAATTTGCCAGATTGTCGAAAGCCGATTTCCCCCACATTCCTGAAATTTTCACCAAATCAGGGCTTTTTTCAGAAAAAATCACCAACGCAATTCAAGCACCAAATCAAGCATTTTTTTTTTTTTTTAAATTCCCCATTTATTAAAAAATCAACAGAATTTTGCATGCATATTCGCAACTAATTGACGCGAATAAGAGATACATTTTACAACGTCAAGTTCGTTGACTCTAGTTATTTAAATTGTTGCCAGTCGATGAAGCTGACCTATCATTACATTAGTTCCATCTGCACTTTTTATACCAATAACTTTTTCAAACTTTAAATCGTCTCTAATAAATCGGGGTTTTATTGAATCTGAGATTATGTTGACATTATCTATTTCTATCTGGCTAGGAAAAAAAAATTCAATTTTTTGTCACTCTTTTTGAAGTACCTAATCTAATGCAAAGCATCTATGTCGTATCAATCACTGTGCTTTCGTCAATAATAAAACAAATATAGCTGATTTTAACATCTTTAATTAAATATTTTAAAAAGCACAGCAAATGAACGCTTCTGACACGTCCTGAACACTTAGTAATGTAAAGATCTAAGTCATTTAAGATTGCAGAGTTTTCATTCAAGTTTTTTATAATAAGAACTCGGAAGGCTCCTGCATTCATTGTGCAATTGTCAATTATAAACGTAGCAATGTGATTGTAGTATGCAACTGTAGATCTTGCAGTTGCAAATATATCTATTGGCATTCCATGAAATACAAGTTAACCATCATTAAACAACAAAATTAAAGTTATAAAATTCTTTTTATTTTTGTTGTATAAATCTATACCATTAAATGAAATGTATTTCTGTTCTTGTGTGCCTGTCCGCGATGACAGCAAAATTTGTCTCACTTATCTGAAAATTCAGGTGGGGGACAGTCCAAGGCAGATAAATAAACTGTGAGCACGACCACGAGAATCATGATTTATATCTATTATTTCTATATTTTATTTTCATTTTCCAAATCAAAATCGAATTCGAGACAGATCCAGCATTAGCAAAGTCTATAAGTAAAAATTGAAATAGCGGAAATAATTCCCCAAGTTTTCCCCCCAAAATGCTCATAGTCCCCAAAAAATTACCCTGCAGGTTCAAATTCCCCCAAAATGGGAACAAAATATGCAACAATTTTGGTGGTTAGTGACATACATCCACCAATAACGTCAGAGTGCAAGGAGTTGATTTAAATCTTTCCGTTTTTTAATGAAATTTGAAAAGCATTAATGATTGCTTTTTTCAAGATCATATATTTGTTTTATTTTAATTGTTTTTTCAAAGTCTCGGTCCTTTTCTTTTTATTACAAACTAAATTTAAAAAACAACTGCAAAGAGATACCAATATATGTCTTTATTCTGTTTATAGCCATTTCATCGCACAGTGGCCAAGTGAGTGGCAATTCAACTGATGTTAAACGATAAACTTTCACATTTATTTTATGCGACAACAAATGTTTTTTTTTACGGTGAAATGTAGGGCTCGTAAAGCTATCACGGATAGGGCGGAGTGTAACAAGCAGTAAAAGAAGGAAGAGATAGCGGAACGATTATTGCTACTATGGAAGATACACGCACGATGGCTATCACTAAAAAAAAAAGCATTTTCCTTAGTCTAAAGGATTTTGTATCTTTCCTTTATCGCCTGTTATTTTCTCCCAAACGTTATAACTGGAAATATTAATTCCCTCTTTTTAACACTTTCCAACAAAGTGTTTTTAGTTTGTCTGTTCGTCCATTATCTAACTCGCTTAAGTATCGTTCGATTGTCAAAAAATTGATACTCCCTCTGTCCCAAATTAGTTGCGACATTTGAATACTTTTGTTCTGATTATTGATATTTATGATTTCATGTTTCTGTTTTAACGTTTTTGGGAGAGCTTTAGTATCAAACCACAAAATTTACTTACCTAGCATTCCCCACGTCATTCCATTAATCAGTACTGAATGAGTTTAAAAAATCCCGTTTCACTTGCTACTAAGCCACGCCCCAATTTGCAAAGATTCATTTAACAGTAATCATATAAAACTATCTTCAAGCTAATCAATCCTTAATTCATTTTCTAAAATTTCATTCTAACTTTTCTGTAAAGTATCCTTTAGCTTGAAAATGCTGCGAACAAAATCGTATTCTTTCGACCTTTTTTTCTATTAGACTTGGCTTAATGGTAGATGAAATATGTTCCAAAATTTTTTCACCTTGAGAATTCTGTGTACTATTGATTTACAAATTATAACAGCCTATGATAATCTTCGCAGATATTTTTTTTTCGCTTTATTTTTAATTTTATTTATAATTGATTTTGCTACTTAGCTATTTTTTTTTTTTTTTTTTGGTCAGCATTTTTAATTTTTTTGTAAATTTATATTCTAAATTTCCTTCTGTTATTTTTGACGCCTTCTTCTGCTTCTGGAAATGGAATGTGATGATGGATATTACGATGAACATTAAATTTAATAGCTGCAGCATTTATGGAATTATGGATTAGCTTACCATTTTTCAATCATCACCAGAGATCATCACTGCAGTTCTAGTACTGAAACCGCTTCTTATTATTAAGGCCCTACATCAGTAACGCTCCGAGATAGAACGGTTAATGTTATTTCAATGGAAGAAATTTATCGCTTTCATTCCTTTGCATTTTGCTCAAATTTAATAATTTTTGTTGTTTTGAAAACCTGTAGGTTTAAAGTATGCACGTCATTCTGAAATTTTATTTCTTTTTTGAATTTTAAGGCGATACAAGTGCGTTATTTTATAGTCTTTAAAATTCACCTTTAATGTCTTATTACGAAAAATCTGTTTGACATTTTAAAATTTGGTAAAACAGCATGCAGAGTTTAATTATTTAGCTTTCAGAAAATGTTTTTTATTTTGATTTAAAAAAAAATTTAATCTATGCTATTTGCATAAAAAGTTGAAGCACTTTGATTTAAAAGAGTCGAAAATGGTGTTTAACTCCGCCTTTAAAAGGGAGACGCATTAAGAGTAATTAGGGTGAAAGACGATATGGGTTTACCCTGTAGGGAGTCTTACAGGGACGAAGGTGTAAAATCTTGCCTGTGGCTATTAGTAAAATGTTGTTTGCTGCTTTAGGATGAAAAAATAAAAACATCCTTTTCTGAATGCATGATATCTCACGCAAGAAGTTCGATCAGAAATGAATTTCAGAAATGATGTAAATACATGTTGATTTCAAAAAGTTTGTTTAACTAGGCATCTAATCTCAAATGTACTTTAAAAGCATTATTGATTTCGAATAAAAACAGATTTACCATTTTTATTATTTTTCTTCCATATATTTGAAGTTTAATTTCTAAAAAAGATTCTTTAATTGCGTACAACATCAAAGTGATATATTCGTTAATTCATAAAACATAACAGAATTAACTTTTTGTCATCTGCAGTCGACAAAGGGAAAAGAAGAAAGGGCAGAAAGAAAATAACAATGGTTCTGACATTAAAAATGAATAGATATATTCGCGAATAAATACATTTGTATTAATTTTTTCTATATCTTTTTTTTTTTTTTTTTTTTTTTTTTTTGTATCATTCTTTTAGACAATTCTTAATGAATTAGTTTAAATGTTCCTTTTCATAAATATTTCATAAATATTTCTATTTTAATCAATAAAAATTTGCAGTATACCCACTCTAAAATATAAAGTAATTATTATGCAATTCATGATTAAATTGGATAACACTAATTTAAAAGATAGAAATATATTTATTTTGACACTTCTATCGAAAATTATGACTAATTTACAATACTTTAGCAAATATATTCTGTTGCGGTAAAATTCACATCCGTAAATGATATATTTATGCTTTATTGTATATAAATTGTCTTTCCTTTCTTTTTCCCTTTCAGAAAGATAAACGAATGATTTTTAAAGTTCTTGTACTATTTTAACTAAATAATACGTATATATTCCAAAGCTTGTCATAGTCTAACTGATCTAAATTTTAGAATAACGGTTTTTTCAGTCACGCGAAAAGACAAACTCAATTGTACTAAACCTACGGAAGATTTTTATAAAGATGCCATATTTTCATTCCAATTTTTAATTATTTTTTTTTCTGCATAGTATAGCTGACGATGGTTAGTATAGAGGCCACTTTTTACTTTTTTCGATACTGATTGTAGATTTTAAATATGAGGATAATATCACTTTTGAAAACGGTTCCGAAAATGAAACTGTCCTGTAAAGAAAATTAAAAAAGTAGAAAAAGGCCTTTGAAGAGATCGCTCTGAGCTATTAAAGGGGGAAAAAATATTAAAATGCAGACGAGATTTATTTATAAATTTCGACCGTTGGATTATCGTCGAAAGAATTATTATAAGCTAGTAAATTGTTTCGCTTGATTAAAGTTTTTTTTTTTTTTTTTTTTTTTTTTTTTTTTTTTTTTTAATACCCGTAAAATAAATCGAAAAATAGAAAATGGCCTTTGTGCAAATCGATATCAACTAGGCGAAGTAAGAAAAAAAAAAATACTTAAAACTATTAAAACACAGACGATAAACTTTTATAAATTTCTTTCATAGCATTAGCTTTAAAGCGAAGGCATTGTTTCGTTTAACTGCAGTAGCCTCTTTAAAATAAATGAAATCGTAAAGGCTATTCAATGTAAGAGAAAAAAAAATAATTTTTTTTTTAAATGTAGGCGAGATATTTTTATAAATTTCTACAAATGGATTTCGCTTGACTGAAGTAAGTCACATTAAAATACCTGTATCGAAATCAAAAATTGTAATACGGTCTTTGTACAGAAAGATCTCAGCTGTTCAATATAAAAAAAAATTATTAAAATATAGACGAGATATTTCTATAAATTTCTGTCATAGGATTTCGCTTCATTGAAGTAAACACCTTTAAAATACTCGTAAAAAAATCTAAAAAAATATAAAGAGGTATTTGTTCAGAAATATCTCAGAAATTCAATGCTAAAAAAATCATTTAAAAAATTAAAATGTTGACGAGATATCTTTATAAATTTCTATAATGGGATTTCTCTCTATTCAAGTAAGCCACTTTAAAAAACCCGTAAAAAATCTAAAAAATGTAAAAAGATCTTTGTACAGAGAAATCTCCGATATCTAATGCCCCCCCACCCCGAAAAAATGTTTAAAGACAATTAAAATACAAACGAGATATCTTTAAAAATTTCTAAAATGTCATTTAGCTCTATTGAAGTAATAAATTATAAAATACCGGTGCAAAGTCGAAAAGATATAAAACGTTCTTTGTAAAGAAAGATATCAGTTATATAATGAAACAAAAATTACAAGTATTAAAATGATCTTTAGAAATGACTTTTAAATGATCTTAAAAATATCTTTATAAATTTCTACCATGGAATTTTACTTGATTGAGGTAATCATCAGTTTATATTTACTTGTAGACGAGATATCTTTATAAATTTCTAACATTCAATGCTAAAAAAATCATTTAAAAATATTAAAATGTAGAAGAGAAAAATATATATTTATATGAACTTCAAAACTTCATAGGATTTCGATTGATTGAAGTAAGCCCCTTTAAAACCCCCATAGCAAAATCGAAAAAATATAAAACGGTCTTTGTAGCGCAAGCTCTCTGATATCCAATGCCAAAAAATCATTTAAAAAGATTTAAATGTAGAAAAGATACATTTATAAATTTCTACTGCAGGATTTCGCTTGACTGAAGTAGCCTCTTTAAACACCTGTAAACAACACCAAAAAAGTACAAAACGGTCTTCACACCGAAAGATCTCAGCTATCCAATGACAGAAAAATTATTTAAAAATATTAAAATGTAGAAGAGATAATTTTATAAATTTATGCAATTGAATTTCACTTGACTGAAATAGCTTTTTTAAAATTCCCCTAAACAAAGACGAAAAAGTTCAAAATGGTCTTTGTACCGAAAGATCTGAGATATCGAATGCCAAAAAATAATTTAAAAATATTAAAATGTTGAAGAGATATTTTTATAAATTTCTACTATTGGATTTCACTTGACTGAAGTAGCCTCTTTAAAAAACACCTGTAAACAAAGTCGAAAAATTAGAAAACGGTCTTTGTACCGAAAGATCTTAGCTATACCATGACAACAGAATCATTTAAAAATATTAAAATGTAGACGAGATATTTTTATAAATTTCTACCATTGTAATTCACTTGACTAAAGTAGCTTTTTTAAAATTCCCCTAAACAATGTCGTAAAAGTACAAAACGGTCTTTGTAACGAAAGATCTTAGCTATCCAATGACAAAAAAATCATTTAAAAATATTAAAATGTAGAAGAGATATTTTAATAAATTTCTACCAATGGATTTAACTTGACTGAAGTAGCCTCTTTAGAACACCTGTGAACAAAATCGAAAAAAGTAGAAAACGGTATTTGTACCGAAAGATCTCAACTATCAAATGAGAAAAAATCATTTAAAAATATTAAAATGAAGAAGAGATATTTATATAAGTTTCTACCATTGGATTTCACTTGACTGAAGTAGCTTTTTTAAAATTCCCCTAATAAAAGTCTAAAAAGTACAGAACGGTCTTTGTTTCCGAAAGATCTTAGCTATCCCATGACAAAAGAATCATTTAAAAATATTAAAATGTAGGCGAGATATTTTTATAAATTTCTACCATTGGAATTCACTTGGCTGAAGTAGCCTCTTTAAAACACCTGTAAACAAAATAAAAAAAAGTACAAAACGGTCTTTGTACCGGAAGATCTTAGTTGTCCAATGACAAAACAATCAAAAATATTAAAATGTAGAAGAGATATTTTTATAAATTTCTACCATTGGATTTCACTTGACAGAAGTAGCTTTTTTAAAATTCCCCTAATAAAAGTCTAAAAAGTACAAAACGGTCTTTGTACCGAAAGAACTCAGCTATCCCATGACAAAAAATATTTAAAAAATATTAAAATGTAGAAGAGATATTTTTATAAATTTCTACCATTGGATTTTACTTGACAGAAGTAGCTTTTTTAAAATTCCCCTAATAAAAATCTAAAAAGTACAAAACGGTCTTTGTACCGAGAGATCTTAGCTATCCCATGACAAAAGATTCATTTAAAAATATTAAAATGTAGACGAGATATTTTTATAAATTTCTACCATTGGAATTCACTTGGCTGAAGTAGCCTCTTTAAAACATTTGTAAACAAAATTAAAAAAAATACAGAACGGTCTTTGTACTGAAAGATCTTAGCTATCCCATGACAACAGAATGATTTAAAACTATTAAAATGTAGACGAGATATTTTTATAAATTTCTACTATTGGAATTCACTTGACTGAAGTAGCTTTTTTAAAATTCCCCTAAACAAAGTCGCAAAAGTACAAAACGGTCTTTGTACCGAAAGATCTTACCTATCCAATGACAAAAAAATCATTTAAAAATATTAAAATGTAGAAGAGATATTTTTATAAATTTCTACCATTGGATTTCACTTGACAGAAGTAATTTTATTAAAATTTCCCTAATAAAAGTCTAAAAAGTACAAAACGGTGTTTGTACCGAAAGAACTCAGCTATCCCATGACAAAAAATCATTTTAAAATATTAAAATGTACAAGTGATATTTTTATAAATTTCTACCAATGGAATTCACTTGACTGAAGTAGCTTTTTTAAAATTCCCTTAAACAAAGTCGAAAAAGTACAAAACGGTCTTTGTACCGAAAGATCTGAGATATCGAATGCCAAAAAATCATTTAAAAATATTAAAATGTAGAAGGGATATTTTTATAAATTCCTACCATTCGATTTCACTTGCCTGAAGTATCTTTTTTAAAACATCTGTAAACAAAATTAAAAAAGTACAAAACGGTATTTGTACCGAAAGATCTAAGCTATCCAATGACAAAAAAAAAAAAAAAAAAAAAAGTCATTTAAAAATATTAAAATGTAGAAGATATATTTTTATAAATTTCTACCATTGGATTTCACTTGACTGATGTAGCCTCTTTAAAATACCTGTAAACAAAATAAAAAAATACAAAACGGTATTTGTACCTAAAGATCTCAGCTATCCCATGACAAAAAATCATTTAAAAATCTTTAAATGTCGAAAAGACATATTTATAAAATTTTACTATAGGATTTCGCTTGACTGAAGTAGCCTCTTTAAAACAGCTGTAAACAAAAAACAAAACAAAACAAAATAAAACAAAAAAAAGTCTTTGTACCGAAAGATCTCAGCTATTCAATGACAAAAAAACATTTAAATATTAAAATGTAGAAGAGATATTTTATAAATTTCTACCATTGGATTTCATTTGACTGAAGTAGCCTCTTTAAAACAACTGTAAACAAAATCAAAAAAGTACAAAACGGTCTTTGTACCAAAAGATCTGAGATATCGAATGCCAAATAATGATTTACAAGTATTAAAATGTAGAAGAGATATTTTTATAAATTTCTACCATTGGATTTCACTTCACTGAAGTAGCTTTTTTAAAATTCCCCTAAACAGAGTCGAAAAAGTACAAAACGGTCTTTGTACCGAAAGATCTGAGATATCGAATGCCAAATAATGATTTACAAGTATTAAAATGTAGAAGAGATATTTTTATAAATTTCTACCATTGGATTTCACTTCACTGAAGTAGCTTTTTTAAAATTCCCCTAAACAGAGTCGAAAAAGTACAAAACGGTCTTTGTACCAAAAGATCTGAGATATCGAATGCCAAATAATGATTTACAAGTATTAAAATGTAGAAGAGATATTTTTATAAATTTCTACCATTGGATTTCACTTCACTGAAGTAGCTTTTTTAAAATTCCCCTAAACAGAGTCGAAAAAGTACAAAACGGTCTTTGTACCAAAAGATCTGAGATATCGAATGGCAAATAATGATTTACAAGTATTAAAATGTAGAAGAGATATTTTTATAAATTTCTACCATTGGATTTCACTTCACTGAAGTAGCTTTTTTAAAATTCCCCTAAACAGAGTCGAAAAAGTACAAAACGGTCTTTGTACCAAAAGATCTGAGATATCGAATGCCAAATAATGATTTACAAGTATTAAAATGTAGAAGAGATATTTTTATAAATTCCTACCATTGGATTTCACTTCACTGAAGTAGCTTTTTTAAAATTCCCCTAAACAGAGTCGAAAAAGTACAAAACGGTCTTTGTACCAAAAGATCTGAGATATCGAATGGCAAATAATGATTTACAAGTATTAAAATGTAGAAGAGATATTTTTATAAATTTCTACCATTGGATTTCACTTCACTGAAGTAGCTTTTTTAAAATTCCCCTAAACAGAGTCGAAAAAGTACAAAACGGTCTTTGTACCAAAAGATCTGAGATATCGAATGGCAAATAATGATTTACAAGTATTAAAATGTAGAAGAGATATTTTTATAAATTTCTACCATTGGATTTCACTTCACTGAAGTAGCTTTTTTAAAATTCCCCTAAACAGAGTCGAAAAAGTACAAAACGGTCTTTGTACCAAAAGATCTGAGATATCGAATGCCAAATAATGATTTACAAGTATTAAAATGTAGAAGAGATATTTTTATAAATTTCTACCATTGGATTTCACTTCACTGAAGTAGCTTTTTTAAAATTCCCCTAAACAGAGTCGAAAAAGTACAAAACGGTCTTTGTACCAAAAGATCTGAGATATCGAATGCCAAATAATGATTTACAAGTATTAAAATGTAGAAGAGATATTTTTATAAATTTCTACCATTGGATTTCACTTCACTGAAGTAGCTTTTTTAAAATTCCCCTAAACAGAGTCGAAAAAGTACAAAACGGTCTTTGTACCGAAAGATCTGAGCCATCCCATGACATAAAAATCATTTAAAAATATTAAAATATAGAAGACATATTTTTATAAATTCCTACCATTGGATTTCACTTGACTGATGTAGCTTTTTTAAAATTCCCCTAAACAAAGTCGAAAAAGTACAAAACGGTCTTTGTAGAGAAAGATCTAAGCTATCCAATGACAAATAAATCATTTAAAAATATTAAAATGTAGAAGAGATATTTTTATAAATTTCTACCATTGGATTTCACTTGACTGAAATAGCTTTTTTAAAATTCCCCTAAACAAAGTCGAAAAAGTACAAAACGGTCTTTGTACCGAAAGATCTGAGATATCGAATGCCAAAAAATAATTTAAAAATATTAAAATGTAGAAGAGATATTTTTATAAATTCCTACCACTGGATTTCACTTGACTGAAGTAGATTTTTTAAAATTCCCCTAAACAAAGTCGAAAAAGTACAAAACGGTCTTTGTACCGATATATCTGAGATATCGAATGCCAAAAAATAATTTAAAAATATTAAAATGCAGAAGAGATATTTTTATAAATTTCTACCACTGGATTTCACTTGACTGAAGTAGATTTTTAAAAATTTCCCTAAACAAAGTCGAAAAAGTACAAAACGATCTTTGTACCGAAAGATCTCAGCTATCCAATGACAAAAATTCATTTAAAAATATTAAAATGTAGAAGAGATATTTTTATAAATTTCTACCATTGGATTTCACTTGACTGAAATAGCTTTTTTAAAATTCCCCTAAACAAAGTCGAAAAAGTACAAAACGATCTTTGTACCGAAAGATCTCAGCTATCCAATGACAAAAATTCATTTAAAAATATTAAAATGTAGAAGAGATTTTTTTATAAATTTCTTCCATTGGATTTCATTTGACTGAAGTAGCTTTTTTAAAATTCCCCTGAAGAAGGTCGAAAAAGTACAAAACGGTCTTTGTACCGAAATATCTGAGATATCGAATGCCAAAAAATAATTTAAAAATATAAAAATGTAGAAGAGATATTTTTATAAATTTCTTCCATTGGATTTCACTTGACTGAAGTAGCCTCTTTAAAACACCTGTAAACAAAATCAAAAAAGTACAAAACGGTCTTTATACCAAAAGATCACATCTATCCTAAGACAATAAAAACATTTAAAAATATTAAAATGTAGAAGAGATATTTTTATAAATTTCTTCCATTGGATTTCACTTGACTGAAGTAGCCTCTTTAAAACACCTGTAAACAAAATCAAAAAAGTACAAAACGGTCTTTATACCGAAAAATCTCAGCTGTTCAATGCTAAAAAAATCATTTAAAAATATTAAAATACAAACGAGATATCTTAAAAATTTCTATCTTCGGATTTCGCTCTATTGATGTAAGCCACTATAAAATACTCGTAACAAAATCGAAAAAATATAAAACGGTCTTTGTACAGTTCAATGATCTCAGCTATTCAATGCTAAAAAAACCATTTAAAATATTTAAATGTAGAGGAGATTCTTTGGAAAATGTTTAATGTGCAATCTCTGACATAATAATCACGATGTGTATGTTGTCTTTTAAAATTACATATAAATGATTCAATTTCACTTGAAACTATCTAACAAAAAAGGTCAATGTCGACTTGTTTTAAAACAGATCCGAGTGTTTTGGTCAGAAATTATCTCGAAGAAACTATCCAAATGCACATATCCCTCGGGCTATCAGTATTGAAAAGGTACGAGAGTTTTTAGCATTTGCTAATGACTTTTTTTCTTCCTGGGGTATCTTATCCCCTTTTTATCGCCTGGAGGTAAAGGGTGGCGTGAAATGACCATTTTCTTATTAATTACAAGCTTGGAAAATATCATTGGTCTTTTAAAGTGTCAATCTTTGGGTTCGGGATACGCCTTCCTGGTGGCAACACGCATAGGTTTGTGATAGGATTTTGAGTTTCGGTTTGACTGATGCAGGCTCTTAATTCCCTTCTTCAGGTTATTATTTCTTATTGCTATTATCAGAGTTGCCAACCTCCGGCTTTTTTAAAATCATGAAAACGTACTTTGAACCAGAAAATTTATTTAATTAGAAGTGTTTAGCATTAACTCAGAGAGTCATTTGAAATTTACTTAATTTCGTTGACTCAATAAATTTCTGGTTAGAATTATAATTGTTTCATTGGAGTTTCTTTGCTTTTGTCTCCTAATATACATGATTATATTCATTCTAGTATAATTTTATTGGTGTCGATTTACTAAATTGCATCAGAAGTTATCTATGACTCCGCCTACTTGAAATGTCGCAACTAATTTGGGACAAAATTTTCAACCCAAATGTCGCAACTAATTTGGGACAGAGGGAGTATATTTTATTGGAGTTTACTATGGCATGTTCAGTATTGAAAATTAATGTAATACGTCGTATTTACGGTTCCTTTACAGCGACATTCAAAAGTTTTCTTTTACATTAAGGTTTATATGGGGGGAAATTGTCTGATGTATTTTAATGATTTTACACTATTTAAAAGAAATTGGATTGGATATATATTGCTGAAGTTCTTATTATGGTACGTGGTGAGCATAGAATTTGTTGTTTATTAATAGCGAGATACACAAAAGAATTTGGCTACATAAGAACTTGAATAATGATTCAATTATTGAATCCAATTATTAATTGCTATGATTATTGTTCGTAATTATTTCGTAGCTGTATTGCGTTTTCAATAGTAGCATGCATTTTAGATTTTAAATATTACTTGGTGTGCATAAATTCTATAGTTCATGTGCAGGGCTGCACAAAAGTTTTCAACAACAACAGTTTATTGTAGGAAATAGCTGAATGAAATTTGTCAGCACGCCTTTAACTGAACTAACTTTTATAATACTAAGTAGTAAACATAAACATACATATCTATAGATCATATATATGGCTGCATAAAAAATCGCATATTTTCCCGTCTATTCACGGTAATAGAAGAAGTTGGATGTTCAAATCATGTATTATGTGTTTGCTAAATTGTTCATTCAGACCTCACCTTTCATCTTAGTAAAATAGTGAATTTTGTTATAGTTTTCTCAAAGTATTCAAAAGTGTTTTATAATCTATGTTGCATGCAGGATTTTTCGTTCTTGTTTAATTTTGTTTTCAAATGGCTTTCGTCTAATGCAACCATACTCATATTATGGCCCTCCGATTTTTTATATGTGGATCGTGATTTACAATCATTAATTCACATTTATAAAAATTAGGTGATCCAACCCAGGTGTCGTTAGTGTATCGAATATTTTTCTGTGAAAACCATTTTTTAACAATTCCCCACTAAGTTTTAAAATGTTTAATCGGTTTAATCCGTGTTCTAATTCGTATAAATAAGCTCGGATTTCCATGCAATTAATATATCTCATTATTAAAAGAAAAAAAAATTATTGCTGTCACCACAGCTGACAATGAATTTTTTGTAACTAGGTTATTTCTTCGCTAACATTAAGAAGACTACTGCACACAGAAATATGATAAATGATGGCATTATAGAGAAATGTTTGATAAACACGCTGATGCCGATGGTTTTAAAATAGAATAATATTTTTAAGATATGTTTAATTTTAAAGTTGGTCAAAATCGTTCCATTAAAAAAGTTTTATAGGAGCAAAAACTAGACATAGGAATTTAATCATTTTTAGATAATTTTATACATTCAAAGTTCCCGGTGCATTTTTTTTATATATATATATATATATATATATTTTTTTTTTTTTTTTTTTTTTTTTGACTCATTTATTCTTTTTTTAAATTCAAATTTTTAGCATTTCGAAAGATATTTTTTAGTTATTTTAGAAAGGAAAATTATTTTAAATTTTTGCCAACTATTAAAACATAGAATGGAAGTTCCTTCAAATTAAAAACTTATTGACACGTGACTATTATAAATATAAAAATCTTTCAAATTAAAATTAAATGAATATTACGTATTGGAAGCAGGAAAATATTGAAAATTACGACATAAAAACTACATTTACATGTGAATTTTAAAAGCGAAAGAAAATTGTAAAATAATAAATTCATTACTATGCGTCAAACGTCGTAAATGGTGAAAAATTACGTCAGATTTAAAAAACAAAATAGACAATGCAAATAATAATATTTCTTTTATAAAGATAAAAATACTTTCGCGTGAATGCAAAAAGAAATAAATGTTTGGTGAAAATTATGTCAGATTTAAAACATTGCATTTAAAAATCACTTATTTGAAATCATTACCTTATAGGATTGTTAAAAAAATATCGGGACACTAAGACTCTATTGACTAAGTTCGTTTTATAATTGCTAATTCAGAAATGTTTAAATAATCTCATTTAATCAAACACGAAAACAGCCATTTACAGCAGCTCATTCGGCCTTAAACCTCCCTCCGTAAAACCGAAAAGAATGAAACCCGTTCAGAGGTCGGTCGTCACAGTTTTTATTTATTTATTTATTTTTAATGTATACTTTTTATTTTCCGTAATTTTTTTAAAAGGCAATCAAATTAATTGATTTTTCGAAGCAGGACGGGGGTTGATGAGCGTAGCTTGTAGGGGACAGAGCCCCCTAGTGCTATTGAAGTGTGCTATGTCATATTTGGTAATGAAAAAGTAATGTGTAGCAGGGCTCGTGCATTTCACGGAATTTTTAAGGCAAATATCAGTAATTTTTTATAGAATGATAAATGTAGGTTAAATGAGCCAATTCTCGCTTTGTTTGAGATAGTTTCTATTTTCTAAAATATTGGTATTAAAAATTTCTTGTTCTAAAAATTTCACACAGTAAGAAATGAAGACCCAAATTGGGTTGAAAGATTTCTGGGTATAGGTAATTTTCCTGAAATGGTACAGTAAGGATTCCAAAATGGTAGAGTATTGTTCCCAAAATGGTTCAAAACAGAGCAGATCTTTATTACCATTAAATTAATCAAAATTTCTGAGGTATAATGTATATACTATCTAAGATATTTTAATTGTTTTAATGTCATTAAAAATCAGACTTATTTAAAACGATTTTGTTCTACAAACTGAACTTTCCAAATTGGAACAATTCTGTACCCAGAAATCTTTCAACCCAATTTGGGTTTCATTTTTTACGGTGCAGGGCATGTATGACCACTAGTGCAAGTTTTATAGTTTATTTACAGGGACATTCAGATAAACTCAGAAAAGAAAACTATTTTGAAGAACTAATATAAGTTTCTTTGAATCTGAATAACTGAAGAATAAAATCTAACTCGTAACTATGGTTCAAATAAATTCTTTTTAGAATATAAACAATTTTAAGAATAAAATTTCGTTTCACTGAGCGGCAGTTGCTAAGAACAGCCATTAACATCTTAAAAAATTTCCATTAAACGAATTGAATAGAATAAATGTTGTATTCTCTAAAAAAAAAAAAAAAAAAAAAAAAAAAGTCATTTGTAGCCCTTTTAAATAATATATGATAGTGAATTCGTAAATTCGTATCATATTATCACTTCTACATGCAGGATTAGCTGTCACATTATCATTCAAAGTAGTCTAGAATTTTGATTAGTCATTTCTTTTCAAACGGGAATCACGTGTTACATTTCTGAGAAATGTTTATTTCATTCATATTTCTTTTCCATCTTGATATCATAATCCTTAAAAAAAAAACCATTAAAAAAATCCTTCCTGTTATATAATCGATCAAGAATCTTAAAATAACGAAAGTCGATTGTGCATATTACACCACAATCCGCTGTCTCCATATTATCGTCTGTTAATGATATGCAATCAAGTTCTCAGAGATGTGAATGTTTAAATGAGGGGGCTCACAAGCATAATAGACCAAGTCCATTAAAAAATAAATAAATAAATAAATAAATGTGATAGTCTATTGGATACATAAAACAAAGTTGCCAAATCTCCAATAGAATCTCTTTCATCTGAAGAAAACTGCAAATTTATCCATATTAAACATATTTCCCAGAAAAGCAACCTGCTTCTTCAGCAGCCCATTATCATGTCATACTGGAACTGGAACTAACCTGCTACTTGGGCGCACTTTTTCTCGGGGTTACCTATTCCCCGACCCCGCCTGTCGGTGCCCCACCTTCTTCAGAGCAAAGAGCTTTGACCTGGGTACTGTTGATGGGGGCACGATATTGTCTGATCGTGTTGAACGATCTTCATTATAAGTGGATGTTCAACAGAGCGTACCGAATTCAATTTGTCTCGAAAACTCAGATGTATGATAAGTACTCAATTTATTTATACCAATTCTGAGAGAAGTAATTATAAATAGAAGTTTTGTTTTGGCTGAATCTTTGATGAATGGAGACTTGGAAAGACCCCAGTGAACATGCGTGTATTATAACAGTATGTGTAAATTATGGATAATAACTTATTTTAGTAGTTATGTACTTATTTTAATAATCAGTAGTATCTGTTATGAGATAATAACCTTTTTTATTTGGCGATATTTTTATTTATTTATTTATTTTTTAATCTAAAAGTTGTTTTTCTATAATCTTCTAAAGCCTGAAACCCCTTTATTAACCCCTTCAAGGCCGATGGTTCATTTTTGGACCACCTAATTTTAATTCCCAAATGCCACATTGACACCAGAATATTGGAACGAAAATTTTCCTTTTATTAAGAATGTGAATCAAAGCTTTTGATTATTTTAAAATGATTTTTTTTTTTTAAATTATGGTGTTATTAAGTCTTTTCGGCATTTTACAGATAGAAGTACCTTGCCCCTGAAAGAATTAACTTTTTCAGGTTCAGAAGAATTCTGTTCATAAAGTGATGAAATAATTGATTGACACCAGGATATTCAAACGAATTTCTTAGAAAATAGAAACCCGCTTTTATCCCTTTCTATAATAAAAGTTAAGTTTTACTTAAACATTCCCGGCACCATTTGTCAGTTTTGGATTTAAAATTAGGCGGTTTGACCGTATCACCACCATCCTTGTTAAACAAAGTTCATACGCATCAAGGGATTTAGTTGATTTTAGGTATTTTATTACCAGAAATTTTGCAAAGCACGAATCGGTATATCTGAAGATAGAATATTTTCAATTAAATAAGTCAAATATAACTTTACGAAAATTCTGTTAAAAGGTCGTTGAAAGCCTTGGAAGTGTATGAATCCTGTAAACGAAAGCATTAGAAGGTTTCTTATTGTTGCCGTCGCAGAGGAGGTTTCTTATTGTTGCTGTTAATCAGTCGCAGGGATGCAGCATGGGTGCGTCTCAGCACCAACAGCAAACTTTGTTTCTTCCTCTTTGTTAGATATCAACACTGATCCACAGGCGGTCGAAATAAAAATAGAATAAAATATTACGTATAAGATCATGGGTGATCACCTAGATCATCTAGATCAAGGCTGAAATTCCAGAATTAGTTAAAACTTGATTCTCAATATTAAAGCACAATTGGTCTGTCAAGTCATATCTTGGTGGAAAAAACCCGTAAACCCGATTTTAGTGGTTGACTCGTAGACTTACCACTGTGTTTGCCTGCTCCCGGTCCTTAATGTTTTCATACAATTCAGTGAAGGAAAACACAATGATAAACCCGTGAGTCAACAGCTAAAAACGGATTTTCAGCTGTTTTCCATCAAGATATGATTTGGAATACCGATTGTGCTTTAATATGTGAATCAAATTTTAACTAATTATGGAATTTCAGCCGTGATCTAGATAAAGTGATTATCTGTACTGCCGCCTCTCAGTCTATTAATTACAGTCAGAAAAACTTTTACTTATATGTGTGTCTGAAACGTGAATAGCACATTATGACTAAACTGTATACCTTCAGGCAGATAGAGCGCACATTCCATTCTGTTTTACGTTTCTAAATAACAATGTCATTCATTGACACACTGATTAGAATCTTGGTGCAGCTGGAGGTGTTTCTAGAATAACTATCTAAGTCGTTAGCAGCGGCTACCGAGAACAAAGCCACCCTCTGTGATCGATAGAAAAAGAAAAACACCTGACTTACAGCAGAAACGTTACACAAATGAGGATTAAAAAAGATTTAAAAAAAAATCAAAGCGAAATAAATGAAATATGTGGCTTGGACATTTTTTTCTCCATGTCCATTATAATATATATCAACGTCTGTTGCTACAACCGTAGCCACTCATCGTAGAGTTTGGCAGAAGCACACCTGCAAAGCTAATAAAGCGTCACGAAGGGGTGAATGCGGCTGCTGCCAGATTCCTGAGACATCCAGATGTAGGATCGAATAAAGTTTCTGAGAAAAGGCCCATCTATTTGAGTATTTGAAGGGTGAAAAAATAAAATTTTACCTGTGAGATTACTAGAGTGGCTATTTTCTGATTCATGCGTAACGAATTGAATATTCGTAGAATTAAGGTTATGAGTGGTTAGAAGTGTTGATGCTTGTTTATAGATTTTGAGCACTCTATTAAATAGTTTTGAATGAAAAAATTTGGATCGAAAAGTACATTTTTATTCGAAGAATACATTTTTCTTTAAAAACAGAGCTCGTACAAGTTCTGGTATTTCAAGACCAGGAAATTCTTCGGTGCCAGTATTTTCTTATTAGAAAACTTCTATTTAAATAATGCGAAATTTCGCGCAGTTAAAGTAGATTTATTTTTTTATAGTTAAAAAAAAATACTGGTATTTGACCAGGAAAATCTGGAAAAATAATGGTACCCGTACGAACCCCGAAAAGAACCTGGATATTAATGTTAGTTATTAATAATGTTTTTAAGCTTCAGGGAATTTTCTAGCAGAAGTATCAGTATTTTTTTATAGAAAAATTAATCTAGGTTAAACTCGCGGAAATTCTCTTTAGTTAATCAGGAATTTTCTTTGAGAAAATACTGAGAAAATACCGAAGAATTTCCAGGAGGCGTACAGTGTTCGATTTTGCAAATCTAGCGAGAAAAAAGTCCAAAAATCAACTTCCAGTAATTTAACTTTTAAACATTTTAAATAACATCTAACACGTTGGAGAAAAAAGGGATAAAATTATAGCAGCCTAACTCTACAACAACACAATCAAAAATTGGCTCAAAAACCAAATTTTCTTCGCCAATCGATGTAGTTCCCCGATGTAGCCCATAGATATTTTTGTCTGAAAACACACTTATTTTGCAAATATTTTTTATGATAGCATGAAATCTTTACAACAATGTAGATACTTTGTCTTTTATAGTTACAATAGTCATTTAATATCTTTTTAAGTCGATAGAAAAATTATAAGAAAATTTAATAACATATGATAAATTTTTAAAATCTGCCAAAAACTTTGTCCACGCCGGTCCATTGTAATATATATATATATATTGTAATTATGTATGCATATAGATACAAAAAACTCAATTTCATCTACAACTATTTGTAACTCTTGAATATAAGTATTTTTTTTTTCAAGTACGAATTTTATGTAATTTTGCATTACATGTGGCTATAAGATAAATATATCTGGTTTTAAGCATAATAAATAATGACATTAAAATCTTAGTAAAACTATAAAGTGTCTAAAATTCACCCTGAAGTTTTAACATTCATAATTTCTTACAAATAATAAAAGATTGGGAAACAACAATGAATGACAGTGATTCACTTCATGATATCACTGCTATTCATAGCAGTATGTAATTAATTAATTATGTTTTTGAATAAAAGAAAACTCTTATTGTTAAAAATATACATGTACTAAATTTTTAAACATGTGCATTGAATGCTAACATAACGTAAATGTTAATGTATGAAAATGACAAAAAATCTTTTTATTATGATTATGATGATGGAATGACAATGACGTAAGTTGTACAATAAACTATGTAAAGATATATTTTTTCATAATACATAACCATTTTATCTCTAGTAAGATCAACTTTATTACTTTAGGCTAATTCCATGGGTTCTGTAGTGTAAGTCACATAACTTATTAATTGCTATGCTTGTTAGCCACCGTTATTTTCGAAAAGTCTGCTTGGCCTTATTCAATTAATGAGAATGTGCCAATAAAATTAATCAATTTTTTTTTGTTCTATAATACTGGTAGCCAAAAATCGTAGCGTGTGACTTACACTACAAGTACTCATGGAAATAGCCTTTAATATTGGCAATTGAATTTTTATGTGTTAGATTCGCAAAATCTTACACTGTGAGGCGTAGGAACCGTGTTTTAAACTCCTTGTTTTTCAGGCCATACATTATATGTATACTTTTCGTATCGATGTAATCGAATAACAGCACAATAAAGAAAACTGATCGGATTTCAATTAAAATGAAAAGAACATAACAACATTTAAAAAAAAAATTTTATTATGTTTATGAATAGTCATTTATCATGCAGTTTGGCAAAAATATCTGTAAAGTTAATAAAGAACGTCGCGAAAGAATGATTTAAGGCTACTATACATATGAAGAAGTTCTGGACGGAATGTTTTTGAATGGACGTTGTCGTTATTAGAGTCCTTATAGCAGGGCCGTAGCTAAGGGGGCGCTATGGGCGGCTCAGCTCCCCTAAAATATTTTGAGCCCCCCCCCCCCCCTGGAAAAGATTCCAAGGTCACTAAATGAATTTCTGTTCCGAAAATTCAAATGAAATTCTGTTTAAAAATCTAATTTAGTTTTGAGACCCTTTCACAGTTTTGCAGAGTTACTAAATTGTATCTAAAATACGTGTTTCAACACTCCCTCATCCTATTTGTACATAAGAAGCTAATAAGATAATTAATTTTGCACCAGTTATTTCTCAAAATTTTCATCATCCTATACTTTTCTTAGCATTAAAGGAAGTTTTTACAACAGTTTAATAAGAAACATGGTACCTCAATGAAAATCTGCTATATGCGCTGTAATCGCGAATATCAGTGAATATGCGCTAATTTATCTTTCTGCGTCTAAAAGAGAGAAAAAAATTATGAGCCCCCCTTAATTCTCTTGAGCCCCCTCCCCCCCTACTGTTCACTTCTAGCTACGGCCCTGCCTTATAGGAGTATTAGATGTAAAATTTATGAGAAAAGTTAAATGTTTGTGTATTTCCAGAGTGAGCAACAAAAATCTTTATTTGCAACACATGCTCCTCCCTCTTAAGCCATAAAAAAATTCTTCGTTTTAACATCGAGCGAGGTACTATATCATGCTTATGTATCTATATTTATTTTCAATATCAAATGCGTATTTTATATTCCTCCCGTATAAAGAAATTTTTTTTGTAAAATTTAAATTTTAAAACCTTTTCGAATGTTCAATTAATAAGAGACCTCTTCATAAAAATTCTTCTTGATTGAAAAGTTTTCCTAAAATTTGATTAAAAGCAAACTCATCATTACTCTATTACTATCTTGGTTGAATAAATGGATTTAATGTTTTTTCAAAACTATTTTTTCACAAAGATATAATTTAAATTTCCCTAACATACTCATTTTTTTTTTTCACATAAGAGACTCGTGAAAAAAACGTGAGTTTTGATTCCATTGTTTGATTGACTTTGCAAAAATATAAATTTCACTCATCAGAACTATAAGAAGTGACTTTCATTATAAGATTACGTAAATATTTTTATATTTAAATTTTAACAAAGGTCATCATTTTACAGCGCACATAGAAAGAGTCATCGAGCGGCACGTGTTTTCTGGAGTCCAGATTCCTGGAACTGAATGGAAATTAAAAGGTCATCGTGGACGAGCGGCCAGGATTAACTACAGATACAGAGTGCTGTGTTCACCCCACTACTACGACTATACGTGTTCAAAATTTTGCAGGCCTCGAGACGACAGGTTCGGCCATTACAGGTGCGATGAACAAGGCGACAAAGTATGCTTACCAGGCTGGCAAGGTCCAAATTGTGAAACAGGTAATGATATTCTATATCTGCATTCGATTTTCTTTACATATCTAAAAAATATATGAATTAACCATATTCAAATCATAATTTTTTTTATTTTTAAGATAGTTCGCTGATTTATCCATGTTTATAAGTTTTCTGTGGTCATACTACTTGTAGTTAGTTAAACATTACAGATCTGGAAGAAGGATTTCCAACTTTGTCATAGCAAAATTAACTTGCATTCCTAAATGAAACGTGTTTTGGATGTAACATCAGGGCTGCCTGTAAAATATTTCTATGGAGAAAAAGTAGTACCGGTTGGAATTAAAAAATAGTCGCCTGTGGCAGCCCTGAACATAGGTAAAATTTAGCTGCGACACATACTAATGTGCGAACACAAGGACGTGGTATTGGTACCAAAGACTATGACCAATTGATTAACCCTTTCCGGCGCAGACAAATTCTCTTCGTAAAATGAGAAATTGTTGACTGACACCGGAATTCGCAAAAGACTTTTTTAGAAATTAAGAATTCCCTGATTTAAGTTGTCATTGTAAAAGTAAAATTTTACTAAAATATTATTGGTGCCATTTGTAAGTTTGGAATTAAAATTAGGTGTTGCCGGAGTGGTAACACTGCGCAGGAAAGGGTTAACCCATTAGTGCCTGAATTATTTTCTTTGTTAAAATTCAAATTTTACATTTTGCCACCACTTTTAAATCAAGAATAACTTTTATCTTAATTCATCGGGAAATTTGTCGCGAGAAAGAAAGGATTTATTTATCCTCTTTTTTACTGGTGTGAAAAGCGCTTATTTGAATTTTTTTAAACTGTTCCAAAAATGGGACGCCAGGCACTAATGGGTTAAAGGCAAATAAGATTGTCTCACAAGTTTGGATATCCCAATTCTCTGTTATACTGCACTCAAATTATTATGCATACACTATATACTAATACACAGATAGGCTTTAATATCAGCATTGACTAGCCAGCTTCAGGGCAGCATCAAAGAACGTGTTCAGTGGGACAAAAGAAAGAGAGAATGTACCATATATATTTCAATCACCAAATGGTGCTCCACCCCGCATCAAAAAAATGGGTATAACCATTCGACTAATGAATATGTCTTACTTAAATTTATATTAAAAAAAAAAAAAAAGGCTTTTATTCGAAAATTGTATCAAACTCTGCCATTTTCAAATTCACACCAAATTTTGATATTATGTTTGAATTATTTGAATTTGATATTTACTTTAGGATATTAAGGAAAAGTCATTACGTTTGAAATTCCTAGTGTTATTTTCATTTGAAACAGTGTTTCAAAACAGATTGCAAAAGCTTGCTTCTACTAATTTTATAATTAAATTTAAGCACAAATCATCTAAGAGAATGTTAAAAAAATGCATATCATTAAATGTTATAAATTCACAAGAAAATAAATTGTCAAGGCATGCTTATGCTTCAGTCTCATCATCTTCTGTTCAATTTGAAAATACTACTATAATTTATTTATTTTACTGAAAAGAAAAAAATTCAAAATTCAGTTGATTTACTCAACTAATAAATGTAAGCAGTACTATGCATGTATGTTGTAGTAATTAGAATACCAATAGTGAAACAAAAAATCTAAAACTGTAAAAAACAATATCGATCACAGGTATTTTAACAAAACGATTGCTATTCCACTTGCGAAGATTTTTGTTTATAATCTTGTGATACAACCGAAGTAGGTTTTGTACTTGCAATCAGGCGGCAATTTTGCAAATGAGAATCTCGTTCACTTGGACCACCGGATTCTGCTTTTGAGGCCAAAAGTCAATCTTCCGCCCTTGTGATGCCTTGTTAAATGGAAGCTGCACCTTCTTACCCAACACCTTCGGGGCATAGTCTGACGTCTGGGTAAAGACCAGGGTCCGCTTTTTGAACATCATTTTTATTTAAAGAAAAAATTTATTTATAAATTTCGTAGAAACATACCAGGAAGGGTGTTTTTCTTGGAATTGTTGCAGAAACCTACCACAAATTTATTTCAGAAAAATTACCGATTTTCAGTGGTCCAGTGGGAGCCCTGTGTAAAGACAGGGGGTTTAAAACAACAACAACACTTCAATCTGCCTGGATTCCAATTTTACTCACAATAGTATGTGTATGTGCAATATACCGTTAAAACAACAAATTAATTTACAAGTTAGTGTAGCAAAAATGGTTGAAATATAATTTAAAATATTATTCATATATTATTTTCCTTCTAATAAAATATGATACTCTGTTGTTAGTGTTACTATTTTTGTTGTTAAAATAGACAATAATCTTACGCCAGGGGGCAGCCGCACAAACCATTCTCTCATCGAGTTTACGGCTGAAAATCTAGAATTAATTAAAATTTTATTAGCACATAAAAATCCAGTTGGTGTGCCAAGTCATATCTTGGCGGAAAACACCTGCAATCTCAATTTTAATGTTTGATTGATAGATTTCCAATCATGTTTTCCTGATCCCAGTCCTCCCTGTTTTCATTCATTTAAGTACTAGAAAACATAATGATAATTCTACCATCAACCACTAAATTCGTGTTTTTTAGTGCCTTTCACAACGATATGTCCATAATTTGGCAGACCAGTTGTAATTTAATATGTTAAATGGATTCTATCTAATCCTTGAATTTCAACCGTCAACTATGGTGTGTGTAACCAAGTCTATCCTAATAATTTTACAATTATTTAGTTATTTAATAGTTATTAATATTTTATCCCTAGTTCAATGATTTATGTTTATTTCATGGTTTAGGTGAAATAATTATAACATATTAACTGTTAAATGTTATTTTTCCATGTGATTGTAACTCATTTTTCCAGTTCGTTTTGTAGTGTACGTATAGTTCTGTAAAGATTTTCAGTTGTTCCTTTTTCTCGTACTAGAGTTATTTTTAATGAATTTACTTTTTTATTCACAATGTTAATTTATTTATTATTATGATGTTCTCATTTTTGCATTTTTTCTTATGTGGCATTGATTATTTAGTCATTCTTAACTTCTATTATTCTGATAAGTGCTGTAGTTGTCGCGTCGATGAAGGCAAATCGAAAACATTTGTTTAAATAGAGTTTATTTCAAACAGAAATCGTTTGCGTCTTCTTTATATTGGGGGACATTTCAATTCATAATGTGCCTATCAATATAAGATTCCATTCTCTTACTGCATTAATATCGCTTTCTGTTTTTTATTTTTTTTTTCTATAATTTATTTAGTATTATCGGACTGGAGTTATTTTCTAAGTATCTATTAGGTGAATGCAAAAGCTCGTGCCCAATTTCCCATGTATCGAATTTTGAAAAGCACCCAAGCTGTTTTAAAAGGCGAAATACAATCAAACTATCCTCATTTACTCTCTCAACAATCTTTTCAATAGTAATCCATATTCACTAAATCACGGATTAAGTAATTATCACTATCAGAATGTCGCCCAGAGTAAATTTTATCGTTTGGATTGAAATTCTCATTTCGAAATTGACAAAACACTTTTTAACCATTTAAATAATCAATATTTTTGAAAAAAAAAAAACTTTGAAATAATGTCTATTTTTTGTGTCTTTTACAGAATTTTTAATCTTTTATCACCGGTTTTTCAAAACTGAAATTTTTGTCTAATAGAATCAGAAAAATGCTCTATGAAATAATGCAAAGTTTACAATAAAAATATACTGGTGAAGATAATAAATCATGATTGACAAAAACACGTTTTCCGTATGACGTACGGACAAATCAGTGAAGCCGTTAACTAAAATGAAGCCGTTGTCCTAAAAGCGGGAGCACGATCTATATAAACGTCTGGAACATTTTTTGTAGCACGTCTAACACTCACTCACTTTTAAATTTCATAGGATAATATAACCAGTGTTCTCGCTGTCACTCGTCATTGCGCCAAATTGCGACTCGATTCTTCATTTAGCGAGTAAACAAGCGGTTAGATTCGCCAAATTGCTAGTGTTCAATTTTTGCTTTTTCTTTCTTTTCTTTTTCGTTTTTCACACATCTGCATATATGTGTATTTTTAATATATTTGTAGCAAGTAGTTGAAATTAGATTAATAATAATCGCTGTCGCAGTTATAAAGAATTAGGTTATTTTAGAACATATTGAAAAAAAGGAGATACATTAAACGATTAAAGATTTAAAAAAAATGTGTGTTACACGGCGAATCTATTTTGCTAATACTTTTTACATTTGGCGATATTGGCGAATGTTTTTTTTATTTTTAATTAGCCAAATTACTAACTTTGGTCAAATGTCAGCGAGAACACTGAATATAACAATGATGAAAATGCAACTTTTCATTTTCTATTTTGAATTTAATAAACCTTAGACACAAGTAGACATGAAAAACTTTTTCAAAATGTTATTTTTTCTCTAGACACATGTAGATAACTGTCAGTTAACCCCTCCGCGACGGGATCCTTTTACGAAATTTTTATTTTTCGTCACTGATTCACAGAAATTTGTGTCTTGTTAATTCGGGAAAATGCTCCGATTAAATAAGGCAAATTTTACAGTATAATTTTACTGGTGGGCATAAAGAAGGATTCTTAAGCCTTTTTGTGGAACGTAAACGTGTCGCTTGTCCCCAAGGGGTTGATTATACAATTATGAACGAAACGTCATCACAGTCAGAATTGCAAGTTGCTGCCATCTACGGAATAGGACATGAACTTTTGCAGTCACTCAATATTACTTAGTTTTTTCGGTTCTTGGGATTTAATAATATGAATTTATTTATTTATTTATTTATTTCAGCTGTTTGCAAGTTTGGATGTCATCCAGAACATGGGTTTTGTAACATCCCAGGAGAGTGCAAGTAAGTAAAATTATTTGTATGCCGCCTTCCCTGTTATAAGGTAATCTCCAATAATATATTTGATTCTCTAATACTACTTTTATAACAGAAAATCGAAATTAATAGAAAATAGAAAAATGTTTAATACTGGAAATAATAATATTTTGAAAATATTAAAACATGTATCCTATATCCTAAAAACAATGAGCGTTTTTGGACACTCCATACGTATCGAAATTGTGCAAAATGGCACAATAATCAACATTCGAAGTATCAAATATGGATTAAAATCAGATGTAAACATCCATATTCAAAGCAGGTGAGATGCTCTAGCAAATGACCGCGAGCATGGGATCGAAAGAGTTATCTAAAAAGTATTTGTAATAACCTGGGATAAAAAAAATTATCTAAAAAGTATTTGTAATAACCTGGGATGTGGGATCATAGGGGCTACTTAAAAAGTATTTGTAGTAACCTTAGATCATAAGAGCTATCTAAAAAGTATTTGTAGTGTAACCTGGGATTATAGGAGCTAGCTAAAAAGTATTTGTAGTAACCTAGGACACAAGATAGCTATCTAAAAAATTTTATAGTAAAAACTATGTCTCTGTTGAATTGAAAACAGTCTACACGTGATCAATGTAGACATATATGTTACATTATTATTTTTTCCTTCACGATATCTAGTTTTATTATTATTTTTAATACGCTAAATTACCGGCATATTCGTTAAATTCTAATTCTTTAATAATATCTATCATTAATCTTATTAAGTTTTCCTTAAATGATTTATTATCTTGTTCAATTTACTTAAATATAGAGGTTTTAATTTATTCCTAAATTGCCTCATCATTTTTCACCAAATTCTATTATTTAATGTAAATTCGAATGTTTTTTAAAAAAGCATTTTTGTTTTTTTACTTATTTTTATTCCAAGATTTTTCGCGCCCTGGGATTTTTGTTTACTCCTCATAGCTCTTACGCGTTTCTGACAGGATCTCTTTGCAGAATTATTCTCTTGGACCTTTTCGTGTGACGTTCTTGTTTCTTACCAATCAGAAGCGCGCGACATCATAATTTTTATCCTATCGAGTTTGGTCAAAAAGCAGAAGTAATCGACGAATACGGAGAATTTGTGTGATTTTCAACTTGTTAAGATTTTACGCTGCTGAAGTTCCCGTATGACGCCAGCTTTTTCTATCTATATTTCTTCAAACATCCACTATGATTTGCCACAGTAAGACCTGAGCTTCAGCATTAAAGGGGAATTGTTTCAACTAATATGTTGTGAATAAAAGATTAAACTAAGCTATCATGGCTAACTTAGTTATCATGGAGAAACGGCTTTTCGAATTCAATGTATTGTTTTGGTCCTCTCTACAACATGCAATAACGACTGGCAAGAGGTGCTGGTATTCAATGAATTGAGTGTACGCATTCCTAAACGGAATTGTACTGCCTTCGATTGAGTGCTTACTGACAAAATTGCCGCAACATCACATATATACCAGGAGGCGGTGCACAGACCATCACCTCATCAAGTTGACGGCTGAAATTTGTGGATTAAACAGAATTCGATTTGCATATTAAAATGCAACTGGTCTACCAAGCCATATCTTAGTGGAAACCACCTGCAGACCCAAATTTACTGGTTGATTGATAGATTTATCATTTTATTTTCCTGCATTTAAAGGTATGAAAGCATGGAGAAATATGAGCAGGAAAACACAATGGTAAACCTTACCAGTCAATCACCAAAATCGAGTTTGCAAATATTTTCCATCAATTTATGTCTTGACAGACCAGTTGCAGGCCCTAACTAACTAAAGGGCAGCCGGTACCCATGCCCTAGGCACAAAATTTCTGAAAGGCACAGAATTTCACTAAATTTAATCTAAATTTTCATTAAAAAATCATAATTGTGAAAATTTAACATTTGAGGTAGTAATACGAAAAAATGACGAAAATATATTTCAATATATGGTTAAAAGAGCGGTCTCAATATATGGTTAAAACTCAGCTTTTTTTTTACGCTTTGTGAATCAATGTGTAATATGCGCAAAAAAAAAAAAAAAAAAAAAAAAAAAAAATTGTAAATTAACCAGTCTAAAGGGAGCACGGAAATTTAAAGTGCCCTGGGCAAAAAATTTCGAAGTCAGATTCTTACCAGTTGCATTTTAACCTATTAATGCCCAAATTATTTTCTTCAATAAAAATGAAATTTTGTGTTTCCTACCACTTTTAAAAAACAAATAACTTTTATCTTAATTTATTGAGGAATATGTCTCGTGAAAAATAATGCTTATTTCTCTTTTTATTTACTGGTGTGTAAAGTACATTATTGCCTTTTCTATAATCGTCCCTAAAAAAGGACGCTAATGGGTTAATATAAAAATCGAGTTTTTACTATTTCTAGAATTTCACCCGTCAACTTGAGGGATGATGGTTTGTGCAGCCTCCTCCCGTTCTAACAGCTTTCTACTTATTTTGCAAGTGCAGTTTTAAAGACCAAAAACATGCATCGTAATGATACAGTTAGTATTGTGAAACATATGTTAATATGTACAATTGTACAAAATGTCATAGCAGTCAAAGTTCGAGGTAATAGTATCAAGTATGGAGTAAAAATTGAATTTAAACATTCATATTCAAGGCCGCTGAGAGGATTAGACAAATAACCACGGGCTGGGATTATGGAAGCTTTCTAAAAAATATTTATTGTAAAAACTGTATTCCTAACTGAAAACAGTCTACAAGCGACCATTGTTAGACATAACTTTTCATTTCATTTGCAAATAAATTTTGAAGACCTAAAGTATACATTGTTAATGTTGTTAGATACATCACAATCGTCAATAGTACAAAATGGCATAATAATCAAAGTTTGAGGTACTACTGTCAAATATGGAGTAAAAATTGGATTTAAACTTTCATATTCAGGTCCGCTGAAAGAATTAGGCAAATGGCCACCGGCTGTGATTATCGAAGTTATCTAAAAAGTATTTATAGTAAAAAATGCATTTCTGCTGAACTGCGGTCTACAAAAAATCATTGCAGATATAGCTTTTCTCTTCAAGTAAATTTTCGAAAATCGAAAACATGCTTCTACTGATATGGTTAATGTTAATGCTGTTAGACACATCACAGACGTAAATAGTGTAAAATGGCATAGTAGTCAAAATTTGAGGTAGTACTGTCAAATATAGAATAAAAATTGGATTTAAATGTTCATATTCAAGGCTGCTGAAAGGATTAGGCAAATAACCACAGGCTGTGATTATCTAAGCTATTTAAAAAGTTTCTATAGTAAAAACTGTATTTATGCTGAACTGCAAACAGTCTACAGAGGATCATTGCAGATATAGCTTTTCACCTTAAGTAAAATTTTGAAGACCAAAAACATGCTTCGAGTGAAACAGTTAATGCTATTAGACACATCATAGACGTCAAAAGTGCAAAATGGTATAATAATTAAAGTTTCAGGTAGTAACAAATATGGAGTAAAAATTGTTTTTTAACATTCAAGGCCGCTGAGAGGATTATGCAAATTACTACGAAGTGGGGAGGGGCACTTCATAGAGATATATATCATACATTACAGATTATTATTTACAGATTATTATTTATTATAGATTATTATTTACAGATTATTATTTATTATAGATTATAATTTATAGAGATTATAGATACCAGAGCCTCTAAAAAGTATTTGCTCTGAAAATTATGTTTCTGTTGAAATTAAAACAGTCTACAAGTGATCGTTGTAAACATAGCTATATACTTCTTTGCAATTAAAGAAAGACTCGTTCTTAAGGAAACTCGCAAACAAAAATGAAAAATATTCATTTTGTGCGTTCATCTAAAATCAACGAGTTTTAGTGTTTGTTTGGTTCTTGCATTTTGAAATTGAGTCTTCGATATTCGTTTGAAATTGTAAGGTACTCAAAACTTTCGACCAAACTATCAAACTTATCTTCAACCATGCCCAAATTTTTCACATATGAATTTAAATATTTACAACCTTAGTTTTAAAATTAGACTTTTCCTTCATCTATTTTAAAAATTTCCGGTCAATCCGATACCAAACCAACCAGCTACATTGAGCACATAATTTGCTGATAAATAAAGTTTCCCCTTTGGCTACTACTCAAAACCATATTCTTAAAGAATCGGATTATGTTTCTGAATCCTGCTACGTGCAAGCAGAAGATGAGCCGGCTACTTGTTATTATTCCGTGTTTATCGTCTCATTAAAAACTTTTTCTGCTGCTCTATCCGACCTCTGCTGGACGGATTAGGTTTCTCGTCACGACAGGATGATGTCACGCTCGTAACCTTAAACTTTCGTTATGGACACTAACTATAATGTCACACTCGATTTTGCGTGACGTAAACAAACGCTTCGAGATGGTCTTCAGCGCGGCGTAATTTGCATGCTACTTTATACAGTCTGATGCACGTATTTTAGCATTTAAATTTTTAGCACCAACGGGGTAATTTTAGCTACTCGGCGAAATGCTGTAAGCTAACATATTTTTTTAAAGATAAAATCCTATTCAAATAGCTTTTCTTTAACTCACCTTTTACCCATGGTAAGTGGCATAATTACGGTTGTGGGGTAGCCCATGGCAAAATTGCATTCTAGCACTCACTTCTACTCCTTCATATGTTATTCTTGCTTCAACACGTAAGGAAAGACAAGTAGCTTTGGAGCCTCTTTGAGTCTCGGGGCCCATGGCATTCGCCACCTTATCTATATCATTTAGCAAAGCCGGGAAATTTTATGCAACTTTTATAAAATACTTTTAAAATCAGAAAAATAATTTGAAATAATTTAGTTTATTTGTTTAGTTAATTTCATTGCAACTGATCTATAATTTATTTCTTGAAGATTTTTCTGGTTCGAATCGACCATTTGTCCAGTGATCCGTGTCGATTTGACACCTTCCCGGCTTTCTAGTGTTAACTATTATCTCCTTCGCGACGGCAGCCTTTTTCGAAAATTTTTATATTTTGTTACCGGTTTTTAAAAACAGAAATTTGTGCTTTATTAAATAGAGAAAATGCTCCGATTAAATAAGGCAAATTCTGCAGTAAAATTTTACTGGTGGCGATAAACAAGGATTCTTAAGCCTTTTGCGGCACGTATACATGTCGCTCGTCCCCAAGGGGTTAAGAAAAAGGAACTGGCATATCCTTAAAATGAGTGAAGCTTCAACTGTAACCGCTTTCGCAATGGTTCATTACCACCACAGCAAACTTCCACCGGTAAATTGATACAGAAAATTTCTATTTATTTAAACACCTAGTAGACTGAGCTAGCCAGATAAATATTAATCTATACAGATATACTGAAAATACATTAATTTTTTTCTCTTTCTGAAGTTGACATTGCTTTAAATTTTGCAAATAATGTATGAAATATAAATATTTAGATGGGGTGCAGGGTTATGCACTTAATTGTTATTATTGCAGAATATACCTGTTCTGCCTACCTGTAGTGCATTAATATTGGAAATGTCTGAAATGAAATTCTACTAGTGTTACGGAAATATGCGCTTTACACTGGAAATATCTGCAATGACCTAACTAAATGTTTCTTGATAACATTGGTACAATATCCGCAAAACATAAACACCCCAATGTGTGGACAGTATGTTTTTCCAATGTTGGCCAACACATAACTGACACAAACAATTTTGGCTCAGAATTGTTCTGCTGTACTAGGAAAATATATATACAGTACACTACCTGAAATCCGCACAGCTTGGGACCAGAGATTGTGCAGATTTTAGTATTTTGTGGATTTCTGGTCATTGTTTTGTTTACATTTTTAAAACAGCAATTTCAATATAATTAATAATGCAATCGAGATTATAATGAATGGTTACAATGTAGTAAAATATTAAAATAATTAAATAAAGTAATAAACTAAAATAATAAAAATTTAGGTATTTTTTAGATGATTTTAAAAATATTAAAAGAAAGGTCAAATAAATAATAAATAAAATATAGTTAAATATTCATTATAAAAATGAGATACATTTTTCCTAAATTATTCAGTGAAACTTGCCTCATAAAGGTACACTACTAATTCACATCAAAATCATAAAATAAGGAAGTTTTATTTCAGATTTAGCCAGACGACATAATAATAAAAAAAAGCTTGATTAGTGCATAAATACATTTGACAAAAAGATTGTAATTACCAATGATATCAGCAATATCTTGATTTTTTTCAGAAATAAATTTATTCTTCATTCATGAAAAAACATGAATTCAGTAATATTAACAAAAATTGCAAATTAAAATATAGATAGAATTGACATAAAATTTAAAAAGTCATATTTTGTCCCTACATGTGAACTGAAAGTTTCGGCACAGATGTCATATACGTACCACATTTGCACGTGTTTTTCCCCTGCCAATTTGGCATAGCACATCTGTGCCAAGGAGAAGATCCGTTAGTTATAAGTTTATAAAATTGTTAACGAAATAAAATGGGATAAATGAAAGATTTCAGTGAAATGTGCTGATTAAATGATGCAACAGCATGCATTCAAAATGACTATAAATATTAATATTTACAATCCATTATGAAAACTATATTTACTTTTTGTTACTTATTAAGTTTATTATTTATAACTGTTAATTTGCCGTTTCCTTTTTTATTGAATTCATGTTTATTTACTGTTATTTTTTTATTTTAATTCTTTAAATTACTTTTATTATAAAGTTGTCAATAATTATTTATATGAAACTGTAATTTATTTATTTCCTTTTTAAAATACTAGAATCTCTTTCATTTTTTTCACGTTATTTTATTTTTATATTGCAATAAAAAATCACATGTTGTTATTTTATGCAATTTCCAACATATATTCAAAAACAAAATTTTCGCCAAATTGGCTGGGGAAAAACACGTGTAAATGTGGTGCGTATATGATACCTGTGCCAAAGTTTCATTATTTACATCTGTAAATTATGTGTGGATTTTAGAAAGTTGCGAATTTACGAGAGTATTTTGTATCGGAAAGTGCACCTGATGTATGCATGCCGAATGATTCGTCTTTCTTGTTTAACACTACTCACTGCTATATCATTGTATTTCTGTTACTGGTCCTTGCCCCCATCTCTTTACAGACACCGCATAACGTGATATCTCTTTTCAATTTCGGAAAAAACGAAAAAGAAGAAAACGGAAGATTTCTATATCCCAAAATACAGACTTATCTTTACAACAATGAAATCGGGAAAGTAATTATAACTCAGTAATAATATAAGTAAATAATAAAGTAGTAATAATAATATGATTTTAAAGAGTTGCGAATTTTAGGGCTGCGAATTTAAGAGAGTGTTTACTGTATTCGATCCACCTGATGTATGTATGCCGAATGATTCGTCTTTCTTGTTTAACACTACTCACTGCTATATCATTGTATTTCTGTAACTGGTCCTTGCCCCATCTCTTTACAGACACCGCATAACGTGATATCTCTTTTCAATTTCGAAAAAAGCGAAAAAAAAAAAAAAAAAAAAAAAAAACGGAAGATTTCTATATCCCAAAATACAGACTTATCTTTTCAACAATGAAATCGAGAAAGTAATAATAACTCGGATCTGAAAAAGAAGAAGTAAAGCGAAAAAAGGGAATATTTAAAAATACTTTTTTCCCATGGGAAAACCAATCTCGCTCTTAAGGTCACGATGTCAGGTTGACCATGTCTCTCCGCTTCTTCCACAGACGGTTAGATGACTGTGACAGATCTATGTGTTTGCTGGCTTGGACCAACGATTTCTTCGACAGGATTTCCATTTTGATAGTTTTTTCTACACCACTGTCTTTTTCCTGCTTCAGTGGCGGTGTAAGTTTTCCATTTCGCCTAAATGGAGGAAGTTTTGTTGAGATTTATGAGACCTTATAACCTTCTCTCGCGTTCGGACACGACACGGTTGATTGTGGGTTTACTGATCTAAATATAGAGCGTTTGATTAGTGGAATTTTCTAGAGAATGTATATCGAATGGTTCGTTTGTTTTGGTGTGGAATGTACCGGATCATTAAAAAAATCAAAGGGAAGGGTAAGAAGGGGAGGACAATTATGACTTCGTGAATTTTCAGATTTTATTAACTAAATTTTCCTTTTTTTTTCTTTGCTATTTTGAAAAACAAGATAAAATTTATTTATAAAATGTACGATAAGAATTTTAAAAAGATTACGGTTTTATTTAAAAAACGACAAATATAACAATAATATAGATGTTAATCTAATATAAATGTTAAAAGTTAAAAATATACATTTATTTAAATTTTCTAGTAGTTACGGCTTGCAATTCCACGACCATCGTCAGAGAATATTTTTATTAATCGCTGTTCCATTCATTCAAATATGATTAATTCATAAAAATATTTCCTGACGATGGTTGCGGGATTGCAGTCCAAAACTACCAGGAAATTTAAATAAAATGTGTATTTTTAACTTGTAACATCTGTTATTATTATTATCTTTGTCGTGTTTTAAGTAAAATGATGAGCGTTTTAAAGTTCATACATTGTATTTTGCGATCGAACTAAGGTGGAATGCTGCATTTCATCTTTTATTTATTTATTTATATTTTTTCTCTAATAATTGAAAATATTAATACTAAAATAAAGAAGATTCAAGAATTCTCTGTCAGAGGGTTCTGTTTCCTGAGATTCCAGTGAAATTAGTTTTTAATTCTGTTTTCCTTTTTTTTTTTCTTTCTTTCTTTTTCTTTTTCTTTTTTTTTTTTTTTTTTTTTTTTTTTTTTTACGTATTTAAAATTTATTTTACAATTTCCCTGACAAAAATTTCTTAGTTCACTTTTCTTTTAATGTTTAATTATTTTAAATCATCAAAAGAAAAAAAATGACTATTTATTCAAAATCGAAGAAAAAATTAATTAATTGAATTTCAAAATGCAGGTGGATAATAATGGTCCTCCCCTGTTCCTTTAATGCCTTCTATGTATTTATTTGCTCATTGAAGAATGAATAGCAAAAACAATACTGCACAATAACTCTTTAATACTTTTCTATGGAAGATTAAATTTGAACACTTGTTGTACACTTTGATATTTTAAAAATGTATGAAAAAGTCTATGTATTTGACATCTTTCTACTGACAGGTTCTAAATCATTTCTACCATCGATTGAGTCGTAGGCTTGCCAAAACGGCCTCGTGGATGTATCTGAGAAAATAAGTTTCGTGGATTGGCATGTCTAGTGTCTGTATGTCGTGGATATCTAGGATTTATAACTCTTCCTATTGTGACTCCTACGTCTGGAAAAGGAAAAGGATGAGAATCGTGTCTGTTTACTTTGCTGGCATCTCCTCTTCCACATTTCTTCTTTCTTCCAGAAAGTGGCATCAGTTCCTCCATTGGGTCTTCACTTTCGACAGGCGAAATCAGAGGCTGGATACGATCGTCGAAGGTAGATTCGATCGCTGAATTTTCTTCTGCTACTGATTCCATATCGGCCAGATAATTGTTGTTATGTTTCGAACGGGGTAATGGCCTAGGTGGGAGGCCCTGCATCATCCACCGTTCTAGCTTCATATCTTTAGCTACAGTATCACCTTTACCATCGATATCATTAGAAACGAAGTTTCTGACTATATCTTGATATGATTCGGATTCCTTAGATTGTTTTATTTTAGGATGGCTCTTGTTAACAATAGCTGTTTCTACCACAGTAGTCTCCGGAACATTTTCTTCAGTATCTTCTTTACGATTTGGTGGCTTGAACTTACTCCAGCAAAAGGAAATTATTGGTACAACAATGGTGAGGATGATACTCGCTGTGGGTATCAATAACAATCCTAATAACAGTAACGAGCTGGATTTTTCGAAAAACTTCTGCGACTTTTCCTTTGGACGCCGTTTCTTAGCTACATCTCTTTTTTCTTCTAGATATGTTTTATCTGAATATATCGTTTGATCATTCTGTGGATTTGACCCACCTATATTTATCTTATCTGAAATTCTTCCATTATTTATTGATTTTGCAACGCGTGTGTCTTTTTCACGTATACGAGCATAGTTATTGTTTTTGTCACGCCTCGATGTTTGAGATTTTACAGAAAAATCTCGGTGGTTAAATGATAATCCATTCGCATCTGCATTGTATGAATCAAGTCTTCTATCAGGCATATTACGCCTGTACTTTAGAACATTTCTTGCAGGTAAAAAACGACGCTGAAATGACGGATTGAGACTTTTGTAATACCAATATCTGTGACGATAATTCTTGTGATGCCCGTATATCCTTGCATCTTCGGAAACGGCTTGATTCTGTCCATATACTCCGTTATTTGAACCCAAACTGTTGGAATATTTTTGAAACCTGAATGGCTTATTATTTATACTATCAGACTTCACTGTGAAAGATTCTAAACTTCTTTTCAAAACGCGAGCCTCCGTTAAAAAAATACTATATAAAATAAACAGAATTAAGATTGATTTCATACCTATTGTATGCTTTATGATGATTTTGTTATTTATGGTGACCCGAGTTGCATTTTTGTTTAGAGTTATTTTAAGTAATAAGAAGAAAAATGGATATTGGTGCTTTAAATACGTATGAAGGCAGGTAAATGTGTGTATATAAATATGGTTATCTGGCATTGTTGGTATTTTATGCGAAAGTAAATTGTTAGAACAATGCGAATGCCCAAATGTGAAATTCTGCTAAAATCGCAACAATGAAAATCAAATTAATTTCATTATTGCAACATATATATAAACAATGATCTTACTAAACAATATAAAAATGTTCTTATTGCAACAAAAGATATCTATTTACAATTGCTAACTGAGATTATCTTGTTTTTCAGTAACATTTAGATTTACTTCAAAAATACAAAATTAAGCTTATGAACTGCTAAGAAGGAATAATTTCGTTACTGGGACGCAGTCATTGGCGCATTTTAATGAGCATAATTTGAAGCAAATTTAAGTATATACTGACCACTTTCTTAGATTAATTTTTTATATGTGTGTGCATGCGTGTATAGTAGCATTTAACCCTTTGAAGGGCGGTGGGATAAAATACATTTCAGTTAATTTTAATTGCAAATTTAGTGCTACATTGACACCAGAATTTTAAAATGGAAATTATTATTTTATCAAATACGTTAAAAAAAAGGGGGGGAGGCGGGCGGGCTTTATTTATTTAGAAATAAATTTGCTTTTAAAATTCTGGTGTCATTCAGTCTTTCCAGCATTTAAAAAATAGAAGTGCTTTGCCCCTCAAAGAGTTAATCCATAGCCCTCAACAAATAAAATAAGCGCCAAGTACCTATACAATAAAGACACATTTTATTGAAGCTTTCCGACGCAGTGGTCCCATGTCGGGACTACCTAATTTTCAGAAGTGTCGTCGTAAAAATTGCAGAAGACATACGCTCTCAGCAGTTGAAATGCAGTTTACTCTCCTTCGCCAAGGCGACTTTTTTTTGGCGCGATAAATGCTTCAATATGGCAACCCTGCTTTTTCCTTTTCTCCTCTCGCATCTTCAATGTGGCAACCCTAAGGAGTGCTCCGGTTTATGTATCCTACCGATTTCTAAGCCGTTTCCTGATTGGACGCTCCTTTTTGTTAAATGTTTTCTTATTGGACGAAAGAAGAGAACTGAGAGAGGGCGCGTTTATTGCTTCCGGTAGCATTGTTTTTTGGAGTTGAGTCTTGCATTCAACGAGTGAGTTTATTTTTTTGCATTTTCCTCTTTTTATATTTAGTTAGATACCGTTCAGTAACTACTATAGAAGTTGTTGATTGTTTGAATGAGGAAGTAAAGTATTCAAATGGATACTTTACGCTGTTGAAAGTTTGCAGGAAAAAGTATATGATTGACCAGTCAATCCGGTGCAATTTAATCCGGAGCAAAACAGCGGCTCCGGGTAAGTAAAAATTCTCCTTTTTTTTGCCTTTAGATTTGTATTTTATGCGCTTTTTGTTTATTTTGATTGCCGCCATCTTGGAAAGTGCGTTTTTGCGTAGTGTCTCTTGGAGCAAGTTGCTCCGGGAGACAAGACGCAAAAACGCGCCAATTTGGCGATTTTTGAAAATTGCGCCAAGAAGGAGAGTAAACTGCATTCGTACCGAAAGTAGAGTGCGTATATTATAGCAGTCTTCAGAAACAAATGGTATACGGTGTTATTTTTTTTTTAAAAATCCAGAAAGTATACGGCGTATACCCCCGTATACCCTCCAGTACATCCCAGCAATTTTAATTGCAAACTTGCAAACGGCACCAAGAATATTTTTAATAAAATTTTTCTTTCATAATGAGGGTATAAAGTAAGGCGTTTTTAGCTTCTAAAAACGTCGTTTGTAAACTCCAGTGACAGTCAATCATTTCATCATTTTACGAAGAGAATTTTTCTATGCCGAAAGGATTAAACAAATCTTCTGATTCAAAATATGTTTATTCAATTTATATCAGTCAGCATGCGTTTATTATTAAAATATAGCTTATTACTACAACCAACTAACAATTTATTACAACTACCAACTTAAACAAGTCGGAATTTGCATATCAGATGTAGCAAAAAAGGTGCGTTCGTACTATACCAAAGTTTTAAAAATATACGGTACTTCCGATACAATACAACATCTGAAATCTTTTCCGTGTCCCTGTAAATACTAAATGTTTTCTATAATACAGGATTTAACTTGTAGTAAACCTCAATAACGTATATCAATTTTATAAAATGTGGAAATAGTTTAATATAATTTAAACGCACCCCAAACAATGCTTCCTCCTACAACCTTTATGTAATAGAATATATTTGCGTGGCCCTGGTTATAAATAAAAAATATTCTTTGTCCCACAGATTGTACAGAAAGTGTGTTTTACTACATATTTCATTGATGCATATGAATTATACTACACTGTAAAAAAAAAAAAAATCAAGAGGTTACTAAAAATTTTTTAGTAAATTTGTATTTCACAGAATTTTTTAGTAACCATTACAAACATTTTTTTTTTCTGCAAGTGAAGCAAACATTTCTTTTGTAAACTGAACAAAAGAATTTTTTGTATAATTAACTTAAAACTTTTTAGTATGAGCCACCAAGCAAATTTTAGCAATAGCTCCAAAATTATTTTTAGTAACCATTACGTGTTCCCGAAGGGCAGGAGCTTCCTTCGAGCTGCATCCAGTGGGTCAAAAGACAGACTTCGGAATCGGAAGATTTTCGGTAAAAGCGCAATAGATGGCAGCACCAAGCATTGTTACCCGCTCTATTTTGACATGTTTCTAAAGGGGAGGGAAAGTTCAGAGATCATTACCCATGGTAACTGCTACGACAGAATTTTCATAATCCCTTTATTTAACAAGTACCTACATTGCATACATTCGGTGCATATTTGGTGGCATCCAGCATCGAACCCATGTACTTTCAGCCTGGAGTTCGGTGCTACGACCACTAGGCTATCTTGGCCACACCAAGTGAGTTTTAGTAATAGCTATTAAAAATGTAAAACTATTAACTCTATTCGTTGCTAGCTTTTTTCTAGTAATTCTTACAGATTCCTTGTAACCGAGTAAGATTACTAAATTTTTTTTAGTAATTACAAGGATCACAAAAATTTTTTTAGTAGATCGACCCTTTTTTTTTACAGTGTACGTCCGAAAGAATATAACATCATTAAAATGCACCTGAAACTATTTTTTCCCTCTGAGCATAATGTAACGGAATACTTTTGATTGTCCCAGTAATTAAACTATACTTTTGATATATTTATAAAATTTGAAATGCATCGAAAAAATTATGTAATAATTATATATTTTAAATTTCAAACGATTCGGTATAGTAGTTTTTGCGTTGTTATATGCGAACAGACGGACGAACGGATTGAACGATGACTATAGGTGCTACTTATTTACATAATTACAAATGTACCTAAAAAGGGAAGTTAAAAAGTTACCGTTGATCACCGTTTCCTCGCTTATCTTTGATGTCAGCATTGGCTGTGAGCCCGATTGCGGAATATTAGGTAGCTAAATTATACCAAAGTTAACCCAACTAATGTTTTAATTTATTACTATTATAATTGTAGTGAATAGGAAAATAACTGTTCAATGAAATTTGATTTTTGATATGATTTGTTGACTTTTAATGTAAAATGTTTTTAATCGCTGTAACTCCTTAATACCTACCGGTACACTGTTGAAAATTTTGCACTGGATTTAACAAACCAGGGTTCCTATGCGACTGCAAAATCTGAAAAACTTGAGGAAATATGACAAATGTTCAAAAAATCATGGAAAAGTCAGAGAAAATTCCATTTTTTTTTTCTTTTTTCTGTAAAATCAGGAATTTGTTTAAGCGCATTCATTTGCAAGTTGAATTTTCGTGAAGTTCACATTTTTAGCATAAAGATGTTGCAGTTATACCAATTTGTTGCCAAATAGGCGATTCCTATACGAAAGAACTGTTGGGTTATGTTATGGTGGCTTGTCGTCGTCCCCAAGGGGTTAAATGAAAAACGAAAGACAATTATGAAACAAACTTAAAAAAAAAAAAAAAAAAAAACAGAAAAAAGAAAAGTTATAACTGAAATTAAAATTTTAAAATACGCAACAAATTGCTTCTAAAACAACACAAATAAATGACTTGAAAGCAGAACTGTCTAAAAAAAGTTTTATGTTTAATATGTATGTAAATACACAGCTATGTAAATAAAACTAGTCGTTGGGGGCCACCGTAATACTTACCCATCATGGATATGTATATGAAAATAAAACATGTGTAATTATTTATACAATGCATTACAATTCATAAACAAAATCTAAATATTGTTAATATACATAGTAATGCTCTATTAAAGAACTGCTGATGTACCAATTTCGACAAATTATATAAAACGCCAAACTACTCAAGTAGTACCGAACTGCGTAAAAGAAACATCCTTATAACTCCAAAAATAATAATTCTATTAACTAACAATTAACTGCGTCGGATTAAGCGTCTCATTTTCAATTAAAATATACTTCTGAATTGAAATTCGAATGAAATACAGGGTCATGAAAAATCGAAGAATGTGGAAAACAAGATTACAAATATCTCGGCAACTAATAATCCGATCGACTTCGTTTTGTATGCAAAACGTGTGTTATTTTATTGCCTTTTACGTCCATTCCTTAGAACAAAAAAATTCGAAAATTTTTATATACCTTTCATCAGAACGAATTTTTCGAGAGTCCGAAAAAAATAGTTCCGGATAATCGAGGTTGCTGATATTAAATAGGGTTCGTCCCATTCTTACATACTAACTACATACAAAATTTCAAGTCTCTATCTCAATTTGTTCGGGAGATAGAGCGTTTACAGACAGACAGACTGACAGACAGACAGACGGACGGCAAAATTTTTTTTCTAAAAATATGTTTTTCGGAATCTCCACTATCTAAAACGTGTAAATCCGTCAAAAAAAAATTTTCGATTTTCAAAACGATTGCAAGACTTACCCTATACTACGTATGATGGGTAAGTAAAATTACTTAAAATTCATCAGAGTTGTATTTTTTTTTATAACTTAAATCACTTTTTTATATTTTAAATATTAAATGATATAGATTTTTAGTTTCAGTTTTTTAGCTTATTTTCCTTTTCGGAGGTAAAATTAATCATTAAAATCTAGAATTGCAATTCCTATTTCTAAAAAAGTCTTGAATTGTGGTCAGGAAATATAATCTGGCAAACTGTAACAAAATTCCATTACTCATGGAAAATTCATGGAATTTTGTTATTTAAATAGAATATGAACTCTGTAAACTTTTGGTGCTGCAGGTATAAGATGGAGGAATCTCATTCTAATATTTGGTAATATGGAATCCTATCTTCAAACGTTAGAATCAGAGTCGGAGTCGGGCGCATATTTTTGAGTAAAAGAGTCGGAGTCGGAACCGCTAAAAAACAAACCGTTTCCAACCTTTTTTGTTAGACAGTTTGAACTGAAATTAAACCAGTTATATGTATTTTTAAATCCATAAAAGGAATTATTATTGTTATTTTTGTATTATATCGGGTTACCCAGGTTAAAGGTTCCAATATACCATCCAGCGTACACGATAGATAAAAACAGTTTTTAACGAAATAAAAAAAAACTCTATAATAAATCCAGTATTACTTCCGCAGTAGTACAATTTTTATCTTCTTAGCCTCCGATGCTATTTCTTTCAGACAAGCCTGAGTTTTCTACTCAACTGATTTTGATAATTATTTTTTTTTTTTTAAATGAAAGCTACTTATTTGTAGTTGTGCCCATTTTAGCTATTTTTTAATTTGTTTCCATTTTTATATTTTATTTTTAATTTTAAATGCTTTTTAAGTATTTCTTCAAAATGGTGGCACTCACAAGGAAAGTCTCCATTGGGGGCATACTCAGAATTTTTTGAAAAAAATACGAATTAAACTACCCATGTAGTTAATAAAAGATCAGTGAAAATTAGCGGCGGAATTACATTATTAGATATGTAAAAAAATAAAATAGTTTGGAATAATTGGCGTGAAAAGCTGAAAGCGACGCGGGATTTGGCAAGCAGTGCATTTCCTCGCCAAAAGCAGACGAATTTAACGAATCTGAAAATTGATTTTAATTGACTTCACTGTTAAAAATCTGCAGCATTTACTGCAACGTCACTCCGCTACTATTATAGAATATCTCTCTTCTGACCAATGAGAATGCTCCATAGCACGGTGAATTGACCGTGTCATACACTGTTAAAAATCTGCTGCATTTTGTTGCAACGCACTCCACCGCTTGTATATAATATCTCTATTCCAACCAATGAGAAAGCTCCATTTCATGGCCAAGTAACCGTTTTCTATACAAGCAAGGGAGTGCGTTGCAACAAAATGCAGCAGATTTTTAACAGTGTATTTTTCAATTTGGAACAATTTTAATCAATTTAAATTGTGTTTTAAATGATAAAATATGTTAATTTCATTTTGTTATAAGTACATATAAACGTATATGACAAAATTACACTTAAAGTAAAGTAAAAATGCAAAACTAAAATTACTTAAACTAAACTTATTTAAATAAACTGAACATAGAAAGTTTTTTCTTTAAAAAGTATTCGAAGCGTAAAAGCGTATTTTTCAAAATTTCGTTTTTTCGCCAACCGGAGATAAATCGCCAAATAAACGAAATTTTTATTATTTTTTTACGGACGTTATAAGGAGGTTCCGCCGAAATTTTTTTATAACCATATATAACTATATGAGAAGAACATTCTGTAATTTTTTCAGATTTTTCTGAGTATGCCCGTATGGAGACCTTCCTTGGCAGTTTAGCTTTTCTCTCGATAATAAAAATTTATTTTCTAAAATGATTGAGTATAATTATGCACTTATTGAGGTAAAAAAATATATTTACTGAGAAACAATATTAATAATGTAAATAAAATAACAGAAAATAATTTATGATAAAAATTAATGTCTAGAGCAAAATAAGAAAAATTTCAAATGGGGAAAATGATGTCATTCAGCAACCAGATAAATGGGAATTACAATATTATTACGGATGCCTTTTTCATATTACTAATAACAGTAACTTTTAAAAAACATTTGAAGAGAAAATGACGTCACTATTTAAAAAAATCGCATTTTTACCCATAACGATATTAGGTACTACTCTGTTATCCCGTCGACCAATTTTGCCAAATTATACAAATCGCCAAACTAATAGCCAAATTATACATATTGACATAATTTTTATTTTAAATAACGAAAAAACAAATAATTAGTAGAATATTAATAAAAATATTAATAAAAAGTCGAAATTAAAATCACTTAATGATATTTTAAACACATGAATCGTATTTAATGTCATTGAATGTGACATTCACGATCATCCATTATTGGCATTTAATCTTATAGTTTGGCGATAATTCTTTGGTCGACGGTAGGTAACGGTAGTAACCTGGTAGTACCCGATATTATATTTCAATATTTCTTTTCATTATGGACACTGAGATTGAGATTTTACTTTCAGATGACTTCAGTTAGTAAAAATAATGTCACAATAAAAATAAAATTAGTTTTTTTTTTTTTTTTTTTTTTTTTTTTTATATATAAAATTATTTTTTTGTGAGTGCATAGAAAATAAAATTTCTGGATTTCGCCGGCACTCAGATTACAATTTTAACTGAAGATGTGCGAGTATTTGCATGCAAAATTGTAACTGGCAAACTTGACGTTTAGTTTGTAAATTTATTTATTATACATTAATTCAATATTGTAATTACTTTTGCTTTTTTAGCTCACAGGCTATCATAGCCTGAGAGCTTATGTGCCCGCCCGTTCTGTATGTACGTTCGTACGTGCGTAACGCGATAACTCATGATAAAAATATCAGATCCACTTGAAATTTTGTATATAGTTATATCCTGATAAGGCGCTTCCTTGATTAGTTTTTAGAGTTCATTCGATATGTATAAGAGGGGGAACGGGGGGGCTCATGCCCCTCCCCTTAATTGATTTAATGGGTTTTTCATGCTGAATTAACAGTTTTCGTTCAAAATTTAGATATAGGATCATTTTGATGAGGCAATTTCGTGACTGTTATTAGGTGTTCATTGAATAAGTATAAACAGGGGGAACGGGGGTTCTAATGCCCCTCCCCTTAATTGATATACAGGGGTTTTTCAAGCAGAATTGTCAGATTTCGTTCAAATCTCTGAATAGTTTTGAAAGCTTAATGGTTAAGTATAAAAGAGGGGGATAGCTCCTCTTAAATTATATAAATGTTAAATGGGTTTTTATTAAGAATTATCCGATTTGCTCTGAATTTTGGATATAGCTTTTTTATATGATAAAGCATGTTCTTGATAGTTTAAGAGGTTCAATGTTTAAGTATAAAAAGAAGGGAAGGGGAGAGCTGTTTCCCTTTCTTAATTTTTTTCCAACGGAATTAACCCTTGAAAATATAAGGCTGTAATGTACAATTAGTATGCGTGCCTGTGAGCTCAATGCCATCAGTTTAACTGGGCAATATTCTTTTTATTTTAAACCAAATTGATCGGGTCTTTTAAACATCTCATTCGTCGAATTCGACGGGATTCCACTCGTTTTATTGTTAAATTGCATTTCCTTTTACTCAGAGTCTATAAAAAAGCAAAAAAAAAAAAAAAAAAAAAAAAAAAAAAAAAAAAAAAAAAATCCGTTGGAGAATTTGTTAGAATCCGTCTCTAAAGAAAATATCCGTTTTTGATGAATCTAGTCAATGAAGAAGTAGCACGTCAAATTGTATATCTTTATTATTCCGCAATTCCAATGTCTCAGAAAGAAATTGCTATTCAATTGGGTATTTCACGCCGCTCTGTGTGCTATCATATTGATAAACACAAGAAAAATGAAGTTAGTTCATTGCAATCTAAACGGGGTCGCCCTTCTAAAAAACCTCTATCGATTTTTTTTCCCTTCTAATCGGAGGCGAAACTGAATTCTGCAATGGCAGAATCTACATTCAACTGTATTTTTTTTTTTTTTTTTTTTTTTTTCCTTTCCGTCGAAATTTTTCTGTTCTGGAGAACGCGAATTAATATAAAAAATGTAAAGAATTCCCTTTTTCAAGTCCACATATCCGAAATAGTAAAATTTCTGTTTTATTTTCGTCTTTAGATTTAGATAGTTGGATTTTTCGGGTTTGTGGGACGCGAAATTGAAAAATTAGTAAAACAGAATACATTTCAAAATATGCATTAAAGTATTTAATTGCTATAAAGGACGTTAAATACTAATAAAAACATTAAAAGATCTTAATAATTTTACATGTTTCGATTGAATTTACTCAATCATCATCAGAAAAAAAGAAAATACAAATAAACACAAAGATGGAAAATGACAATCATTTTGTCATATTTGTCATTTTCCATCTTTGTGTTTATTTGTATTTTCTTTTTTTCTGATGATGATTGAGTAAATTCAATCGAAACATGTAAAATTATTAAGATCTTTTAATGTTTTTATTAGTATTTAACGTCCTTTATAGCAATTAAATACTTTAATGCATATTTTGAAATGTTTTTAATGGACGTATATGAAAACTTCTATTTATAATTAATGTCAGAATATATTTCGTTTTCCCTTTTTCTTTCAAAGTTCTATGAACTGAATTAATGCCGAAATAGTGAAACTGTCGCCATATTTTTCTGACATTCCCTCATAATTTTAAACAACAGCAACATTAATATATTAGTTAGTCCGGAATCGGAGTTGCAATTGAAGGTGTAAAAATCTCCGGAGTCTGAGTTGGCTATTTTTTTCCACTGACTGCGCAGCCCTGGTTAGAACAGAACGAGGTTTCACTCTATTATGGTTGCAGTTCTACTTCAGCTGTAGCACCAAAAGATGGTTCAAGCCATCGTAAAATTTTTATCAATGAAGAAATACCTTGAATTAAAATCTAAACTTAATAATTAAAATCTATACAGGGTGATTAAAAAAAAAGGTTTCAAAATTATATGACAAATCAAGCATAAAACAAAAATAAAAAAAAATCACATATAGGAGCATCGGGTCGCAAACTACTTATTGAGTCACAAATACAGGGTGTTTCATGCTAGCTACACCCGGTTTGACTGTAATAATTTCGAAGAAAATAAACACATTGTAATGTAAATGCAACATTACGTACATTATTTTGTGTGAAAATTTGATAACGTTACGAAAAGATCTGGAAAAACATATTGCACAAGCAATCGATGATACCGTATAAACTGATTATCACAGTCCAAAGTGTGAGGTGTCAAGTGTATATTGCTGGCGCCCATAATGCAAAATTCTACCATTTTTGTTTGGTGTTATCACATTTTAAACAAAGCTGAAAATGTCTGTTAAATGTTTTATTATAATATACTTCAGTTTTCTTAAACTCATTACTGTCAACCCAAACTGAGTTAGGATGAAACACCCTGTATTTGTGACTCAATAAGTGGTTTGTTGCCCTATGTTTCTATGGGGTTTTTTATCCTTGTTGATGCCTGATTTGTCACAGCATTTTGCCAACTTTTTTTTTTTTAATCACCCTGTATAATAAAAGCTTAAATCATGTGACTCATCAACAGTTCTGTCCACTTCGCTTTTTATGTGGCAGTCGGCAATTTAAATGTTAACCAGGAGCAGGTGATAAATCGCCAAATATTGTTTTAACGCCCCATCGTTTTATACATATTATAATAGTTCAAGTCATGGAAGAAAGAGATACATGGAGCTGCAGTATGGCGTAAAATCTGTTTGCATTATTGTTCAAATTTAAATGCCATTATTCGGCCCAAACAAAATAATCACGTGGAACAGAGACCGGATTCTTTGAAACCAGACGTGCATTTTCCCTCTAAATGGAAATGATTTACCATTTAAGCATTGTAAAGCAGTATTTCATTGGATTATGAATTAAAAACTATATTACTACATTTTTTTTTCTTTTTTAGCGGAAGCACGTAGCTGGGTTTGAGTCTAATTTAGCAGATTTTAGACTTACATTTTTAGCGTCACCCCCGGCCATTATACTTAATCTCTGTTCTTTCTTTTTACTCTATAAGTTCAAGTCATGTGACTGTCATAAAAAATTACGGACAGACATTTTTCCTTATATACTTTAATTGCAACGAAATTGATGTGTAAGAAAAAAAAAAAAAAAATATCAAGTGTCACGCATAGATTATGATATACTTTTCAACATTATGAGAATATATTTTAAATTACACATCTTACTCAAAAACAATATTTAGAATTAAAATAAAAATTTGAAGAGACAAAATAAAAAACCCAGCGAATTAATATTAAATTTAAAATAATGTAAAGTCATTAAAGCAGGTAGAACAAAAGTCGGATTCTGTACGTTAAACGAGTTACTTCGTACTATGACTAGTTTTATAAATATTCAAATCTTGGTGCAAAAGTGGTTGCACTCTTATGCAAAAATACATGAATGCAAATTTTATTACAATTATATATATTAAATTCAGCAATACGGAAATAAAAAGGACTCCATTTTAAATAGGATGTCATCTCCGTGGCAACTTAAAATCATTACCTGCCATGGAATATCATTGAATTAGTTAAGTATGACAGAATTTAATAGAATGGAGAAAACTTTTATTATTAATACAGTCGAACCTCGTTAACATGAACCTCAAAGGAAATCAAAATTTTGTTCATGTTAACAGTAATTCATGTTATCAATATCAAATCTCTGTATCCGTCTTTATAAGAGACTGTGAAAACAGTTCATGTTAAAAGTAATTCACGCTAAGCGTGTTCATGTTAATGAGGTTTGACTGTATATTTTAAAGTTTTATTCCATTTCTAAAAGTGAATACTCTGTACTTTAATTGTCTATACTTTATTTGATTGGCGCTACTTTTTGTAAAAGAACTTATTTACAATTGCACAGTTTGAAAATGCTATAATTAAATAAGACATAATATAACAATGGAATAATGCTATAATTAAATATTCCTTTATTACTGATGCTAAAAGCAAATTTTGCAAAGAAGATGATCCTGAGTCAGATTCTGAATTGGACTGCAAAGTGTCAATTTTTTAACCCATTGCGGCGCGGTGGACTATTTATGTGAATCTATGAAACCACTTAATTTTAATTCCCAAGCGCTACATTGGTATCAGAATTACGGTAAAAAAAAATTCGGTTTATTGAATTCCTGCAAAATAGTTTTTTTTTTTTTTTTTTTTCTTAATTACAAATAAAGTCGTTTTCAAATTCCAGGGTCAATCATTAATTTCAACACTTAAGCAATGAATTTGCTCTGTGCCGCAAAGGGTTAAAACAATAATGCAATATTTGAACGGATTAGTTGTATTTTATATGGAAGGTAAATGCCTTCAAGTTTTGATCTTTGAAAATAAAGGTATTCGCCGTAGCGGGTTCATAAATATTGGCGGCGTTTAACAAATCAAAAATACTAAATAGCAAATCAATTTTTTCTACATTTACTTTATTTTATTTCATTTCTTTTTTGTTGTTACAGATGTCGACCTGGTTGGCAGTCTGAATTATGTGATGAATGCATGCCGTATCCAGGCTGCAAACACGGCTACTGCAATGGCTCCCCTTGGCAATGTATCTGTGATATTAACTGGGGTGGAATTCTCTGTGATGGAGGTACATAGATTTTTCTTTTAATTTATTATTAAGATTGAATAAACTTTGCATTATTACTATCGATGTTCTCACTGCTCTATAGTGTTCTCAATTTTTTAACATACCGATGAACAAGTCGTTGTTACCGAATAGATACGAGAAGTATGTGCTTCCCTTAGAAAATTTTGAAGGGACCCGAAATTTTTTATTGAATTAATTGTAATGATTGTTAGATTATGCTTATTTTACATAACTGAATATTAATAGTTTTTTTAATTTTGATTTTGAATTTTTGGTTCAAAGTTATTTCTTAAAATAGTGCAATTTATGTTACAAATTCGATTATATATTTTGAATTCTTGGTTAAAAGTTATTTCTTAAAAATGATGCATTTCTTTTATCCCAGAAAATATTGATTTGCACTTGAAATGGAAATCAAACAGAGTGCTTATTTTAAATCTTTTTCTGCTCATGATAACCCTGTATCTTGATATCAAATAAAGATGGCACCACTAAAAATTTCTAAATAAAAAGTTCTTGTAGTTTCTTGTAGATGTCGCCACTAAAAATGATTCGCAATGTTCTGGTCTTTCAGAACGAAGTCTATGGCGAATGTAAGCACATAGAAATTAGAAATCTCTACTTGTATCCAGTCATCAGCCAATCAACCGACCAAGCAATAAATTTACGATATTCTTTGTTGTTTTTTGGGGTTCGGTTTTTTTTCCTTGTTTATACAACATGTTATTTTACAAGATATTAAAATTTCGTAAAGTAAATAATTATATTTCCTTCTATTAAGATTTAAGCTGCTGTGAACATTAGGGAAAACTGGGTTCGGTGGGACACTTTTTACAAAAGTAAGAAAATCAACTTTGTTTGACACAAAAAACAAAAATTTAAATTTATGGAGGGCAAAGTGAAACACTTTTTAATCTCCCTAATCAATATAGAAACATAACATGCAAAAGCTACTTTATAATTAAAGAAATTGTAAATTTCAAAATGTGCCCCATACCACCCCACTACTAGGGAGGTATGAAACAGCTATAAAACAAAGCTATAATAAGGAACACATAGTCTAGTGTTGGCTAGATATACAATCAAACAAAGATTGTAGGTTGATAATGTATGTGCTGCAATATAAAATTCGAATATTTTCATGACTGGAATGAAAATTCAGGATTGTTAATCATAGATGACATTAAAAAATCACCCCTTCAGTTTATTTATATTTGAAGTAAATGAATATATTATAAATGTTATATAATTAATATATTATCCTCTAAAAATGTTTGCATTTTAGTAATTTACATTCACCGTATTAAAAAAAGGAATTGAAATGTCTCATTCCACCCCATTTTCTTGTTATGTGTTAAACTTCTTGTATAAACCAAAATGCTGCTTTTAGGTTTATTTTAAATTATGAATAATATACAGTATAATGTTCCATAAATAAGGAACTATTACATGTAAGCAGGGCATAAAAAAGTCATTAATTTATAAAAAGTATTAGAAGCAAATTTACTTTTGATTCTTGAAATAATCTTTTCCTTATACAATTGCAAGTTCAAATACAGATCTTTTTTTTTTTTTTTTTTTTTTTTTTTCTCAAATTGAAGAATAGGCTATCATTGCTTCATCTTCTGTTGTGGTTTATGAAATGTTAAGAATGATACATAAAAAGAAAACCTACTGTCTCATTCCTCCCACTTTCCCACTCTCCCTTACATTTGTATTTTGGTTACTTACTACTCTTTAAGGTGGTTTTGAAATTCCTTCCTCAACATCTTGAAAATTTTGACACATTTTTAAACATATGGGTGTAAAATTGGCAGACCTATTGAAGCAATTTAAAATCGAATAGTTTTCCAGATATTTTGCTAAGTAAATTCTCAAGTTAAAGCGATTCTTGTCAAGTGAAGACAAGTTTTTCCTATTTCTTGTGTTGTCGTGTCGAGAATTTTGTTCAAAAACTTTACTTTGTTAGTACGGTACTACTCTGTTATGCCATTGACCAAAATACTATCTCCAAATTATAAGATTAAATGCCAATAATGGATGATCGTGAATGTCAATTGAATGACATTAAATACAATACATGTGTTTAAAATGTCATTAAGGGATTTTTATTTCGACTTTTTATTTGTATTTTTATTAATATTCTACTAATTACTTGTTTTTTTATTATTTAAAATAAAAATTACGTCAATATGTATAATTTGGTTATTGGTTTGGCAATTTGCATAATTTAGTGAAATCAGTCGACAGGATAACAAAGAAGTATCGTTAGTACTTTCTGAAAGATCTTCTGCCTTTACCAACAAATGGAAAACACCATTCAGTTGGATAGTTTCTGAATAGGAACATCTGCCAATTTCAGGCATTTCCAAACAAAAATTAAATCAGAAACGTTTCAGAAAGTAGCTCGTTGAATCAACCTTGAAAAATATTTATTTATCCTGTGTAAAAGTAAAAGTAAATTTGTTACTGTATGAACAATCTTTTATTTATTTAATGGGTTAAACTTTCACTTTCATTTCTTAATTCCTAGTTTTCTTTCATTCTTTTTTCTTTTCTTTTTTTTTTTTTAAGTCTTAAAAGGTTTTTTATCTTTCGTTTTCATTTACATATCTGTAAGATATATAAGTGTCAACTATAGGCAAATTGAAAATCTCTTCCTAAGTTTTTAGCATTTTAAAGTCTAAAATATTGAATATTATTGATATTTTAATTTATCATCTTCAGTACTCAATAATTCTTATTTTATTATACATAGATACAAATATTAATGATTATATATAATATAATTATAAATCTAGTTTTTCCCATTTTTTGAATAAATACATTTAAAACATACTATTATTTTTCAACACAATCTAACTGATTTGTAAAGTAATCATACAAATTGAATATTTCCAATTGAGCGAAAATTGACCAGGCTGGGAATCAAACCCAGATACTTGGCTTACAAGGCCAATGCTTTACCTGTTAAGCTACTTGGGCAATAGCCAGCTCGGATTTTTCGCTCAGATAACCTCATTGGTCATAACATCTGGTCTGTCATTTAGACAACTCAACAGAATAGACCACAGGTAATGGAACTCCATATGACGAGTTCCATTGCCTGCGGTCTATTCTGTTGAGCTGTCTAAATGACAGACCAGATGTTATGACCAATAAGGTTATCTGAGCGAAAAATCCGAGCTGGCTATTGCCCAAGTAGCTTAACAGGTAAAGCATTGGCCTTGTAAGCCAAGTATCTGGGTTCGATTCCCAGCCTGGTCAATTTTTCACTCAGTTGGAAATATTCAATCTGTACATATAAAACATTTTGGAATAATTTTGTATATTTTTATCTTGCCATCTAATGAAAACTTATATGGTAAATTTAAATTAAATTTTAAATTTATGTTTTTGTTAATATTTTTAAAAGTTTTGATATTAAAATGATAAATTTGAAAAAATTAATAACGAGTAAAAAGTTACATGTAATATACTCAGAAATATAGGTAAAACTTAAGTTTTACCTTCATTCTATATCAAATTGGCATAGAATGAATGAAAGAAAGAATGAATCATGGAATGAAAAACAAGGTAATCTTTTCTCTGACACAGAAGGAGGAAACTTACATCACCATTATATATTTTTTTATTCTACTTCATTATCCATTGACCTATTATGCCAAATTATACAAATTTATGTAATTTTTATTTTAAATAACAAAAGAAAAAAAAACAGTGCAACAATGATAAAAACACAAATAAAACATTAAAGTAACAATCACTTGATGACATAAAAAACATGTATAACAAGTTTAATACCAAGCGATTATGACTTTCTATCTGAAAACTTATACTTTGGAGATTTTTGGTCAATGGGATAATCAAGTAGTACCTATCTTTTTAATAACATTGGCATATAGTATTTTAATCCGTGAGCACATAAATATTTTTATGGATTAAATTGCAGAGAAATCAGATCAGGCCCTGATTACCAATAGGCACAATAAGCACCAGCTTCCCTTAAAAAATTTTGAAGGAACCGAAAATTGAGAAAACAGGGAGCCCAAAATTTTATATTATATTAATTCATTCTAAAATTTTATCTAATTTCTTTTCAAGTTATTAACTCCTTTATATGTTATATATTTTAAAAGTGTTTAGTAAAAATATCTTTCATAATAAATTAACTTTTCATGCAATAGGCCAGTTTCAATTACAAGATCACGTTTCTTCAGATCTCAATAAACTAAAATCATCAGTTTATCAAGCAATATTATTGTCCTGTCCAACCAATCAAAATTGAGAAAATTCAATAATTTAATATTTGTAGCAATTTAAGTAATATTGTATCATTGGAGAGTTTCTGGATATGTCGAAATTAAGAGACTCTTCTTGAATAAAAGAGGGTGCCGAAATGATACTGTGTTTCCCATAGCTTTAGAGGTTAATCAGACCCTGATAGTCTAAGAGCTGACCGCACAAAACCCTAAGTCATTGAGCACAAGAAAAAATCCTTCATTTTATGGAAGAGTAGTAATAGAGGAACCTAATGATCCATGTCTGCCAGAAGCGAAGTGGTGCATAAGCCAAAAATTGATACCATTAGTGGTTGACTTGTAGCCTTAGCGTCGTGTTTGCTGTACAATCAAAGGTAAGAAAACATGGAAAAATATGTGCAGGAAAACATAATGCTAAGCCCATGAATCAACCGCTAGTGGTACTAATTTCTGGCTTATACACCACTTCGCTTTCGGCAGAAATGGATTATTAGATTCCTCTAATATTACTCTTCCATAAAATAAAGGAATTTTTCTTGTGCTCAATGGCTTAGGCTTTTGTGTGGTTGCTCTTGGTCTATGAGAGAAAAGAAAAGAAACATTGCACAAATTCTGTATTGATTGATTGAATCATAAAATGTTAATAAGCTCTTGACTTAAAAGTGTTATTTTATTTAATTTCTTTTTTATTGTTGAATTATGTCATCTTTTGTAGATTTGAATTTCTGTGGGACTCATGAACCTTGTCAGAATGGTGGGACATGTGTCAATGCTGCTCCTGATAATTACACTTGTCGATGTGCTGAAGGATTCTCCGGAACAAACTGTGATATAGGTAAATTTCTCTTTTCTTTGTTTTGAAACATAAATTAAAGTTTTTGGGTCAATTGTACATATGATTGACATCATTTACAATAACAGCGTTTTTGTCTTCATCGAGGGAGATAAATTTAATATTCTTATAATTGTCCTCGGGGTTCAGTTATATATATATATATATCAATTGATATATATCTTGATATATATCTGATAAATTTATTTTCAAAATGTCATGAAATATTTTTGATATTTTCATACATTTGTTTTCAAAATATTGTGTATGGTATTTTAAGTCAAAGCAAGTGTAAATGAATTTCTTAACTGTTATTGTCAAAGCAAGTGAAAATGAATTTCTTAACTGCTATTGTCAAAGCAAGCGTAAATGAATTTCTTAACTGTTATTGTCAAAGCAAGTGTAAATGAATTTCTTAAAATTGTTATTGATTGTGTCATTCTATAGATAAGAACTTTAGTTTGTCAAGCTTTTTCTAGCTTCCTGACCAGGGGTGTAGTCGTAAAAATAACAGAAGATATTCGCTCCAAGCAGAGGGTATACCCTCAAGGCAGATGTTTTACCCTAGAGCATGTATATTATAGCTTTCTTGAGAAACAGAGAGTACAGTGTTTTTTTTTAAAAATCTAGAAGGTATACGGCATATACCCCCTGTGTACCCTCCACTACATATTTGTTCCTGACACCAACTAATTTCTCTAAAAAGTATTTTTCAAGCATTACATTTGAAACTGAATTTTTAAATGTTAAACATAGAACCATTAATTTTGTAGCACATATTTTACGTTTAGCAACAGTTGAAAGGTAAACTGTCTAATTTAAAGAAACTATTTACAGCTTCATTGGAACCAATCCTGGTTTAGATTTTCTTCAATTTAAACTGAACAACAGGCACACATGCTTACATTTATGTTCAAACTTTTCAATAAACATTTTTTTTTTTTTTTCAGATAACTTTGTTGTATAACACATGCATAAATTTTTCTTGGTACTTGATAATAAAGCCCTTAGTTTCTTGTTTGTGTGAGTAAAAATCAAATTTTGTCTGTTTTCAATTACTTGATCTTCAATTTCATTATGTAAATAGGCGGGGAAAAAAAGAACAAAAGACATTTTGAATATTGTTTTATTATATTTTCATGCTAAGTGCAATCTGTTTTAGTTTCTAATTTATATTATGTCTGAAAATATTTATTATCATAAAAGACTGTTTTGAAAATATCAACTATGTATATTGAGATTATCAGGTATGTATCAAAGATATCAGAGAGATATCAAAATATCAAATATTTTTGAAAATATAATATATATGAACCTTGATTAATCTATTATTTTAAGGACACTTCAGCCTACTTTTCATATGTTAAATGTATCATGTTTGAATTTCTTTTTTTCATTTAATATGTTAATCTTAATTTTTCAGTTGATAATCCTTGTGCAGCATCTCCATGCTTGAATCAGGGTACCTGCTCAGAAATAAATAGTACTTTCATCTGTACTTGCTTACCTGGCTGGACTGGAAATAAATGTCAAACAAGTATGTTCATATGTATTTTTTTTTGTTTTGTTTTGTTTTAGATTATTTATCTTCACGAGAAGAGCTTTGTAAATTTTATTTGCTATAATTTATTGTGGATGCAGTATACTTATTTATTCTTAAGATTGGCTTTTATATTTAAAGAATGATCTACCTCTAAAATTCTTAATACTTTTTTGATTATATACTATATATATTATATACACTATATTGCCATTGATTATGGGACACTTGCGATTTTAGACATTTTACTAAATATCTAGAAAAATACATGAGGAATCATCTCAAAACTCTTAGTGTATAAATGTAATAGTATAAGTCATACATCTCCGTGAAGATTTTTTCCCGAAACTCCAAAGGGGACCGTCAACAAATTAAAAAAGAATGAATATCTTTTGAATAACCCTGTCAAAACTAATGTAGCAAAAGCGCTCAAACTCTAGATTGTGATTGAATGCCTTATTGTAATAAGCCTTGTTCATTTTTATGCAAATAGCATGCATACTCGCAGAGTAATTAAGGTTTTTATAAAAATGATCCCAAATTTTTCCAAGTTTTTTCCTTATAATTTTCAAAGTTCTTAATATAAAATACTATTTTTTTCAGAAAATATGACAAAAAACATTGCACACAGTACCCTGTAAACAGAATTAAAAAATAATGAAAATTGTATAAAAAATGAGTTGGTTTACTAAATAATTTTTTACTGCGCATGCGTCAACGATATCAAAATTTCATTTGCATATTATGTTAGCTAAATGTATAGAGCAACTTTTGTGAAAGTCACAAAATCATAACTTGAAAATTCTGACAATAATCATCAATTGAATAAGTCGAAAATCCGTTATTCTCAAAATGAAGCAAAAACAAGAGGGGTTGTATCCATATATTCATTGATTAGTGTCAATATAGAATACACAATATAAGATGTACTACTGCATTTGGATAAAATCCCTCATTTTTTTGCTTCATTTTGGAAACAACGGATTTTGTCCTTTTTCTATAGACGATTACTTTCAGAATTTTCAAGCTGTGATTTTGAGACTTTTACAAATGTTGCTCTATACATTTAGCTAACATAATATGCAAATAAAACTTTGATATCTTTAACGCATGCACAGTAAAAAATTATATAGTAAACCTACTCATTTTTCATACATTTTTTATTATTTTTTAATTCTGATTACAGGGTACTGTGTGCAATGTTGTTTGTCATATTTTCTGAAAAAAATATTATTTCATATTAAGAACTCTGAAAATTATAATGGAAAAACTTGGAAAAATTTGGGACCATTTTTATAAAAACCTTAATTACTCTGCTAGTGTGCATGCTATTTGCATAAAAATGAACACAGTGTATTACAATAAGGTATTCAATCATAATCTAGAGTTTGAGCGCTTTTGCTACATTAGTTTTGACAGGGTTATTCAAAAGATATTCATTCTTTTTTAATTTGTTGACGGTCTCCTATGACGTTTTGGTAAAAAATCTTCACTGAGATGTATGACGTATACTATTATATTTATACACTAAGAGTTTCGAGATGATTCCTCATGTATGTTTCTAGATATTTAGTAAAATGTCTAAAATCGCAAGTGTCCCATAATCAATGGCAATATAGTGTATATATATATAGTATATTATACATATATATACTATTATTATATTTTATTGATACTTCAGGGATTTATTAATTTTTTTGAATGACATTGTGTAGAATGTAGAAATAAAATTTAAATGAATATATATACCATCATAATCTTAATATTTTTTAATCAAATTAAAAAATTAGTATAAAGTAATAATGTATATTAAAAGATGTAGTTATGCAAAGTTTGTTGTTTCATACTTTCTATCTTGCATTTATAAATTAGATATTATCCTATATACCATATAGAATCACTCAAAACACATTTTGTAACATATTTTAAATGTCTGAAAATTACCCCAAAGACTGTCTAATAATTATTCCAGTGTTTTTTAAAAGCTAAATTTTTTTTTAATTCATTTTTTTTCTGAAACGACATCCAAATAATGTTACTTTATTGTTTACAAAAAGATAACCTACCCTAGTATCCAAAAGCAAAATAGCATTTATGCTAAAGTTGCCGTACCTAACAAATAAAATTTGAAATCAGCGAAGCAAAATCTTAAATAGTAATTTTTATAAAAAATAGTAATTAGGAAACCAATATCTTACAAGACAGAATAAGCTGATAATTACTAAGAAAATTTTAATTGAAATAGAAAAATAGTTTATTTAACTAAAATGAAAGCTGTTTTGGATAAATTTTGATTAGTGTGTGATTAATATTGCTGTCTGTTAATTACTTTACATTCTTCTGTCTGAAAATTACCCCCAGACTGCCCTATATATATAATTGCATGTCAACTGTCAGTATATAAAGGATGATTTTATCTTTGTTAATTTGTGAATGTAAAAGAATAAATTCATTCATATTACACTGACTTAAATCAAACATAATCACTATCTTTTTAAAAGCTTGCGATTATTCTCTTTATCTCATTGAGTTACTTGCTTTTAAAATTGAATCAGATTGTATAGTTACAAATTTATTCTCATATATAGTTTTTTTCTTTTTTTAATTGAAAATATTAGAAATATTTGCATTAGATTTTGCATTTAAATCTTTCTTAAAAGCAATAAATAAATATTAAAGATTATTTTGATGTTTTTTTTAATTACCAAAATTTCTAATAATCTTTTTAATTTTAACAATATAATTTTTAACTTTATGTAAAAAAAATCCTTTTTTAAAATGATTTTCTGTTTCTTGTCCTGTTTTTTACTTGCGCTATATTTAAAATTATCAACTTATGAAAAGTCATTTTATGATTATCTTATTGATCTCCCCTCAGATTTCAAAATAATGTGCATTGTTGTATGTTTTGACTATTTTTATTAGTTCCTTTTAATACCTTTTGTAATCATTTCAGATATAAATGAATGTGAATCAAATCCATGTGAAAATGGTGGTACATGTTTGGATCTTGTCAATGGTTATCGATGCCTGTGTGATCCTGGATGGCAAGGAAACCGATGTCAATATGGTATAGTTATATTCAATCTCAGTTTTCTTTTCTCTTTTTTCAAGTCCAACTTTCCCCAAAAGGTTAACTAAGTTTCAAATATTTTTTGCTAACAGTTGCATATCTGTCATCTCTCTTGAAAATTTTCACTGCCATTATTCACATAATAGTGGAATTGCATTCCCATTCAAGATTGAAATATTTTTATTATATTTAAATTTGGTTTTTGCCTTTATTTGTTTATTCTGATGTGTCTAATACATCTTAAATTCCATCGAATAAAATTTCATCAAATCAGAAGCCTGATAAACTTGCATATTTTTTTATTCTCTAGGCAATCTTACCTTATTACATCCAAGTTTCATTATATAATACTAATAGTAATCATAGAGTTTATTTATTTTTTATCAGAAAGTTTTTAGAAAGTAATAAAGAAAAATTACTTTGAGATTTTGGTTAAAAATTCACTTAGAAATTCAATTTTAAAGAACAAAGTAAACAGTTTAAGAACAATTTTAAGTGCTCATTTATTTGCTATAAAAGCAAATTTAACTTTTTTTAAAAATAAAAATTATATATTTTTTACAGATGCTAATGAATGTGATGCCAGCCCATGTGTAAATGCGATTAGCTGCAAAAATCTTGTTGGTAATTACGAATGCACATGTTTACCTGGATGGGATGGAAAGAATTGTGACCGCAATCTTAATGACTGTGTAGGACAATGCCTAAATGGTGCTACATGCATTGATCTTGTCAATGATTACCATTGTGCTTGTCTACCTGGTTTCACTGGTAGGGAATGCCAGACGAACATCAATGAGTGTGCAAGTAATCCATGTCTGAATGGAGGGGAATGTGTTGATTTGATAGCAGATTATAGATGCATTTGTCCTGTCGGATATAAAGGCTACCGTTGTGAGGTAAGTTTTTTTATGGGCTTTGTTCACTATTTATATCCTTTAATATATATACCCTGAAAAACAATGTTTTACTGAATACATAAATTAACCACATAATAAATTAATGCACATTGGATAGTGGATATTTATTTATAGCAATGCTGTAAAGACAAATATTTTAGACGTGTTAAACCAATTCACCATGCAAATGTGGCCCGTATTTAACTCTGTATGGGACCCTAGAGAAATTCAGTTGGGGGAGCCTCAATATATAAACCATTTAATTCTATACTAAATTACCATATTGAAACATGGAAAAAAAATCAAAATGAATACAATCGAAACTCACAGAACCCAAGCAGAATCCTCAAATCCTCAATCAGGCTTACAAATACTTTGGAACTACAAATAAAGTGTGAGATTTCATCTTCATATTAGCTATGAAAAAGCAAAGTAATATGAATTTGGGGCTACCAACACGCACAAAATAAAAATAAAATAAAATACAGTACAGAACCATTTATCCGGAATGGTTGGGGTCAGATGCAGAGTTCTTGCTGTCTCTCGCCATTTCGCCAAATTGCGACTAAATTCTTTATTTGGCGAGTAAACAAGCGATTAGATTCGCCAAATTGCTAGAGCTCTGTTTTTGCTTTTTCTTTCTTTTCTTTTTCGTTTTTCATACACATGCATATATACATATTTTTAATATATTTGTAGCGGATAATTGAAATTAGATTAATAAGAATCATTTTAAGCAGTTATAAAAAATTAGGTTTTTTTTAGAACATATTGAAAAAAGGGGGTACATTAAAGAATAAAAGATTTTTTTCTGTGTGTTACACGGCGAATCTATTTTGCTAATACTTTTTCATTTGGCGAATGTTTTTTATTTTTAATTAGCCAAATTACTAATTCTGGTCAAATGTCAGCGAGAACACTGGTCAGATGTATTCTGGATAACTGGTTTTTCCAGTTAACTGGTTGGGCATTAAAGCAGCATCCATTTGATAAGTTTTGTGAAACATATGTAGTTGTTGTATTACTTCTAATTTTAAATTGATTATTAGATTACTCAAACCAAGAATCTGATGCAAGTAAGATCAATTGTTAGAGTTTAAAAGAAGATAATTTATGGGAACTCCTAGAACAAAAGTTCTTCTGTTTTCTCGGCATAAAAATGAAAACATCTATAATATTACAATATTATTTATTAATCTATAATATGACTATATGCTTCTATTTCAAATACTAGATGCTGTTATCAAACTATACAATTGTTTCAAGCAATGTATATGTCAAACTGATTGTGTATGACACATTTTTCTAAAAAGATTCTAACATCAGTCTATTAGGAATATCATTCCGGATAACTGGTTTTCTGGTTAACTGGTTTCTGGATAAATGGTTCCATACTGTAAATAAAAACATAAAAAAATCATAATAATAATATAAAAATGGATAGAAAAGGAAAAACAATAGAATTTTTGACCAATTTTGAGGCTAACTGTCCTTTTAACCACAGAATGTATTCATTTGAGAAATTTTATTTTATTTTAGGCCTTGGAGCCTCATTTGTTCATTTCTCTAGATGCATAATTCCAACATGCAATTAGTCATGTTATGAGAACTTTCATAAATTCTTTTAGGAAAAAAAAAAAAAACTTTTTGTTTTTAAGTTATATAGCATAATTTTCTGTTAAACTAAAAATAATAAATATATGGGAAAATTCAGTTCATTTAAAGGAAAATGTTAATTTAGTTCAAACAAATTTTAGCAGCTGAAATTATACGCCAAATAGATATTGGGAAAAAGTTTACTTTTTTAAGACTGAGTTATAAAAAGGAAGTATATTATAAATGTCATCTTTTTTGCAATTTTGATGTCAGTATCACTAGTCTTGTGATTTCTGCAATATAGTAGAAATATTTGCTATTTCAGGTTGATGATGATCTGTGTCATCCAAATCCTTGTCATAATGGAGCCTCTTGTCTGAATATGCAATTTGATTACACTTGTGTATGTCCTGAAGGATTTCAAGGGAAAAACTGTTCTGTGCCAAAAACTAAGTGCCAAAATCCACCTTGTGAATGTAAGTTCATTATTTTGCTTTTTATGAATTATAGCATAGCACGGTAGTGCTATGCTATATTTATTTCCAATGCGACTCCGTAATGTTTTTTTAATAGGGAATTTAACATTGAACGAGTTATTTACTAGACATTTTCCCACCTTTTGTACGCGCTGCCACAGATTTTCTTTGAAGCACCTAATTGAGTAAAAAAAATTCCTCCAATCAAAAAAAAAAAAAAAAAAAAAAAAGAAAAAGAAAATGAAAATCTTAGTGATCAATGGACATATTTCCTGTAGCATTTAATAATTTTTACGTGATTTAAAAAGAAATTTTTTTTTGTAAGAATTAAAAACGGCATATTTAAGACTTCATATTGGAAGTGAAACGGAGATTTTTAAACATTTGGTACCAGGAAAAAGAATTATTTTCAGAAAATAATAAATATGAAGCATGATTTTTGTAATAAAGAGATATTTTCTAATATTAATTGATGGATCAAGGCGATTTTTAATTGAAGAAATATAGAAAATTAGTAAATTAAGCTTTTTTTCTATTTATTGTTTTTTCAAAATAATAGAAAATAACTTAAAAATATATATGTAAATAATAGTATTTGAAAGTGGGGTTTCTGACACATTGGCATCTGAAAAAAATCGCGCCAAAGCCAGTATATGATATTTGTGCTGGAATTTTGTACCTATACCACAATTTTTATAATGTCTTCGCCTTATACGTTCGAAGAAAATCAAAATAAATTAAGGTAAATAAAAGTCTCCAAAAATAATAGTATTAAAAAATAATAGTAAAAAATAATAGTATATCATCTTTGGTACGTAATGAAATTAGTAAATCTGCAGAACTAGGCCTTCAAACTCAATTCCTGGCAATTTTTTTAAGGCTAAACCGCAGAATTAACGACTAATTGGCGTAAGACTTTTCAGCACTGCAATAAATTAGCCAATTCTATCAACCTAATCATTCAAATATTTTTTTTAATTTCCAATTTGGCGATTTTTTTAAATCGCTCCTCAACTTGTAACATTACAAATAATTAATCATTGAATAAAATTTAATTTTGAATTAATTTGTATTAAATTTATTATTCCTATGATTGTTAAAATGATAAGAAACTTACACGATTTAATTTTTAAAACATCACAAAGAGTTTCTGTTGAAAAGTAGCTGTTTTTTTTATATATCAAGTTAATATTTTTATAAAACTCTTTTGATGCATTATTTGTATGAAATTATAAAATGTAAACTCATTTGAAATATTCTTAACGCTCTGTCCTTTGGCACAGATGTCTAATACTTATCACGTTGGCGCAATTTTTGCGAAAATTGATGGTGAAAATTTCGTTTTCAATAGAACAAAACAATTTATATCATTTTAAGGTACTTCTAGGTTATCCCGTCGACCAATTTCGCCAAATTATACAAATCGCCAAACTATAATAGTCAAATTATACATGTTGACATAATTTTTATTTTAAATAACGAAAAAATAAATAATTAGTAGAATATTAATAAAAATATTAATAAAAAGTCGAAATAAAAATCACTTAATGACATTTTAAACACGTGAATCGCATTAATGTCATTGAATGTGACATTCACGATCATCCATTATTGGCATTTAATCTTATAGTTTGGCGATAATTTTTTGGTCGACGGGATAACCTAGAAGTACCCATTTTAAAAAAGAAAGTTCAAGAAAATAATTTATTAATAAGTATACAATGATAGCCGGGTTAGCATGTGAGACACATAATCGCCATATTGTTCCAATCATGCCAACGTGTTGCATGCACAGTGTATGCCGCTGAATGCCCCTTAGGCATTCTCTTGAGCTCACCCAGCCCTCCACCCCCATAGTTCACTTCTAGCTATGGCCCTGGGTGAATTACATCAGTAATTGTGACACGATACCGCATAAAGAAGTCCTGAAGATGATACCCTCAGTTAATTTTGAAATGAGTTCACCTGAATGCAATAGTTATTAAAAAACTTGAGATATTAAACAAAAACATAATTTGCAGAAAAAATTAAAAAAACCAAGATTTATTTCCTACACTCTTTAAGCCCGAGAAGGGACAGATATTAAGATAATTGATTTATTCATTTCGACATTTAATATTAAATTTTGGTAACAAATAAGTTAAGCCAAGTGAACATGAAAAAATAAAAATGCAATTCAAACAATATGATACTTAACCACCCTAAATCTTAGATTCCGTTCAAATGAAATCGAAATAAATCTAAGACTTTTTTTCCAAACTCAACTTGCAAATTTGTATTGCAGATTTTGTATTATGTTTACGGTAAGTGTAAACAAAATGAATAGGCAATCAAAAAAGCAAATGTTCAGAAAAAGTCGGAGATTTATTTCGATTTCATTTGAACGGAATCTAAGATTTAGGGTGGTTAAGTATCATATTGTTTGAATTGCATTTTTATTTTTTCATATTCACTTGGTTTAACTTATTTGTTACCAAAATTTAATATTAAATGTCGAAATGAATAAATCAATTATCTTAATATCTGTCCCTTCTCGGGCTTAAAAAGTGTAGGAAATAAATCTTGGTTTTTTTAATTTGTTCTGCAAATTATGTTTTTGTTTAATATATTTGAATGTATAGATATAAACTTCTATATGAATGCTTATATTCAGCTGAATGTTATTTTGTTATTGAAATGAAATAATAGTGTTGACTCTAATAAAAAAAGGCCTTGGACGAAGGCCAAGGCCTTGTGTTCGTGCTATTACGTGCCAAGTACCTTGTTCACGAAAAATATTTTCAATTGGTTTGTTTAGTCCCCTTTTATCAGTAGAATTTTGGAATATTTTACTACTGATTGACCAACTGAATTTTGCGGGGTTCTTTTCCATAACAGACTAGCAATTTTCTAACTTTTTTCTTACAACAGATAGACAAATCTGGCCAAACTTCCCTATGACCAAAAGATGAAATTTACATTTATTTCTTGCGATCAATGGAAATATTTTGTCAGTTGATCCTTTCTTGCCACTAAAAAATCAATAGGAAATCAAAAATGACAGCAAGGGAGCATGGCTTCATAAGCTAGTTAAAAAGGGCTGCCAGGCTCTGTGCCCTGCTAAATTGACCTAGAATCAACAATAAATATACAACTATAGGTTTTTGAAATATTGTTAATTGTCTTCAGTCTAATTTTTTTCAATTTTAGAATTATAGTAAAAAAATTACTGAAAAAATTACTTTTGTATTTATTTTAACTTATTAAATTAAAGAAAAGCAACTCTTGTGCTATTTCATTTTAATGGATTGATTAATATTTTCATTTAGTCTTTAACAATACAATAAAAGCAATAATTGATATATATATTTCTTTAAATTGAAAATTCTTACTCATTATATAGTCATTTATGAATTAAAATTGCATAAATTTATAATTAAAAAAGTATTCTATTTTGTAAAGGAAATCTGACTTGATGTGACAATTTAAAAATTTAAGAGTTCTTTTTATTTTATTATTTTTTTTTTTTTTTTCTTTCTCTTATAATAAGATTTGATATTTTCAGTTATAAATATTTCTTTGATCATTTTGATCTGGATTATCATTTGACTGTGTTATTTAACATTATTTGCTTCTTAGAAAGTTTTTTAATTTAAGGAAGCTTAAATCTGTCTGCATTAAACTTTTAAATTATTTTTAAATTTTGCTGCTTAAGGCAAAAAGACATGTTTATGCTGTTACTTGTTTATCTTTTTTTATTTTTTCTGATTTGACTATTAGTTTAAAAGCTAATTAATTTTTTTATCAAAAGCTAATTGAATGATTATGTAAAAATAAAATTGTTTCATGCTGCATTCTTAGAATTTCAATTTTAAAATCAAGAGAGAAAAAAAATAGTAATACAAAAACAAAGCATAGGCTTTTAGATATACTTTCCTTAGAAACATAGTTTGTTTCCAGATACAGTATATGTTATCACATTTCACAAGCTTTTCTAAGTAAAGAGTTAAAAGAGTTTAAAAAATAATATTAATATTTTTCTGAGGTACTTGCTGATGTTTAGTTTTGCTGAGCTAAATGCTTCAAACATTTTGAAATAAGAAAAGAAAAGAAAAAAGATACAATTAAATCATTTATACTGAAAGAATAAACATTCTTTCCCCACTTAAAAATTTAAAAATATGATCGACATAAAATTTGAAAAAGTTATTTTTAAGCTTATGTGAAAATAATTATTATAATTACCTTATAAAATTTGATGTTTTCACCACATAGCTCAAAGAGACAGATGTGCTACCATCCCACCAAATTCTTCCGCCATGAGGCATGTTTCTACCAGTTTATGTGGCGACCATGGAAAATGCATAAATGACAACATAGGAGGATTCATGTGTGTCTGTGATCCTGGTTACACTGGAAGCTATTGTCATGAGAGTATGTTTTATTTTTTTTGCAATTTTACATTAATTTTTTATTATAGTAGTAAAATTTATTGTATTATTATCGCTTTTTTTGGATTCATGCAAATTTTTGACTTCCGGTTTTCGACGGATTTATACGTTTTAGAAGGTTCTGAACACGTTTTGACTATTTTTAGAAAATGTCTGTCTGTCTGTATGGGACAAAAAATTTGTGGGTGCTCTATCTCAAGAACTAATGCTCGAAATTTAATAAAATTTTATATTCAGTTAGATCTTGATATGAATTAGTGCCTATTGGTTTTTGGTGAAAATTGGCCTGCAGGTGGCGCTACTATACTATGTTTTTCATGATTTTCAAGATTGCTATATCTCAAGAACTAATGCACAGAATTTCACCAAACTTCAGATTCTGTGACCCCTTGATATACATAGATGCTGATTAAGTTTTGGTGTAAATTGGCCAGCAGGTGGCGCTGCTATGCCACGTTTTTCATGATAGCTATATCTCAAGAACTAATGCACAAAATTTCACCAAACTTCAGATTCTGCAATACCTTGAAATACATAGCCGTTGATAAGGTTTTGGTGTGAACTGCCCTATAGGTGGCACTGCTATGCTACATTTTGCATGATTTTTGCGATAGCTATATCTGAAGAACTAATGCAGAGAACTTCATCAAATTTTAGATTCTGTTACACTAGAATGTATAACATAATTAGACACTGATTACATTTTGGTATTAACCTTGCAACAGGTGGTGCAGCTATGCTGCATTTTGCATGATTTTTCCGATAGCTATATCTCAACAACCAACGCACAGAATTTCATCAAACTTCAGATTTTGCTACAAAATCACAAGTAACATAATTACACGATGATTACATTTTGTTATAAATCCTTCAACTGATGGTGCTGCTGTGCTATATTTTACATGGTTTTTTTAACTAGCTATATCTCAAGAACTAATGCACAGAATTTTATCAAACTTCAGATTCTTTTACACCATAACATAATTAGACTTTTTTTACGTTTTGGCATAAATTGTCCAAGATATGGTGTTGCTGTGCTACGTTTTGCAAATTTTTTGTTTTAACTAGATCTCAAGAGCTAATGGACGAAATTCCATCACATTTCAGATTCTGTTAGGTCTTGACATAAATAGATGCTTATTAGGTTTTAGTATAAATTACCCAACATGAGGCACTACTAAGCTCATTTTCTCAGAATATTAATTAAATTTTGCGTTTTAGGCTTTTCGGATACCAGAATCTCATTAGGCTAGGTCAAATGTTCGAGGAAATTCGATAGTGGGTAACTTTGGGGTCACCACGTTTTTTTTTTTTAAATATTAAAATGTACTTATGAGATAGAAGAAAGTTTTGGGATTGACACATCCAACTAGTTACATAAATGAACAATTACCTTGAAAAAAAAAAAAAACTGTTGTATTTTTGCTTTATATCAAGTTTAAATTTCTGAATAATATTTTCACTTGTATATTCTATTATTAATTATACAATTTAAGTCCAATAACGAGATATTATTTTTTTTCAAGGTATCATTTTAGGATTATTATTTCACTGAAGATATTACTGCCTTATCTATCACTTAAGATTCAACTTTTAATTTAATGATAGAAATTAATATCCGACCTTTGATTCGATTTTTTTTTTTTAAATTAGTGAATAATGGCAAAGATAGAGAAGTAATAAGCTTTTCCTGCCTTTGTCTCTCAAATGACAGTGGATTATTTATTAATAATCTGTTTTACAATTTGCGCTAACTTTGCTATAGTAAAAATTCCATTCTTTCATATTCTAAAATTCTACAATTTAATATGCTTTAAATTTTTTGAAATTTTAGACTTTTCCAACACTAAAAAATCATCTTTTTTTTTTTTGTTGTTTTTTTTTTTGTTTTTTTTTAATGCTAGAAAGTTCATAAAATTCAGAGTATCGTAGCTGAGAGAATTTTGCTGTTGCATTTGTCACATCTTAACCCTTTCCGGCACGGGCAAATTTTTTAGCAAAATGAGTAATTATCGACTGCCACTGGAATTTGCATATGACCTTTTTAGATATTATGAATTCCTTAATTTAAGCTTTCATTGTAAAAGTAAAATTTTATAAAAAATATTATTTGTGCCATTTGCAAGTTTGGAACTAAAATTAGGTATCCTGGACTAGGCACAGTGTGCCGGAAAGGGTTAAAGAAAATGTTTCTTAATACAACATCTAAGACTTGGAGACCATAATTTTTTTTTTTAAGTGTAACTTTTTTAGAATTAATCGAGGACTATTTTATCAAAATCTGAATTGCTACTTATTTTAAACACTTTTTGCAATTTCCATTGTCTATATATCATCAATACATAAAAATTAAAGCATGTTTCAATTTTTTATGACACCCTGTATGTATCCAGAATTGCAATTCTTTATATGGTCTTAGCAATATTTACCTTTTTTAAGTCTCTGTATCAAATTTTAAACACTATGTTTTAAACTAGTGCCCACTAAACTTCTGTTAAAAAATTTTCATGTTAGTGAACCTGTACCATTCTTGTAATATGTATTTCATATGTGATCATTTTGTGCATTTCTTCTCTTGTAATATTTAATCTATTGAAAATTCTGGCAAGTTACACTCTTTCTTTAAATTTTTATTCTTAATGAAATATTTATCTTTCAAAAATAATTATTTATAATTTTTTAATTAAACTTTTGCATATTCTTTTTTAGATATTAATGACTGTATTTCCAGTCCATGTAAAAATGGTGGGACATGCGTCGATGGTGTAAATTCTTTTCAATGTTTTTGTCAAGAAGGTTGGGAAGGAAAATACTGTCAGATAAGTATGTATAGTTAATTAAATACATCAATTACCATGTAAAAATGTACTGTGTTATTTTACTTTTTTATTATTTATTTATATATTTATTACAATTTTAGTTTAATTCTGCATTCTGTTGCAAATTTTAGTTCTTTTATTGTTTTTTTTATCTTCCTAAAGATAAAATGTTAGTCCTATAATTTCATTTTCAAATGACATTTTAATGTTGAATTGAAAAACAATTCTATGTGTTTTTTTGTATTACTATAGATAAAAATGACTGTGATCCAAATCCATGTCACAATAATGGTACCTGTATTGATGCAATTGCTGATTATATGTGTAACTGCAAAAACGGATGGAAAGGAAAAACTTGCACTCTTCGTAAGTAAAACTGAAATTTAATCCCTTTTTAATTAATATTTTTTGGGTATGTATGCATGTGTAGATTAAGTCTTTAGCAACTTTTTTTATATGTAGACTTGTTGTTGTTTTTATACAGAAAAATATGGATTGAATTTTAACTATATCTTTATAATTTTTTTTTTTACTTTCTTTTTAAATATTAATTCTGTTCTGTATTTTAAATTTTTTGTTGTATATTTAAGATAACATTTTTGGTTTTAGTAAACATTTATTTATTTTTATGCTTTAGGTCATGGTCATTGCGATTTAAGTACATGCCAAAATGGTGGAACATGCATTGATTTAGGAGAAACTTTTGTATGTCATTGTAAATCAGGATGGGAAGGACATACTTGCCAAATAGGTAAATTATTATTATTTTTTAATTAAAAAAATTTTATCAATATAAATCCTTTTTTATATTAACTCTTTTAGTTAATAATTTTTAAATTATCTGTTTTCATTTTAAGGTATTTCTGTAAGAGCATGGTAATTTTATAATATAAATGTATTACAAAAATCCTTGTGTTTAATTTTTTTTTTTTTTTTTTTTTTTTTTTTTTTTTTTTTTTACCATATTATATATCTCCAACAGAAACAAAAGTAGTTAGACAATTTTATTTGTTGTCTCCCAGCACAACCAGTTAATATAAAGTGCTCATAGAATTGTCAACAGATGGCAGTACTGAGTTAATTTTTCATTCCAATGTTCTATTGAGTAGTTTCTAAATCCTATAAATAATATTTATATCTTTTTCTAAAATGAACGTCCATAAATTTTGTAAAATTAAAAGGGCTGAAAAAGTTTAAAACTGTTTTTTAAATAAAAGTAAGTTTTTATACTTTATAAATTTGTATTAGAAAATTAACAATATTTATGTGAAGTGCATAGTTTTCTGTTTATTCTGCACATGAAAAATTATTTTTTACTTAACAATTTCTTAGCTCACAAGCTATCAAAGTTTGAGAGTTAATATGCCTGCAAATTCTGTATGTACATATGTAACACAATAACTCTAGATAGAAATATCCAATTTGCTTCAAATTTTGTAATTATTTCATTCTAATAAAAGACTTCTCTGATTAATTTTGGGGGTTCATTGGTTAAATATAAAGGGAGATCAGATTGGCTAATTTCCCTTTCCTAATTTAGAGAAATAGTTTTTTCATGCAGAATTATCTGATTTGCTTCAAATTTGTTATGCAAATTTATTATTATAAGATGCTTTCCTGATTTGGAGACCCATTGGTTCAGTATAAAGATGGGGGGAGGGGGGAACAGGAGATAATCATCCCTTCCTTCTCTTAATTTAGATAAGTGGATTTTTCATGTAAAATTGTCTGATTTGGTTAAAAATTTTTATGCCAGTTCTGTCTGATAAGGCACTTTCCTGATTAGATTTGGAAGTTCATTGGTATAAAGGGGAGAAATTGGGAGCTAATCCTCCCCCCTTAATTTAGTTGAATATATTTTTTTTACCATTTTTTTATTTTTTAAGGGGCATTATTCTTTGAAATAATTGTATAAGCATAGGTGTACCTGTTAGCTAAATGCCATCAGTTTAACTGGTCACTTTTCTTTTTATTATTTTCTATTTTTGTTTTTGTCTTTTACCTTTTTAAAATGGTGCATTCTATCGTCTGAGTGAATATTAAAAAAATCAGTGTACTTGAGTTACAAAAGGTTAAAACAGTATCTTATCTATGATACATTGTTATTCATTTTTTAATGTTAGATCTATGCTAATTTTCTAATTCAATTTGTTTTACAAAAATATGCAACTTGACTAACAAAAGATTTTTGTAACTTTGTAACAAAGTATTTTTGTAACTAGATATAATAATAGTAATAATAATAATCAAAAACTCTAAAAAAATTCCCTTTCATTGTTTTTTTTTTTTGTGGGGGGGGGGGGAGGGGATTAATTTCACAAGAAAATTTTGCATAAAATTTTTTGTTTCTCTATTCAGACTGCAAATAATTCATTTAAAATTTTAGATTTTTAAAAATACTGCAATTGTGATTACATTTTAACTTATTACATTTCTGGAGAACCAAAATTACAAGAATATAATGGATGAATAACTATAATTTTTTAAGTATGAATTTGACAATAAACTGATTTCATTGTGACATACTTGTGTTCAGGGTATGCTTGATCATGGTTTATGTTTAAACAAATACATTTCACTCTCTTTTTGTGGTACTTAAGATGTCTATGAAAAATATACATTATGATACTTCAGTTATCTCATGGCCTCTGAAAAATGATCAAATATGCATTTCTTTTACGTATCAATCGAAAATTTAAATCAATTATTTGAAAACTGAAGTATAATGCAATTTTTATCTCTATTTGAAATTATTAAGCAAGTCAAACTGAAATAAGAAATGCATGTTTGGTGAACTAAAACAATAAAAGATTTGCTTTATGTAGCAATTCATATCATATCTCATATTTGATTGAAAACAATAATTTTTATTCTAAATCTTAATTATAATCTCTAGTTTTACACATAATAAAACTTTTACTCATATTTAAATAACATGATTAACTTCTATTGTAATATTATTGAATGTGGTTTTAAATTGAATATTTGTTGTTGTTGACTTTTATATAAAACTGTTATTACTAATCATTCTTATTTTCTCTGTGTTTATTAGCTAAAAATCCAAGCTGTCATTCTAATCCTTGTCATAATGGTGCTACCTGTGTTAACATTGGCACAAACTTCTTATGCATATGCAGAGAAGGTTATGATGGTCCTTTATGTCAATATGGTATGATTACATTTATATTTTATTAAATAAATTAAGTAGTACTACTTATCTAAATATGATTTTATATGAATTACCAGATATTTCAATTAGTTACAATTGTTTTCATATAAAATGTTAAAAGTGGATCCAGCATTCACATTGGGAAAATGGAAGTCACCTTTTTCTGATAAGGATTTTTTTAATGTATTTTTGTATATTTTTAGCTACAAAGTGTACATTTTTATTTATTTATTTTATTTTATTTCAAAATGGTCATGCCATTTAAGACTTCATTCCAAGAACTTATCTTTTATATATATAAATATTTTTCTTTTTAAACAGCCTTGATGTGTTTTAAATAAGAAAAAAAAAACTGAATGCTGAATTCCCTTTTTAGCAGTTTGTTTGTAAAATATGAACAGTTGGAATATTTGGTAATATAAAATAACTATGCATATTCACAATTAAAATATATTATTATTTTACACTTTCTGTTCTTAGTACATGCTTATATATTTATTAATTTTAGTGCAATTATCTTACTGATATAAATATATACATTTGCATTGCTTAGTGTCCATGAAATACAGATATTTGTTTTCTCTTTGTCTTTAGCAATATGAGTTAAAATTTCATTAATAGCTGTAGCATGCTTTGAGAATATTAGAATTAATTCTCATTTCTATTGAAAAGATAGAATTTAATCTTGAAATCTTTGAATTTTATGATGCATCAGCTGCATAAAATTACAACTATATCTATAATGTGGTAAAATTTTACAAAATGCAAGAAATAATTCATTCAATTAAAATATGGAAAGAGTTAAAAAATAAAAATGCATGAAGTCTTGTATAATCTAGTTAAATCAAATGGTCTAACTACAGTAGCAACAAAATAGCACAACAGATGTGACATATCATTTAAGGATATTTGAAAAGCTCATTGAAATGAAAATGTTAGATCCTTTTTATTGTTATTGATGTACATTATTATTATTTTTAAATTGATGATGACACATTATAAAAATCTAACAAAGTATGTCTTGGGGAAATTTTTAAGTAGCAGTTTTTGTTATAGATTTGTGAGGCATTCAGAATAAAAGTGGATCAAGTCCATAAAACATTATTCAGAAACATTTAAATATAAAATTAGTGGACTCTTAACCTTGTCATTGAGAATCATAGGAGAATAGTGCTTTTTTATGCATATTATCAGTGTAAAACTAATATTTTTACAATTTTTACTTAATTGAACAAATAATGGACTCTAGAGCTATAGAATTATTCTCAAACTTTGTTATAAATAAATAAAAGAATTTGGTGCAATTTAGTTCTGAATTCCTCATATAAATATATATGTGTGTGTGTGTGTGTGTGTGTGTATATCTGTTTGTGAATCATTGCTGTGCCAATATTATGCCTTTGGGTAATATGCACACACCATGAGTTTTAATACCTCATTGTGGGATAAGAAAAATCTGATAAAACATGGAAGAAAAAATATTTCAAACATATTTTATTGTGTTAAAATCTAACAGTTAACTCTAAAATTGCTCAATATTTACAATGTATTTATTGCTTTGTGATTTTGTTAATTTAAATACAAATTTGTTGCCTTATTTATGCAATGGTCAGTGGTCCAGCATTCAATGTTATTCAAATTCTAAATAATCCTGTACAAGACACATTTCTTGGATTTTTAAATTAAAAAAACCTGTGGCATGCCTGGAAATATACAAAATTACATAAACAAAATATATATTTAATATTAAAAATATCTAGCTTAAAATTTAATCAGAACGTAGATTAGTGTATTTATATATGAGAAATGTCTCTCTTTTCCCTTTTCAAAATCTAGTATTATTAAATTATAAATTGTGCAACTCCTTCTAGATTCTGATGACTGTAATCCCAACCCATGTCATAACAATGGGACATGCATAGATGGAGTTAACTGGTTCCGTTGTCAATGTGCCTTTGGTTTTATTGGACCTGACTGTCGCATCAATATCAATGATTGTGCCTCTGCTCCTTGTGCAAATGGTGGAACATGCATTGATGAAATTGGTGGTTACAGATGTGTTTGCCCATCTTATCTTACAGGACAGAACTGCGATGTCTGTGAGTGATGTTTTCACTTTTATCTATTTTTTTTACTATTGTTGTACTTATAATTCATATTGCATTACTTGTATCCCAAAATGCTTGAAAGATGGTTTGAATGTGTTATATATTGCTTGAATATTTAATGGTGGTGATTTTTATTCATTTCATCCAGATATATTCTTTTAATATTATTTAATGAAGTTAATGCCAACAACACTTAAACATATAACAAAGGCATTATTTTAGATGTGATTTTTTTTTTCTATAAAGCAGTTATTTGGGAACTTACAAAATATATTATTTGAGGAATTATGATAAATGCTAGTAAACAACAACAACAAAAATAAGATAAAATTGATTGTATGCTACAAAAATTAAGAAAAATTCTTAGCACAGCTTCGTTTACTTAGAATTAGAAAAAAGTCACTTATAATGTAGGGGAAAAAAAAAGGATTGTCCTAATAATATGACAAGAAAAAAGCAATTCATTGCAACATAATTTGGAATATAAATTGCAATTATTTGGAATATAATTTGCAACATAATTTTAATTTGTGAAGTACAGCACCACAGATATGTTTTCTAGGCTAGAAGTTGTGTCCAGTAAGCATAACTGGATTGAATGTAGACACATTCCTTAGTAATGGGATAGAACAACTTCTTTATACTCTGAACAGAAATTCACATGTCTATTTTTTGAGGGGTGCTAAATTAAAGATAAAATCGTAAAAATAGCCCTAGTTCATTTACAGGCCTCAAATTCAGTCATTGGAAGGGAGATTAAATCATTTGACTTCAACATTCTTCCATCAAGTAGTGATAATGTTTCTAAATTGACTCTATAACTGTAGCTGCAAGTTGTTAACATGCAAACATTGTACATTAAATATCAAATGTATGTTAAATGAATGTTATTAATTTCAAGTATTTATCTGGGTTTTTTTTTCTCCCCATAATAGTGATCTATTTTCTATCATGTTTATTGGTCCACTGTGTACAAAATATATAGTACCTTTCAAATTTATTTTTTTCTTGACTGTAACTAAACATGTGAGAATAAAAGCATTTGTGTAATTTTAAAACATTGCAAAAAATAGAAGGTTTGTTCTTACCATATGTAATTTTCCTTTTATTTTTATAAAAGTTTTTTTTCTCCTTCTTATGTAGGCATTCATGCTCTTTCTTAACTTTAACATCGTAACCCTTCGAATTTGATGAATGGAAATATTTAAAAGAACTGATTGACTGAAGTTATAAAAATAATTGCAAAAATAAATACAATAATTAATAAATATTATATTGACTAGCTTAATTCTTAAAGATAATATTAACTTTTAAAATTATTGAAAAAATTAAACTTTTTTTAATGTCTCCAGTAATATCTAACTAAAATAATAAAATTATGAAGTTATTAATAAAAGCTTTGATCTTTAGTATTATACAATAGAAAGTCAACAACAGCTGCACCATTGTAACACAATTATAATTTTTGGTTTTCAATGAAATCTAAAATTAACATCTTTTTCACCATCCCAAAATTTTCATGCATACTTCCATTTCCATATTCACTATTTCGAAAATATTTTAACACATTTTAAATAGATTATTAATAAATATGTTCCCAAACTTGATATCACATATTTGACACTTACAATTTTGCATGTAAAACCCATTTCATATTTACTATGACATCATTTTTACCCACTGAAGCTTTCTGAGAAGAGCATCTTAATCTCAAGATCAGCAGAATGAAAAAAATATTGAATTGTATCTGTGTGTATTGAACTGTTACTGTTTATGAGTAAAAATGCATTGTTTTAAATCATGGCATCATTTTCTGTTCGAAAGTTTTTAAATAGTTATTTTTAATTGTAATACAAAATGACATCTGTAATGATATGATAATTCTCATTGTTTCCTTTTCTCTCTTCATCAATGAAAATAATCCAATTACCATCATTGTGAAGAAATTTCATAAAACAACTTTTAAAATTAAAATATAAATATGGAATTATTTAAAAAAATACTGACTGCTGGCATATTTACGAATGAAGGACTTTCATTAAAGAAAAATAACTATCAAAATCAGCTCAGTAGAAAGTTCAAGCTAGATGACTAAAAAAAACAGTCTGGTATTTAAAATATATAGATAAACAAAACAATGATCAGAAATCCTCAAAATTCTTGAATCTGCATAATCTCTAGTCTCAAGCTGTACAGATTTGAGGAGGTCTATTGTATTTATTAAAGAATGCATTTGCTGGATGATCTCTCGCAAATTTAAGCACTATTTGATATTATTTAGTCTATTGTGTATATACTTACTTTCATAATATTAATCTTATAGCTGTGTTGAGTTAAATATATTATTGAAAAAGTTTTTTTTTAATTGTGTCATTCTTTTTTTATTCTAGCACTGTTACCTGCTGACACTAGTAACTACTGTTTATGGAAAGATCAAATTCACTCGGATGGTACCATATGGAGTGATGAGTGTAACTTATGCATATGCATAAAAGGAAGAACCCAATGTACAAAAGTAAGTAATAGTTTAACATATATTTAGAAATAATTGTGTAAAATAAATTAATAAATCCCTTTGATATTTTCATTTGTAATAGTAATAAAAAAGGAATTGTTATCTAAATGTAAATATCTTTAAAAAAAAAAAATCAATTTTGAGATTGTTTATTTAAAAATATAAATAATTCAAATTATAAACAAATCTATGAAACATTGTTTGTATATGAAGAATGAACTTTATATTGTTAAAGAATTTCTGTAATTGTATTTGAAGTTTTAAAAGTGTAATCCATTATAAAAACGTTATAGCTAAAGAAAAATACATACATATATTTTTAAAATATTATAATATTTCATAGAAACATTAAGATAAATTTAAGTACAAACCACAAATTTGATTGCAAAAATTGGAAAGAGAAAACTGGCAAAATGCCTCAAACGTGGATAGTCATATATCAGGTTTTATGCCTGGTGCCAAGACATCATCAACAGTTTATTTTATGGGTGTGCAGGAATTTTATTTTTACTTATAAGTATTTTACTGCAATCAACTACTACATTAATTATAATTGTCATTTTTGTGTTATTTTCAAAGTTTTAAAAAATATATATTTTTTTTATTTCAGGTCTGGTGCAACAGCCATTTGTGCGATTTAGATCCCAATTCAACTAAGCAAATGTGTGCTCAAGGTTTTACATGTGTGCCTTCTTCATCAGAGTCTTGTTTTACTAAGCCGTGCCGCATATTTGGGCGTTGTCGACCAAGTCAAAATATTTCCGAAGCTTTATCTCTAGAAACGACATCTGCTAAAAAATGCCAGCCTAATAATGCTATTCTGAGTAACAACTGTGCAAAAATAACGTTGTTCTTTGATAAAAGTCACATGCCAAATGTAAGTGTACCGTTTTTTTATTTTTACTAGAAAGCTCTGCCCTCTACAATATTCATAAATATGCTGATATTTTCAAAAAGATCTTATATTTTGATCTGTATCAAATATTTTGATATAAGATATTTTTGATTTCTATCAATATTTTTGAAATAGTCAATTTATACTGATTATAAAAATTTCGACTAAAACCAACATATTGTGTTTAATTTAAAGCTTAATTAACAGTATTTTAAATTCTCTCAATTCTCTCTTTTTTTTTTATACATACTACAGAATTGACAAAAGAAACAATGTTTCAAAGAGTTACACTATATGCTTTTTATTCACGTTACTAATTATTTACATTCTGATGTTATAGACCTGAATCTTTACACAATTTTGCAAAATGATGTAATTGATAATATTGTTTATTTTACTGGTACTGAAACTGAGGCCCTAATCTCAAAACAGTGAATGGTTGCCAGCCGAAAAATTGATTTTACATACCACAAAATTGACAGTTAAACTAAACTTTGTGGCATTACAATTCATGAAAAAACAGCGGCGACAGTGCCCATCTCTGTTTACCAGACCCTGGGCCCCAAGATGCTATGCAGCATGCGTCCCGGCCAGGTGGTTAGCCTAATATGAGATCCTCAGTGTTCAGTTCCTAAAAGTGCTATTACACGTGTCGTGCTGCAGGTGTCTCCATGTTATCCTATGGGACCAGGGGAGTCGCTTGATAGCGCGTGATTCTCTTGTGTCGGAGCGTCTTTGACGCCTGGAACGAAGCGAGTCGCCAGTAAGAGCCAATCAAATGCTTGGAAATCCAAATGATGGTAAAGACTCTTCTCGAACAGCCAATGAAATGCTAAGAACACGAAAAAACGCAGGCGATTTTTGTCGCTTGCAATTTTTACGTGTAATAGCACTTTAAGCAAGCTTGGTACTCATTTTATCAACCCTGAAGGAATGAAAGGTTGAATAAACTGTGCCAGGTTGGGAGTCAAACTCTCAACCTGCGGCACCACAGTCAGATTCTTTGCTCACTACGCCACTGAGCTTATACAAAATTGACAACAAAAACAATTTTTTGAAAAGTTAAACAGTCTGCTTTTTATTCATATTGCTCTTAATTTTTATTCTGACATTATTGTTCCGAATCTTCAAATGATACAATTTTGCAAAATGATGTAATTTATAATATTGTTTATTTTACTGGCTCTGAGATAGGGGCCCAAATCTAAAAAAAGTGAATGGTTGTCACACAAAAAAAAGATGTGTTTTAACAAAAAAAATTTCATTTATAAAATTAATTTTTAAAAAAGAGGAGGAGTTTATGTTTTTGTTCATGTCTGTTTTCAAATGGAACTTGGCTACTTTTTGATATATTCAAGATGTGTTTTTTTTAACATGACATAAAATTCATAATTTTATGAAGTTAAACATCATTATCTTAGTGTTACTTTCAAAAAGATTTAAAATATGAGGCATCTCAATATTTTTGAGCAATGTTGTACATTATTCTTGGTAAAGAAAATAAGGTTGTTATTTAAATATTTTTCCACTATAGGTGTCATTTTCGTTTTCTTTCTTTCTTCTTCTTCTTCTTCTTTTTTTTTTTTTTTTAAGTTGATTTGTAAAAAAGTGAGATTTGTTGCCAAATGATATAAACAGTTTTGAAAACAAATCTAATGAAATTTTATACTTGTTTATCTGTGTATTTATGTATATATTTAAACATTTTATTTAATATATATTCTTAGAAATTTTGCATACATATTGCTTCTGTTTGTATGCAAAATTAAATAACTGGCTTCTTTTTATTAAACACATTTACATATCTATATGTATATATACAATATAAATAAATATCTATACATATATGCATACATATGTATGTTATAATAGACATATATCTACATATCTATACATATATATGTATAGATATTTATGTATATATAACACTGATGACCAGTTAACCGAAAAGTACCAAATTTTTTATTCTTGCCAAAACAATTTTCTTTATTTTGACAAACCAGTGCACTAGAAAAGTATCATTATTCGTTTTGATTTTTAAATATTTAATTTGAGGTTTTGGTTATCATTGTTTGACTATGATTTGTCAAGATAAAAGCTATCAAATCATAAATATAATCTTAATGTCTTTTAATCTTCTATTTAATAGGGCATTTTGGTTGAAGAAATATGTGTACAGGTTCGAAAGCTTCCCCTATCCTATATACTTCAGTATGGCAGCAGTAAAGAAAGTGTTATAATTCTGTGTAACATAAAGAACGGTGAAGATGATACAATTGAAGTTACTATAGTAAGTTTTTTTTCTACCTATGCCTAAATAATTGAATTTTTTTTCTATTAAGTAGAATTTATACATTTATATTCTGTCATGTAATTATAGAATTTATTTGTTCTTAGTTAGTATCTTTGCTTTTTATGAATAAGTCAAATAGATTTTTTTCTTTTGTAGCTTTTTAAATACTTTGAAACATATAAGGAAAATTGTTAGTTAAATGAAAGTTCGAAATGTCCAAAGAACAAGTAAACATGACACATTAAATGTGTTCAATCACACATAATTTAACATTGGTTTTAATTTGATTGTATTGTTATTATTTCACTCATTGTTAATATTTCACCTTCTTGGATTCTTTAATAGTAAAAGTACAATTTACAGCTATCTCTTTGAAAAAAGGATGTTCAAAATAATAATAATAATAGCTATATTTTCCAATAAAAGACACTAAAATATTAATGTCTCTTTTTTAAGATAAAACATTTTTGCAAATATTTGATTTTTTTTAACTATATAAAAAGTGTTTTGATATATATATAACTTTAAAATATATTAATCTTTGTAAAAATTTGACTGCATTATATGTACGTGAAGGCAAAGATTTATTGCCTCATCATTAGGTGAAAATTGCATTGGGATTACAGAGTATATAACCAAGCACAATATCGTGAATAAAAATTAATCTAAACCAAGCTAAGCACAAACTGCTTGAGCTTTGTTCTCTCATTATTTCATAAGCATTGTGTATTTTGCTATTCCACTCCATTTTTTTAAAAATCTAAAATTAGTTTTGAAGCTTAAAAATTACCTTGTTTGTATTTTAAAATAACTTAGGATCATCCATTGAGATTTTTTTCTAGCACCCCTATTTTAAATTTTAATGTTTTGAGTGATTGATAAAGTGGTGGTAATTGATGGCACATTTAATACTTCTTTAATGTTTAAAATTAACTTTTTACTTCATGATTTTTTTCTATCTTTATTAAATACTATTTGATATCATGTGAATGGTATGAAAAATATTACATATACAGCTTATATGTTTAAAGTAGTATAACAGATATCACATTGAACAGACTCTGATAATTAAAAGATCATATATTTATTAGATAATACTTTACTTTCTACTTTTAAGCAATTGAAAATGATATAGAAGAAATATTACTATTTATTTCTGTTTCAATTTCTATATTTTTATAAAACAAAATCTACAGCATTTAGCATAGTAGTATAAATATACTATCGTGGTGTAATTAATATATCTGATTGCTGCAAAGTTTGAATAAAGTGAGACATATAAATTCATTGTATATGATAACTCATTATGATACAAAATGCAGTGATGAACTTATACAGATCTTAAGATGTTGGTGATTGGTAGTTTTTTGCACTATTTATTAATAAACAAACAAAACCCATTAAAAAGAATTCATACTTTTTAAAAGCTTATTTATTTGTCATTTTTTTTCTTTTTAGAAACAAACAAAATTGATTGAAACAATTATTTTTTTTTATCCAATATTTAAAAATTATTTTCCTTATAGTTTATCAACTTTATTCTATTTTGATTAAATTCATGAGAATTTTTTTAATTTCAGTCTACTTCTGGCAAACCTACTTTGGATACTTTCCATACTGTGAGCAACATTACTAAAAGAATTGCTGATTTAATTAGTAGAAAACACCACAATACATCCATTCTTACAGGTGTTATGGAAGTGAAAGTGGAAACATCAATGGTTAATGCAGATTTCAGAGGTAAGTAGTACTTTAATCATAACTTTTTCAAATCAACTAGAATTTGTCTATCTGCAAACTTCATGTTCAATTTTTAAACCAACTTTTAAAAGAAAAATCAGTTATAATCTAAATGATGTAAAAAAATTAGACCAATTATAGAGCTTCTACTTTAACTTTTCAATGTGCAGTACAAATTTAAATAAATTTATTCATTAAGGTAACTGTCAGTATTAAAAACTTGTAGCATCCAGTTTTTAATTAAATAAGGCATCTGCTGTAGCATTTTTTATCAGTAAATAACTTTCGTTTTCCATAGCATCTCACAAACTCTTTCAAGATCATCTACCTGGTAACTATTGGAGGACAATACTAATTTCTTCTTAACTAATTAAAGTAAAAAATAGAATATCATTCAGAATTAGGACTGAATTTATTTTTATAGACTAATAAAAAACACATTTATTAAGAGTTGATAAGGACCTTTTATTTTTGGGAGGAAGTATGGGAGAAGGATATATATACACTCCTGGACAAAATTATAAACTCACAAAATTTTTTATTTGTTTACATCATAATTAAATAAGCTTAGCTTTACATTAATAAAATAATGATGAATATTTATAATAAGACGTCTAAATTTAATGTAACTCATAAATAAAATGGAGTAAGTAATTTAAATAAAAAATATATAACTTTAAAAAAATTAACATTATGTGAAACCTGGACAAAATTATAAACTCAAAGTTATAAATTTCTATATTCTGGCATATTTGATATAAATAAATGCATTTTGTGACAAGAAACTAATAAATGGAGTCATTACGCATCAATGCATTTCAATACATCAATGCATATTTTAATTTTTCTCGTAAAATAACATTAAATGAAACCTGGACATAATTATAAACTCAAAGCTATGAATTTCTACACTCTGGTATTTTTGATATAAAGAAACGTATTTTGTCATAACAAATTAATAAATGGAGTTATTAGGGATGAATATATTTAAATACATCAATGTATTTTTATAATTTTTTTTTTCAAAAAATATGAGTAAAATAGAAATATAGTGCATGTGTAAATTGAAAATATAAAATTATAGAGTTTAAGAAGTGAACTTACTTTTGAATCTTGGTGCAAAGTAATAATGCGTACATTCAAAAATGTGTTGAACCGCTATTTTTCTGAGTGACTTCGAATATGCGACTCAGCATAGATTGAAATTTTTTTCCAACTGCTCCATAGACAACTGCTCCATAGACAACTGCTTCCAGGCTGAAAGAATAGCCGTATTTAAATCATTTGTGTTTTGACATTGGCGTCCATCGCGATAGACTATTCGAACGATTGCACTACAGCAATTTTTAATGGCATTTAGATCAAGGCTGCAGGCTGGTCAATACAAGGTATTTACATACCAGCGTTGCAGCCACTCTTTTGTGCTTTTTGAAGAGTGTATTGCTGCGTTATCTGGCAGAAATACCCAGTTTTCTCCAGCGATCTACGGTCCACATGAAAAGAGATTATCGTCCAGCATTAACTGGTAGTCTTTTGCTTTTTGCTTTCAATTAAGAAAATCTACAGCAATTTTACCACTCTGAGAAAAACCAGCCCACACCATCACTGATTGTTCACCAAAGTTTCGACTAAAGATATGCCGTTCTTCAGACTTGATATCGTTCCAATAGTATCTTATGCCACCTGGGCCTGACCAAATGATTGTGCTCCATTATGTTGTCCATGACATGTGCTGTTGTGCAAAATGAAATCTGGGTTTCATGTGATGGGGCTCAAGTTTTGGCTCAGCTTTCATTTTCTTCCATTTCATATTCGCGCTCATTGAAGAATTCGTCTAACAATTCGAGAGCTTACATTTAAAGTATTTACAATTTGGCTAGAAGAAGCTCCAGTACTAAATGCTGTTCATGACATAGATCTTTGTTTCTTTCTGTATCTTTGGGCGTCGACCACTCCATTTTATATACAAAAACCATATTAATAAACCATATTTAACAAAATTGTTTAACTAAAAATTATAAAAATACATAGATGCATTGAAATATATTCATCTCTAATAGCTACATTTATTAGTTTATTAGTTATAAAATGCATTTATTTATATCAAAAATACTAGATTGTAGAAATTCATAATTTTGAGTTTATAATTTTGTCCAGGTTTCACATAATGTTATTTTATGAAAAAAATTAACATGTATTGATGTATTGAAATGTATTGATTCATAATGACTCCATTTATTAGTTTTTCATCACAAAATGCATTTATTTATATCAAATGTGCCAGAATATAGAAAATCATAACTTTGAGTTTATAATTTTGTCCAGGTTTCACATAATGTTATTTTTTTTAAGTTATGTATTTTCTTATTTAAATTACTTACTCCATTTTATTTATAAGTTACATTAATTTTAGATGTCTTAATATAAATATTCATAATTATATTATTAACGTAAAGCTAATCTTATTTATATTATGATGCAAACAAATTAAAAATTTTCTGAGTTTATAATTTTGTCCAGGACTGTATATATACACCGGGTGTCCCAAAAATGACTGATGGATTTTAAAATTCAATAACTTGAAAACGGTGACAGCTATTTAAAAAATTTTTGTAGAAGGGTTATGTATAATGTCAGGAGTTTTTTTCCCCGTAATTTTTTATTTTAGTTTGCATCTCAAACAATAGGTGGCGCTGATGGCAATTGAAGGCCAGGTCGATGCTTCACTCAGTATTGATCACCTGGCCTTCAATCGCCGTCAGCACCACCTATTGTTTGAGATACAAACTAAAATAAAAAATTACGGTAAAAAAAACTCGACATTATACATAACCCTCCTGCAAAAAATTTTTAAATAGCTGTCACCATTTGCAAGTTATTGAATTTTAAAATCCATCAGTCATTTTTGGGACACCCGGTATATATATATATATATATATATACAGTGGACGCTCTCTATTCTGAACATTCATGGGACTGACCAAAAACGTTCAGATTATGGGGTTGTTCAGTATAGAGGGAGATTGGAAGTGCATTACTGCTACTAAGGCAGGGTGACCAAGCCTATTGTTGTTCAAATAAGTTGGTACTACAGGGTTTTTAAATTTCCTTCTTTATTAAGTTTTAGAAGTAAACTAACATAACCCTTGAAGTAACTTAAATGTTACTAGAGGTAGTTTAAAGAGCCGGAGACTATCTGGCATTGTACGAACAAGATTTATTGATACAAGCACAACCTAGCTACATGACGGTCAGCTCAAGACTGCGTATTGACCGGCGATGAGCCGCTCGTAATGCGCGCGTGCTACAGGCGCCATCTGTTGTGGACAGGGATACATAAAAAATCATTCACAACAATCCCTTTCTTCTTAAAGAAAATACAAACACAAAAGAGTTCATTATATACAGGAACAGTTCAGTATGTGAAAGTTCTCAAATAGAAACAGTTCAAAATAATTAGATAGTTCAAACACGGAACTGTCCATTAAAGTCTTAGCACTACAGTTCACAAATAAAAACAGTTTATAATTGCAACCGTGCTGGCTTTTGTCTGTGACGTGTTGAACGTCTCACCAAGGGAGTTGTTGGTTCCTGCCTAACCACTTGTGGTGATAGCACAGGGGGGTCTGACTTCGAACTGTTCACTTCAACTGGACTTACCTGTGGGGAAAGCACTGGAGGCATTGGGGTGTCTGAGTGCTTTTCAGCAGGCACATCTGTTGGTTTTGCTAGTGGAGTCACTGGATCTGATGATGGGACTGTCACTGGAACTGCAGGAGGAACTTTGTTTGCCAGGCCTTCATGTCTACTACGCAGTTGATCGTAATGACGTTTACAGGTGCCTGCGGGAGTTGCTATCTCGCACATCACTTTACCTAATGGGCGCAATACACTACCAGCAACCCATGGAGGGCCTCGGCCAAAAGAGCGCAACCACACTGGAGCACCTTCAGGAAATTTGCATGCGTTAGTCTCCTTCTTCCCCGAAATTTGTCTGGCAGGATCACGAATCAAGTCGAGCCGTGTCCGGAGAGGACGACCAAACATTGCTACCGCTGGAGAAATTCCTGTTGTTGCTGAAGGTGTAATTCGATAATTGAGAAGGAAACGTTGCAATCTCTCTTCAAAAGTTCCTTCAGTCACCTTTTTCAATGCTGATTTGACTGTTCGCACAGCACGTTCAGCCAATCCGTTAGAACATGGGTGATAAGGTGCTGTCGGGATATGTTTGATGCCTTATTCGACAAGAATTCTGCAAACTCGTCGCTGCTAAATCCAGGCCCATTGTCACTAACCAGGTATTTTAGAAGGCCAAAACGAGAGAAAAGACTTCGTAACACCATTATGGTAGCACTGGACGATGTACTATTCACTCGTGCGACTTCTAACCATTTAGTTTTTGCGTCAACAACTATCAAAAGCATATGACCTTCCAGTGGTCCTGCATGGTCGATGTGAATGCGTTCCCATGCCTGGTCAGGTGTATTCCAAGGAATGTGCTGGGCTGGAGGTGCTGAAGCATTTTGTTGGCAAGTTACACAACTTTTTACAGCTGCTTCCAAATCATTATCTATACCAGGCCACCAGACATAAGAACGAGCATGTGACTTGATGGCGGTAATTCCTTGATGAGCAGCATGGAGCTCATTAATCACATAGTTTCGAAAACATGGTGGAATGTAGATTCTTGTGCCTCTTAAGATTATATCTTCCTCGATCGACAATTCATCCTTAAATCTGAAAAAAGGTTGTAGGTTTTTTTCCATCTTCTTAGGGAAACCCTTACTAATATAAGATTTGAGCTTGCACAAGTCAGGTAATTTATTTATTTCTGAAGCAATCTGATGTCTGGTTACTGGACTGTCATCAAGCTTTCTAATCATTAAAACAGCATCTTCGGGAATTGGTGGATCAGCTTGTTTGATATTTAGGGGCAGCCGACTACAAGCATCTGCATTAGCATGTAGACTACCTTTACGATACTTTATTGTATAGGAGTATGCAGAAAGTGTCAGAGCCCATCGTTGAATCCGTGCAGCAGCCACAACAGGTACTGGTTTATCTTGAGAAAGAAGATTCACCAGGGGACGATGATCCGTCAGCAGGACGAAAGTTCGACCCAAGAGATACTTGCGAAATTTTGTCACACCAAATACCAGACTTAACGCTTCTTTTTCGATGTGGCTATAGTTCTTTTCAGCCTTGGTTAAGGATCTTGACGCAAAAGCAATTGGGCGATCACCGTTTGCAGTTTCATGCGAAAGAACAGCTCCGAGTCCATAGGGACTGGCATCGCAAGCTAAGACAACTTCTTTATTATTGTCGAAATGCATTAAAAGAGATGAATTTTGTAATGCTTCTTTGGCTTTTGCAAAACTATTCTTCTGCTCTGTTCCCCATTTCCAGGTTGACTTGTTTTGTAAGAGGGTATACAAAGGAGCTAACAGCGTCGCCATATTAGGCAAAAACTTTGCATAATAGGTGACGAGTCCCAAAAAAGAACGTAACTCATCAACATTATGCGGTTCTGGTGCTTTAGCAATAGCTTCAACCTTGGATTCAAGTGGATGGAGACCTTCACTATCGATACGGTGTCCCAGATACTCGACCAACGTCTTCATAAATTCACATTTGTCCCGATTTAGCTTCATGCCTGCTTCCTGAAGTCTTGCAAGTACAGCACTTAAATTCTGGAGGTGTTCATTTTTGTCTTTTCCGAAGACTAGAACATCATCAAGGTAACAGACAGCTTTTAACCCAAGAAGAATCTTATCCATCTCTCGCTGGAACACTGCTGGAGCTGAGGCTACTACAAATGGTACTCTTGTATAACGAAAGAGTCCTTTATGTGTGTTAATGACTACCAGATTCCTGGATTCTTCGTCAAGTTGTAATTGGCAATAAGCATCTCGAAGATCTAATTTCGAAAATACACATCCACCTGCCAACTGGGCAAAAAGATCATCAATGTTAGGCAGTGGGTATTGTTCTAATTCGGTAGATTTGTTAGTGGTAAGCTTAAAATCCCCGCAAATTCTAATGCGACCATTGCTTTTTAGGACTGGAACAATGGGTGCTGCTGATTCCGCTGTTTTTACAGGCTCCAGAATGCCTTCTTCCACAAGGTGGAGTATTTCTTCGTCGACTTTTTCCCTCAATGCATATGGAATTGGGCGTGCTTTGAAGAATTTAGGCGTTACTGCTTCTTTCTTTAATAAATGTACTTTTACATTTTTTACTAATCCTAATTTTGATGCAAATAATTCTTTAAATTCATCTAACAATTCCTGGACAGATGATTCAGGATTAGGCATATTATTAACAGATAACAAGGGATTACTACTTTTGAAAACTGTTAACAACTGTAATGGATAAATCCAATTACGGCCTGCCAAATTTACGTTGCCTTGCTTGACAATAATCAAAGGCAAGGAGCAAGAATTTTCCTTCCAGGACACTTCTACTTGGGTTGAGCCCATAACTTCAATTGGATGTTCGGTAAATGAATTGAGCTTGATGGAAGATGGCTCCAAGGGAGGAAAATATTTTCTCATCTTGCCAAAAATCTTCCATGGCATTACAGAAAATGGGGCGCCTGAATCCACTTCAAATGAAAAAGGCTTACCTTCAATAAGCACTTGTACTTTAACTGGAGGTAAAGCTTCAATTCCCCTGATATTAAACATCGTGTATGCCTCACTTTCCGATTCATCCACTTGTAATTTGTGTACTTTAGTACCTGAATTATTTTTCTTAGATCGGCACACTTTCGCGATGTGGCCCATTTTCTTGCAGTAGCGGCAAGTGGCATTCTTAAATCTGCAATCGCTTGACCTGTGAGCTTCGCCGCATCTATTGCAGCTTTCTGTATGTTGATCAGAAACGCGAGAATTTGGACGCTTCGGCGTATTCGCGAAATTCTTCTTAAATTGGATTTTGTTCACGTCAGAATTAGCTGCCGTTCGCAAATTGCTTGCATCTCTTGCGGCCGTTTCCATGCTGACGGCGATCTCCATGGCCCGCGCGAGGGTTAGCTGATTTTCCGCCAATAACTTCCGTTGGATCGCTTCATCTTGGATGCCGCATACGATCCGATCTCGTAACATTTCGTCGAGAGATGCGCCGTAGTTGCAGTGTTTTGCTAGACTTCGAAGTTCGGCAACGAAATTCGCCACCGATTCGCCGGCTTTCCGCACTCTGCTGTTGAATTTGTACCTTTCCACGATAATCGAAGGAGCTGGATCAAAATGAGTATTGAGCACCTCTATAATTTCCGCTAGCGTTTTCGTAGTCGGCGCCGCCGGTGACAGCAAATTTCGCAGCAATGCATATGTGGCTGGGCCGACAACTGTCAGGAAAATAGCTCTTCGGCGATTGAGATCTTCAATCCCATTTGCATCGAAGAAATGCTGCAGACGCTCCGTATATAATGTCCAAGACTCGTTTGATCCATCAAACTCTTTCATGTGTCCGAACGAACCCATCTTCGGCAATTATAATCGTTTCAACAGCAATGGCACGTAATCCTTCGATCCGCACTTAGGCCTAGTTACGGCGTGACAGCGACTCGCTACTTCGCGCGACCGCGTGGTAGGCTTAACTCGGCGCGCTACGTTCGGCGCTTAAAACTACCGAGAAAAAAAAATTTCTTCTGAAATCATGCTTTAATCCGATCTCGTCGCCAGTGAAGTAACTTAAATGTTACTAGAGGTAGTTTAAAGAGCCGGAGACTATCTGGCATTGTACGAACAAGATTTATTGATACAAGCACAACCTAGCTACATGACGGTCAGCTCAAGACTGCGTATTGACCGGCGATGAGCCGCTCGTAATGCGCGCGTGCTACAGGCGCCATCTGTTGTGGACAGGGATACATAAAAAATCATTCACAACAACCCTTAATGATTGTCCTATCATGGGCAAAAAAAAAAAAAAAAAAAAAAAAAAAAGGGCTGAAACAGCAACACAAATATATAAGCAAACAGTTTCCTTAATTGTCATTTTTCCAGTAGATGATCAATCAAAGTAATTAATTGAAAGTTCAAAAATTAATTGTTTAAAATATCATGCTTAAGATATGATTAACAACAATTCATATAAAACTATTATTTGAAATAAGCAAGATGGAAGTTAACTTATTGTAGCGGTTAATCATAACCATGAACAATCAATTTCCTTTTTTCTGAACTTTCAACTGACTGTTTTGACAACTCAACTTATCTCACTGTTTTGACAACTCAACTTAACTCACTGTATTTTGACATTCTACATTCGACGCTGTTTACTTGGAGCATGCATCTGCCATGCGGTATTGTAGCTGTTTTGTTAAAATATAATTTAGTTTGTTAAATTTAAAAGAGTGAAGTATTTATTCAATCACCAACCTGTAGTTGCCTTCTTTTAACTCGCTGATGAAAATCAGCGTCTACAATTCACGTAGGTGCTGATGAAATCAATCGCTACACTGGTGACCTTATCGTAGTGTTAGACACGCGCCGAGAGCTATATTTTTTTTATTATGAAAATCAAAAAACCTACTTCGTGAATTTCTCTCTTATTAATGTCGTGATAACTATTACATTATGAGGGATCTTTATCATCGCTTGTGATCGAAATTTTTTGATGTCGCTGTTGTCACGTGGTGATCGGTAAGTTGATTTTTTTAATTTAATGTATGGGCATGATCTATTTTGTATATATATATATATTTAGTGTGTGTCGTTTATATTGCCAGTATTCCCAATCGTAAACAAAATCCAAAATGTTTATTTTCATAACTTTTCTTTCTTCAACTTGATTGCACTTTTGTTTTTATTTTTTTGTATTGTAAATAACAGATGAAATCGTCACACCATTAGTAGTGAATCGCCCAATTATTTTATTTTATTTTGCTTTGTTTCTGTTCCGTATAAATACATTATTTTTCAACTATGAATCCAAACGAAACCGGTAACACAGTTTCCGCGGAAGTCGCACGCGTTTCTGTAAAACCTCCGCCGTTCTGGAAAACAAATCCTTCGTTATGGTTTGTTCGGCTGGAGGCGCAATTTTCCCTCGCTGGCATTACTGCGGACGAGACAAAATTTAACCACGTGGTTTCGGCCGTGGATTCGGATATTTTAAATTCGGTGAGCGACATCATCTTACAGCCACCTCAAAATGACAAATACAATGCATTGAAATCTCGCCTAATTGACTTACATTCAGAAAGTCAAGCCTCAAAAATCCGAACTTTGCTGCAAGGGTTAGAGTTAGGGGATCAGCGGCCTTCCCAATTACTTACCCGGATGCGTACCCTTGCTGGTGATACTGTTAGTGAGCCCTTATTAAAATCTTTGTGGCTAGGTAGACTCCCCAGCAACACACAAACTATTTTGGTTGCTCTCAGTGAGGATCTCTCGGGTTTAGCTGCTGTTGCTGATAAAATTAATGATCTGACCAGTAACCCTTCAGTAAATGCTGTTGCTACTCCAAGTACTTCATGTGACCTTAAAATAAGTCAACTTGAAAACCAAATTTCTCAATTGACAACAATGGTGTCTGAATTGACCACCTCATTAAACAGACGACACTCTAGAAGTAGAAGTAGACATAACAATCAGAGCAGAAGCTCATCTCAAACTCGCAGACAAAATAAATATAAAGAACCTTCTAATGGTATGTGTTTTTACCACACAAATTTTGGAAACAATGCCAAAAAATGTAACTTACCTTGTACATTTTCGGGAAACTAAGCCGGCGATCGCCAACCGGCCACACTAGCGACCGCCAGGTAAATAGACTTATGTTGGCCGATAAAAAAACTGGTAAAAATTTTTTAATCGACACAGGGGCAGATTTGTCTGTGTTACCGAAAAGTTATTCCTCTGTAACTTCTCCCTCTTCTGACTTATTCCTTTATGCTGCAAATGGTACTAAAATTGCTACTTATGGCACAAAATTTTTAACTCTTGACCTAAATTTACGCCGTGCTTTTTCTTGGTGTTTCGTCATCGCTAATGTTAACCAACCTATCATTGGGATTGATTTTCTCAAGCATTTCAATCTCCTTATCGATGTAAAAAATGGTTGTTTAATTGACGCCATAACCAAGCTCACGTCAAAAGGGAAAATAATGCATGATAATTCTATACACCCCCAGTTATCAGTCCTACTTGGTGATTCTGAATTCGATAAAATTCTTAGCAAATTTCCCGAACTCACTAATCCCTCCCAACCAATTAAGCAGCCTGAATCTGTAGACATTTATCACCATATTGAGACAACTGGTCCCCCGGTATTTTCAAAACCTAGGCGTTTATCTTCTGAGCTGCATCATGCTGCACGCACAGAGTTTGAGTACCTAATGAGCCAAGGTATTATACGCCCCTCTAACAGCCCTTGGGCGAGTCCTTTGCATATGGTCCAAAAGTCTAATGGTCAGTGGCGCCCTTGTGGTGATTACCGCCGCCTAAATGCAATTACCATACCTGACAGATACCCTGTCCCTCATATACAAGACTGCATACAGGTATGTTCTGAAAAGAAAATATTTTCAACTATCGATTTAGAAAGGGCTTATCACCAAATTCCTGTAAATATTCCCGATATACCAAAAACTGCTATAACAACCCCTTTCGGTTTGTTCGAATATGTTTTTATGCCTTTTGGTTTACGCAACGCAGGACAGACATTTCAGCGTTTTATCCACAAAGTTCTTTCTGGCTTAGACTACTGTGTGCCTTATTATGATGACATACTCGTATTTTCAGATAATGCTGAGCAACATAAACAGCATTTGGAACAAATTTTTACTCGCTTAGCGCAGCACGGATTAAAAATTAATCCCTCAAAATGTGTCCTCGGTAAATCATCTGTTAGCTTTTTAGGATGTCTTATAACCTCCGAAGGCGTGCAGCCCTTACCTCAAAAAGTTGAGATCATCGAAAAATTTCCTAAACCTGAAACTTTAGTTGAACTCAAACGTTTTCTTGCCATGATAAATTTTTATCGGAGATTTCTCCCAAAGGCTGCAGAAATACAAGCACCCTTACACGAATTTTTGAAAAATTCTAAAAAGAATGATAAAAGTGAAGTCCCATGGACAGACGAAGCACTTGCTTCTTTTGAAAAATGTAAACTTGATTTAGTTAATGCAGCAACCCTTAATTTTCAAGCTCCTAATCAACAGCTTTCTTTAATGGTTGATGCCTCTGACGTGGCAATAGGCGCAGCCTTAAATACTTTAACAACAAATGGTTACAAACCTCTTGCTTTTTTCTCCCGAAAACTTTCACCTGCTGAAAAGAAGTATAGTACTTATGATAGGGAATTACTGGCAATATATTCAGCTGTAAAACATTTTCGCCACAATCTTGAAGGTCAAAATTTCATAATTTTTACTGATCATCGCCCATTAACTTTTGCTTTTATCAGAAATTCTGATTCTTCTTCACCACGGCAACTTCGACATCTTGACTATATCTCTCAATTTAGCACTGACATCAGGCATATATCAGGGTCCGAAAATGTGGTCGCTGACACACTTTCTCGTCTGCAGTCAGTAAGCCTTAGTTCTGTGGACTTTGCAGCTATAGCTGAATCCCAGAAAAATGATGCAGAACTTACTCAATTATTGCAAGACCCAACTCATTCTTTGAAACTTCAGTCATGGGCCATAAATCCCAATTTGAAATTATATTGTGACGTCAGCCATGACATGGTGAGACCATATGTGCCTCCAAATTATCGTAAAGTGGTTTTTGAGTCTTTACATAACTTGTCACATCCAGGTATCAGAGCATCAAAAAAACTCATTCAAACTAGATTTATTTGGCCATCTATGTCTAAAAATGTCACTGAATGGACTCGTTCCTGTTTGGACTGTCAGCGTTCTAAAGTCATTCGCCATACACGCAGTCCTATTCAAAATTTCACTCTACCCTCATTACGCTTCGACCATGTCCATTTAGACCTGGTTGGTCCACTCCCACCATCTGATGGTTACACCTATCTTCTTACTTGTATAGATAGGTATACAAGATGGCCTGAGGCCATACCTATCTCTGACATCACAGCTGAGACAGTCGCACGTACCTTTATTAGCCACTGGATCTCGCGTTTTGGGTTACCGTCTGTCATCACAACAGATCAAGGCAGGCAGTTCCAAAGCACTCTTTTTAATGTTCTTGCTCGCCTGCTAGGAGTTAAGAAGTTTCGCACCTCACCATACCATCCTTCCAGTAATGGGATTGTTGAACGATTCCATCGATCCCTTAAACAAGGTCTTAAATGTCATCAAACCATAAAATGGACTGACACCTTGCCATTGGTACTCCTTGGACTTCGGTCAGCACTGAAAGATGATTTGCAGTGCACTACTGCTGAACTCGTCTATGGAATCCCACTTCGTTTACCTGCTGAATTCCTCGATGCACCTTCTACAGATGTTGAGCTAGAGCCACACGAATTCCTCCAACGCCTTAGGTCTACCATGGAGAATCTGAAGCCAACACCCACCACAACTCATAAGAAACCTTCAGTTTTTGTCCATCCAGCTTTGGAGTCCTGCACACATGTCTTTCTCCGCAACGACAGTGTGAAGAAACCCCTGCAAGCACCTTATGATGGACCCTACAAAGTCATCTCTCGTACTACAAAAACTTACACTTTGCTCATCAATGGTAAGCAGTCCACGGTCAGCATTGACCGTCTCAAGCCAGCCTTTTCCGACAACGAATCTAGTTCATCATCCAGTGTTCCTGTTGCACCTTCAGCACCTGAGCCCAGTGTTCCTGTTGCACCTTCAGCACCTGAGCCCAGTGTTCCTGTCCTGCCTCCTGCACTCAAGCCCAGTGTTCCAGCGTCACCCAATCCCACAACTTTCAGTGTTCCAGTGCCACCCGTTACCACACGCTCAGGACGACGTGTTCATTTTAACCCTCGGTATCTCTAGTCCTCAATGCTTGAGTACTGGGGGGGAGTACTGTAGCGGTTAATCATAACCATGAACAATCAATTTCCTTTTTTCTGAACTTTCAACTGACTGTTTTGACAACTCAACTTATCTCACTCTTTTGACAACTCAACTTAACTCACTGTATTTTGACATTCTACATTCGACGCTGTTTACTTGGAGCATGCATCTGCCATGCGGTATTGTAGCTGTTTTGTTAAAATATAATTTAGTTTGTTAAATTTAAAAGAGTGAAGTATTTATTCAATCACCAACCTGTAGTTGCCTTCTTTTAACTCGCTGATGAAAATCAGCGTCTACAATTCACGTGGGTGCTGATGAAATCAATCGCTACATTATCATAATTGTTTTTAACTAATCAAGTTTTTTTTTTTTTTTTTTTTTTTTTTTTTATTAACAATTTTTAATTAAAAAAATCATAAAATGGTTTCTCCAGGAATTAGCTGACAAGTATTTCAACATTTAACTGAAGATTTTATCTGAAGTATTCAAACAAATTGTTTGAACTTCAAGTACATGTTTACAATCTTGCATTGATTTTGTCTCTTTATTTTTTTAAATCTAGTTCATGGAATCTTTTACTTTTCTGTTGCAGTTTCTCTGAATTTCTGTGATGGAAATTTTAATTCAGATTACAGACACATGTTCAGTTTACAGAGAGGTTGGTAGAAATGGGGACCAAAAATAGCGTTCATAATAGTGGGGTGTTCAGATTAGAGAGTGTTCAGAATACAGAGAGTTCATCTTTTGTTAAGTCTATGAAGTTTTGCCAAGACTGACAGTTTGTGTTCATAATACTGGGGAGTTCACATTAGAGAGTGTTCAGATAGAGAGAGTCCATTGTATTTGTTTCCTTTCATTACACTGGCATTTTATAAAAAATGTCAAATTGTGTTTAAAAAGTAAGGTATTTTAATGCTGTATCATTTGAAAATTAAAATGAATTCATGACTAATATGCTTTTCAAATTTTATTATAGAGTTACTTTTTCCATTGAAGATTAAGATATTAGTTTTACAAGAGAAAAATTAAACTGATAGCTAATTTTTTATAATAAGATTGACCACAGTTTTTGTACAGTGAAATTGATTATTTTTCTTTTGCTTATGGGCATTCTTTTTTTTGTTGAGATTTTAATATTTTTATGCACTTTCATGTATCTTTGTCTTTTGGTTAAGTTTGACACTTTCATTCAGTTTATTATTATTTTTTTTAATTACAAAAAGAGTGATTCAAATGTAAATCATAGACAAATTGCAATTAAAGAAGAGAAAATGGTGATAAATATCTAATCCGCTATAGTCTCTCATACAATTTCTTACTCTTAAATTGCATTTGTTGTGTATAAAGTATATTCTGGCATGTAATGCATACATTTTTTTTTTTTTTTTTTAACTGAGCAAAATTTACAGATGTGCAATGTGCATTGGTTATAATGTGTATGTTGTATGCATAAATTTATCTTTCATATCATATATATATAGCTTACATAAAAAAATCAAAATTGACAAAAATAAATAAATAAATGAAGCAAAATCTATACATATAATAAAACAGTAGGACCCGGTGTGTCTGTACATTGAAGATAATTGACAAAAATGGAGTCAGGGCGATAAAAGAAAACCAATGAAACACAAAAAAAAAATTTTTGAATTTTTTGTCTGTCTGTCTGTCTGTCTGTCTGTCTGTCTGTCTGTTTGTTCGAGGTTATCTTCGTAACTACTGAATGGATTTTTATGCGGTTTTCACTAATGAAGAATGCACACTCCCGGGCAGTGTATAGGCTTTGTTTCATCAAAATCGGACAACAGACAAAAAAGTAACAAAAAGAAACAAAAGAAACTATTAGGTGCGCTGCTCACGTTTTTTAGTACATAACGTTTTTTAGTACATATAAAATCCAATAGATGTCACTGTGCGATTTTAAAACGCGCTATCGTTATGTTTTCGCCAGTCTACTTAAGTATGAGAAAGTTTCAAGCTGGCTGTCGTTCCATGTGGTTTAGTCGGTAGAACGTCAGTGCGCCATACTGATGGCCCGGGTTTGATTCCCAGCATGGAATTTTTTTTCACTATGTTGGCATTAACGCCTATAAGCAATTAAAAGAATTTGAAATATTGTATTCAAGGCGAATTTTCTCTCTGGGAAAATTTCCTTGCATTAATATGTCAGTGTAATTTTTTTTTCGATTTAATTTTTTTTTTCGAAACTTTGTTTTTCTTAAAAAATTACAGTAAATATTTGATATTTCCCAACGTTTTTTGAATGATCGACTTGCTTTTTTTTTTTTTAATGTATGTCTGAACCTTATCTAACTACTTCTTCAAGATTTCTTTAGATAAACCGACCAGCGTAGCGGGCGAAGGCCGCTAGTAAATAAATAAAAGTAAATAAAATAAATAAAGTAAAAAAAAAAATCTGCTATCTACTTTAAGACTAATTTTAAATGCTTGAAAATTAATTTTTAATCATTTAATAAAATTGTCTTTTCTAAAGTGTGATGAATGTGACTGGGGATGATTCTAGCTATAAAACAGTGAAATATCTGGAAAAGTGATAAAATATGTCTTTGAGCAATAAATACTAATTTAGAAAAATGTGGGAATAAATTTCATAAGTTTTATAATTATTTACTTATTTTATATATTTATTATTATGAGTGCTTAAGAAAAAATCTTTTCACAGCTAAGATATAATGTGCATCTTAGTAAATATGCTATATACTTTGTAAAATCTTGTGTAATTCTGGTTAATTTTGAACAATCGAAGCAATTAGTAATATGTCATTTCATCTGCTATAATTTTTTTTTTCTTTCAGAGAGAAAAACTTATGTACCACTACTGGCTTTGCTGCTTTCTCTCCTGATATTTATCATAGCTGCTGCTGGAGTTATATGGTACTACAGATACCATTTTCGAAAAAAGAGAAGCCGAAACTCAAACAGCAATTCATTACCTAGATCTTACAGCAGCAAATTGGATCTGGAAAAAGAAGAGAAATCTAATAACCAAAATGACAATAATTTATGCCGTTATCACAATTCACTACATACAGAAAGACCAACTTCGAGAGACCAACAGTGCTCTTATATACCCAGTGGATCATCTGAGATGATTGATTTTGATCCTGACAAAATAGATTTGCCAAATAAAATTTATAAATCCAAGCTTCCAGAGACTTGTGTCAACTCCACAATATCTAGTGAAAAAGACTGTGAGAAAAATAACACATTGAAGAAACTATCTAATCATACAAAAGGCAAATCAATAGGTGTTGTAATTTAGCATCTGCAATCACACATAGTCTCTATTTATTATTTGGAAACTTTTTTTTTTCAGATTCCTATCACCCTCATCATTATTTCATGTCATCTCATTTGCACAAAGTGTTTCGTTTGTTTGCCTTGGAAGCAAAGGGCAACTATAGCAACTTGAAGTGCACTTTCGAAAATTAATCATTTATCAAAATGTGATATTACATTTAAGACAATTTTATATTCATGATGTTACATGGTTGTGTTTCATTGAAAAGTGGTGGATTCCTCATGAAAAGTTAACAACTTCACAGAGAAATAGAAAAATTTAAAAAAGGTCTTGTGAGATTTTTTTTTCATGAAGATCAGCATTGACTGCAGGTAATATATGCTTTTATTATGTTTAAATCTATCATTTTAATATAAATATCTGGTGCTTATTTTCTATTTGAAATTATTTAAAATGTTATTTTTTTAGTTTCTAATCTAAAGACTATCTCTAGTTCACTAATAAAGAGTCTTATCAAATCTATTAAAGAGTCTTATTAAGATTTTATTTCTACACAGATTTCTATTCAGATTTTTAATTCTTGTTTCTTCAGCACAACATATTTCTATTATTTCTGTTATCTCTATTTCTACACTCTATTCCTTGTTTCTTTTCTATTGCATCTGATATAAAATTTTCCAACATTTTTAAGGAAAACTATATCTGTTCTGCTCTTTTATTGTTCTTGCTTTAAAATAAAAATATTCAGTCATATAGAAGCAAACTAAAATTTCTAGTAATGTCACTAGGATTTTGGAATCTTTGGGATACATATATTTACATACATACATCCAAAAGTATGGATATATATGTGATGTGGCAAATTTAGTGGCTCATCCAGTGCATAGATTCCTGGAATGTTACAAGGTTTTGACTGTTTTGTTGTAGCACTTAAAACCGTAAGCATTTAACCTATGCTAATTCTATTTTAGGAATGCGTGATTTCCAATCAATGAATATCAACACCTTTGTCGATTTTAATGCTGTCATTGTTCAAGTCGTGAAGTGATAAATAGACAATGAAAATAATCTAACATATAGATTCTCCATTAAAGTAAAATGAAGGAATCTTCTGAGAGGTATAATTTATTAGCACATATCATCTAAATAGTTCCCACTTAATTACTGAAGCTCAATGTTATTCATAATGAATGTATAAGAAATTCAGAACGAAACAAGCTGATTTCATAAAAGAACTCCAGGCAGTGGAGATGTCAACAAGCTGAAGAATCATACAAAATGTCTAAAGATCTGTGTATAGGTGTTTAGCAGTTGAAAATCATGTAAAATCTATTTTTTCGGTCAATATTCCGGCTTTCTGATCAAACTTGTAAGGATACAATTAATGACTTAACACACTTCTGATTGGTAAAGGAAAAAGAATGTCATACAAAAAAGGCCCAATGAAAATAATTCTGCAAAGAGTGCTGTCAAAAATGGGAATGAGCTATAAGTTGAGGAGTAAACATGAAATCCCAAGGCAGGAAAAAATTTAGAATAAAAATAAATAAAAAGTAATGATATTACCTCTGTTTTAGCTTTTTCCTTTTGTATCATCATTGCATTTTATCATTTATTTTCTCAATGTCATGACATTTAAATACAATCATATTTGTGTAATAAATATTTTCTTCTTTTTCTCTTAGGCGTATGTATAAGACAAGCTAACAATGAGATGTATTGTTTAAGAAGAAATGTTCTATTATGGACATACATAGAAGGAGGCAATAACAAAGTAACTGCATTCAAAATGCACTTTGGACATACTGTTGCACATTGTGTCATAGGAATTCATGACTTACAGAGCTCTTTTTAATTGTGATATTAATAATGTGTTGTTAAATATAAATTTTTATGATGTTTATGGACGTTTTCAAAGCTTTTTTACTTTTTTTTCCCTCCTTTGAGCAAAAATAACTGGACCACTTTTATCATTCTCTTCTACTTTTTAATCGAGTCACATTTGTAAGGTTAATATTAAATAGTTAAATTGTAAAAAATTAATTTTAAAAAACTTTATTACCTCTTCAAAAAACTGCTATTTTATTTATTCTGCATCATATTTATTTTTCTTCACAATATCTTTTCTTTTTAATTGCTCATATAAATTTTTATGAACAATTTTACTCAATATCAAAGTTTATATTGCCAATAAAATTTTAATATTATTCATAAATCTGACCAGGATCTCATCATTTTATGGTCTTACTTAGATGAGTCTTTTAAATGATTTTACTATGTAATTAGAATGCTAACTTTTAAAATTATCTCACTTTATATAATTTTTTAATAAAGGACTATTTTTTGCTGTTGTATCGTTTTTTACATTAAAATATTTAAATTAATTTAAGCCTTTCTGTTCACAGAGTCCATTCTAAATATAATTTTAGTCACATCAAGCAATATATATCTAGCTATTACTCAATGCCATGGGCCAATCTTTGCTCTGATTGGATTTTAAAATATTGTCAATCTTGCATAAATGAAACTCCCAATACAAAATGCATACAATAATTATGAAATTCAGCTTATGCAAATGACAAAATTTCTGATTAGTTCATATTTTATTAAACTCATTTAAAATTATATGTATATTATAAACAAAAGTTGATATATTGTTCTTATAGGCACTTTCTTTCATTGTTATTTAATTGCACTTTTTATACATTAACAAATATATTGATACTTTATTAGAACCATAAGAAGCAGACCTAGATTTTGTTTGAATGTGGAGTTGGTTCTATTATAAACAATGAAGTATGATTTTATGTCTGTGTCACAGGTCAAAAATTCAAATTTAATTTATTTAAGTATTGTAGTATGAATGTAATTTCACTTGCATAAAAATGTGTATTTTTTATAATGAACTCTCATGTGGCTTAAATATTTTCAAAGTTTGCTTTTGTTTGTCAAACTTTGAGGTTATTGTTTTAGTAACATGTTTTCATATTCTTACATATTATTTAGTGTAATGCAAACATTGCAGTGCAATTTAAATGTAATGACAGTAAAATATACAATGTTTGAAATCTATAAATTAATTTTTGGAAATATTCTGATTTTTTTTCTTATGGAAATCAGCAATGATGTTATTTTTTTAGGTAATAATTTTGTATTTCATTAATTCATAGTAAATTTTTTCATTTGCATTACTCAAATTATGCTACATTATTTCATTCAATAGAATTATCTGTACATACTGCACCATAATATATTTAATATGTATATATTTAATTAACTGGAACTTTTTAAGTCTGACAATTTAATGTATTTTTGACAGTTAAATTAAAAATCAGTAATTACAAAATTGTTGAGTTTTAATGACTGATTAAGTAAGATCCCATTCCAAAAAATTTATAGAAATTAAATAGTTATAATTTTAAATACTATTTGTAATTGGTGCTTATTTATTTTATGTGCGATTTAAATTACATTGTTCAAACCATATGAGGACGTGACTTTCAAAATGTGTTTTATTCAAAATTTGAAAAATTGAATTTTCTTTATTAATCTATACTATTGATGAACCTGCATAAAAAAAAAAACTACAAATTTGTTAAACTAGTTTTATTGTGTATTTCTGGCATTGTAAAATCGTTGTTTACAATGAAAACAAATTAACACAGTTAGATATTTTTCATGATCCAAAATTCGGTTTTCTGTATAAGTCAAGTTTTGAAACTCGTGTCATCGTATGCATTCTTTAGTATTTGTGTATTCCATCTTAAATTCCAGAATCATAATATTTGATAAATTTATCAATTGCACTTATTTTCAGTTGTACAGGTCATATATAAATTTTTATTTGAGTAACTGTTTGTTTCAAAAGAAAAGCAAATTTGTATAACAAACTTTTAATTGGGAATTCATATATTAAAGTAAAAATGTATACATATTTCTTATTTTTATTCTTTTATGCCAAAAATATTTAGCAGTTTTTTCCTATGAGTTTAACTATTAAATTTGATCATTAATTTTAACAAATATTTATATATATTTTTCAAATATTAGCATTAAATGTTTAACTCTATTTAAATAAATAAAAACAAAAAACTTATTTTAAAGAGGTTGTATTCTATTTTATTTTTTCATTTTTCAAATAAGGATATAAGTTTTATTTTAATTACTTTATTATTACAGCCTATTTATTACTGCTAGATTATCACAAATATTGATTCCTAAAATTTACTTTATTTGACAACTGAAAATGGTATAATTTCTTTCTTTAATCTACAGTGATCATGAATTTAATGTAAAATGATTATTTGCATAGTGTTTCTAGAATTGCAAAGATTAATATTATTTTCATTGCTTTTTTACTAAGCTATTCTCTTATTGCTACCATGCATAAAATATCATTTGAAAGAAAGCATTTTTTATTCAACCCTTTCAAGTCATAATTTTTTTCCCATTTTAAGGAAAAAAAAAATTACTTTTACTATAATAATGTTAACTGCAACTATCCAGATAGATTTACTGAAATTTAAAGATTATCTCATTATTTGAAATCCAATTAATAATATTATTTTTTGTCCTATTCATTCATATTTATATGATAATGAGCTAAAGGAGAATTTTTGGAGATGTTGGGAAAATATCATATTACAACAGGTTTTAACTAATATTACAGTTTTTAATGTCTTTTTTGTGTTTCTTCATACATAATTCATTTAGAAAAGTAACATATTTTAAATTTAAAAGAGAGAAATGTATCTATAAAATAAAGAAATTGCCAATGGTGCACAGAAAATTAAATAAATTTTTATTATTATTGTTATTACTAAATGCCAAAACATAAATTAAATCATAATAAGAAAGGTATAGCCATATACTAACATTTCTATATGTAGAAAGTAACTAAATAATTAAGACTAAATAATACTCACTGGAAAGATATGTTATTAATACACTATATTGCCATTGATTATGGGACATTTGCGATTTTAGACATTTTACTAAATATCTAGAAAAATACATGAGGAATCATCTCGAAACTCTTAGTGTATAAATATAATAGTATAAGTCATACATCTCTGTGAAGATTTTTTCACGAAACACCAAAGGGGACCGTCAACAAAATAAACAAGTTGGAAATTGCACGTAAAGCGTAGCAAATGAGGTGCGTTCGTTGATAACGAAGTTTTAAAATATTCATATCTTGCTGATATAGTAGAGCGTACTTTGGATACAATATAGTGGTCGAAATCTTTGTGTTCCTGTATATATGCAGGGAGTAATTCTTATTATACTTCATTAACGTATATCTTATTCATAAAATGTGAAGTAGTTTAATATAATTAAAACACCCCCAAAACAATGTTTCCCCGTATAACATTATTTAGTGGAATACATTTGTGTGGCCCTGTAATTTAATAATAAACATTCTTTGCATCACAGATTATACAAAATGTATTTTTAGTACATATTTCATAGATTCATGTCGATTCTATTATATTCAAATGAGTGTAACACCATTAAAATGCATTTGAAACTTTTTATCCCATTGAACGTAATGAAACAGAATACTTTTGATTGTACCTGTAATTGATCAATGCATTAGATTTTCATAACATTTGAAATGACTCGACAAAATTATGTAATAAATATACGTTTTAAATTTCAAACGATTAAAATGCATTTGAAACTTTTTTCCCCATTGACCGTAATGTAACGGAATCCTTTTGATTGTCCCTGTAATTGATCTATCCATACGATTTTCATAAAATTTGAAATGACTCGACAAAATTATGCAATAAATATACATTTTAAATTTCAAACGATTAAAATGCATTTGAAACTTTTTTCCCCATTGACCGTAATGTAACGGAATCCTTTTGATTGTCCCTGTAATTGATCTATCCATCCGATTTTCATAAAATTTGAAATGACTCGACAAAATTATGTAATAATTATGTATTTTAAATTTCAAACGATTCGGTTGGGTAGTTTTTGCGTTGTTATATGCGGACGGACAGACAGACAGACAGACGGACAGACAGACAGACAGACAGACGGACGGACTGAGCGACAACAATAGGTGCTACGTATTTACATAATTACGAACGCACCTAAAAAGAATGAATATCTTTTGAATAACCCTGTCAAAACTAATGTAGCAAAAGCGCTCAAACTCTAGATTGTGATTGAATGCCTTATTGTAATAAGCCTTGTTCATTTTTATGCAAATAGCATGCATACTCGCAGAGTAATTAAGGTTTTTATAAAAATGATCCCAAATTTTTCCAAGTTTTTTCCTTATAATTTTCAGAGTTCTTAATATAAAATATTATTTTTTTCAGAAAATATGACAAACAATATTGTACACAGTACCTTGTAATCAAAATTAAAAAATAATGAAAATTGTATACAAAATAAGTTGGTTTACTAAATAATTTTTTACTGCGCATGTGTCAACGATATCAAAATTCCATTTGCATATTATGTTAGCTAAATGTATAGAGCAATTTTTGTGAAAGTCACAAAATCATAACTTGAAAATTCTGACAATAATTGTCAATTGAATAAGTCAAAAATCCGTTATTCTCAAAATGAAGCAAAAACAAGAGGGGTTGTATCCATATATTCATTGATTAGTGTCAATATAGAATACACAATATGGGATGTACTACTGCATTTGGATAAAATCCCTCATTTTTTTGCTTCATTTTGGAAACAACGGATTTTGTCCTTTTTCTATAGACGATTACTTTCAGAATTTGCAAGCTATGATTTTGAGACTTTTACAAAAGTTGCTCTATACATTTAGCTAACATAATATGCAAATGAAATTTTGATATCTTTGACGCATGCGCAGTAAAAAATTATATAGTAAACCTACTCATTTTTCATACAATTTTTATTATTTTTTAATTCTGATTACAGAGTACTGTGTGCAATGTTGTTTGTCATATTTTCTGAAAAAAATATTATTTTATATTAAGAACTCTGAAAATTATAATGGAAAAATTTGGGACCATTTTTATAAAAACCTTAATTACTCTGCGAGTGTGCATGCTATTTGCATAAAAATGAATACAGTGTATTACAATAAGGAATTCAATCATAATCTAGAGTTTGAGCGCTTTTGCTACATTAGTTTTGACAGGGTTATTCAAAAGATATTCATTCTTTTTTAATTTATTGACGGTCCCCTATGGCATTTCGGTAAAAAATCTTCACCGAGATCTATGACGTATACTATTATATTTATACACTAAGAGTTTCGAGATGATTCCTCATGTATTTTTCTAGATATTTAGTAAAATGTCTAAAATTGCAAGTGTCCCATAATCAATGGCAATATAGTGTAGTACACCAGATCTGAAAGGGTAAAGTAGAAGACTACCCCGTTTTTGGATATTATATGACAAAATCATTGAAGTATACTATGAAATGAATTATGCATGTAAATTTCAGATAAATTTCCTTAATCTTTGAAAAATTTTAAAAACAAAAAAAATTCATTTATTTTTTTGTGTGATACAAAGTAATTAAATATTTAATGAGATACATTAATAATTGGACATAAAATTGTTTTATTTATTAGATGAAACAGCACCAAAAAACTGAAGATAAATCACAATTAAGTAATAAAACTTTGAATAATTACATTTTTATGATGATTTATATAAAATTTTATTCTTATTTTATTTATTTATTATTACAAAGCATTTGCTTATTATTAAATCCTCTGAAAAGAGTTTTGCCTCTGCCATTAATTCAATTTGTTGTCAATTTTCCCCCCTTTGTTTGTGTGCAACATAACATTTGTTTTTCATAAAAGTAACATAGCTAACTGGAAAATTTGCAGTTACATTTTGTTCATGTATTATTATCATTTTTTATTGTATCATTTTTGTGTAAAAAACAATTTTAATTAAGAGTGATCACTGTAGACTGTATAATTCAAAAGCTTCCAGAATGAATTTAGTGTAATACAGATTGAAATGAAATCTGTTTTGAACCAGAAATTTACTTGGCTTGAGTAAAGTTTCTAAACTGATGTCTAATTTATATAATGAAGAAAAAAGTTATATTTTATTATATAGAGCTTCATCTTGTTTTAAATAGCATAGCTGCCAACAGCTTACTTTTTTTTTATACCACAAAAATTTTACTTTTTTTAAAGATTGCTGTAATCAATTAATAAAATAAGGCAAAATTTTCTATTAAATTTTTGTAATATAAAAAAGCATAAGAGTTGGCACCTATGAAATAGATTTACTTAAATACATTCTGTGGATTTTCAAGCAACATCATGTATTTTCAAAATACTTATTATTGGAACTGTTTAAAATCTGGTGAACAAACAAATTAACTAAATTAAAATATTTCTGGATAGTATTAAATACAGGATTTAGGCATTTTAGTCAATATTGATATAGTTATCTTCATTTGTCTTTCATATTTCTTTCTCTGTTAATTGAATATCTAAGTTTTTCACTATATTATTTTAATATCTGCTGCACATTTTTGCTATAAACGTCACTGTAAATATAATTACTGTAATTATAATATCAAAGTCAATTTAATATTAAAAATTCTATTTTAATAAAGATGTTATGTACATATGTAAATAATTAGCTATTGCTTTTATATTTTTGTACATTTGATGAGTAATTTATAAAGGAAAGTATTCTGCACAATCAGATTTGAATAAGCTATTTTATTTATAATATTTCACAACTGTTTATTACAACAGATGTTATTCACAATGGTAAAAATATGTTACATATAAATGATTTCACATTACTTTTCTTTTGTAAAAAAGAAAAAAATACGAGATATTTTCGGCACAATGTAGTTTCAGAATCATAAGGGATTCATTTTTCTTTTGGAAAGTTGAAATTGCCAAAATGTAAGTGATAGTAATAATAAAGTTCATTATTTCATTAAAAAATATGGTCATTATTTCAATAAAAATTATGGTCATTATTTCATTGGTTTATACTTATTTATTTATAGAATTAATCTTCTTGTTCACAAAGTACAATATTCAACAGTAATAAACCTTTTGTTTTTCAAAATACATTCCATGTTTCTGAAAAGTTTTAGAGCATGAAATTGAAATGTTAAAATTTTTCTAACATTCTCCAATTTTAAGACCTGGAATGCCACTCAGAAATTAACAAAAAAGAAAAAATTACACATAAAGTAAAATTTATGACATTTTCCACAATATTTATGCAGGAATTTTGTAAATTTTATTGTTTATAATAAACTAAATGAAGAATTAAATTTATAACAAACTATTTTTTTAAAAAGAAAAAAAACATCTTTTTTTCCTCTTTCTCTTGTAAACCTTTAACAAAAGTCTTTCTAAATGTGCATTTGTCAAAAAGTTTGAAATATGCTGTTAATTCATCGTTCATGAAAACTTATAAGAGTAAATAAAAATGTTTTTTTCTTCAGTTCACAATATTTTACATCAACTAAGATAACCTAGCAACAGATTTAGTGAGGAATTTTATGTATTGCGCCATTTTAAATTAATTTAGGTAACCAGGCAATAGATTTGATGATTATTCCACGAGTAAACAGCAAAAATTAGTTTTTTTTTTGCGATTGTTTGACAAGAATTGCCGTTTTACATCGCGATCGTTTGACAAAAATTGCCGTCTTACATCGCGATCATTTGGCAAAAATCGCCGTTTCACATCGCGATCGTTTGACAAGAATCGCTGTTTTATATCGCGATCGTTTGTTGAAAATCGCGTATTACATCGTGATCGTTTGACGAAAGTTGCCATTTTACATGCGACCGTTTGACAAAAATCTCCGCTTTACATCACAATCGTCGTTTTACTTTGTGATCGTTTGATAAAAATCGCCATTTTATTTCGTGATTCTTTGGCGAAATTCGCCGTTTTATATCGCGACCGCTTGACGAAAATCGCCGTTTTATGTCGCGATTGTGTAGCGAAAATCGCCGTTTTATGTCGCGATCGCTTGGCAAAAATCGCCGTTTTATATCGCGACCGCTTGACGAAAATCGCCGTTTTATGTCGCGATTGTGTAGCGAAAATCGCCGTTTTATGTCGCGATCGCTTGGCAAAAATCGCCGTTTTACTTCGTGATCATTTGACAAAAATCGCCGTGTTATACCGCGATCGTTTATCAAAAATAGCCGTTTTACTTCGCGATCGTATGAAGAAAATCGCTGTTTTATTTCGCGGTCGTTTGAAGAAAATTGTTGTTTTACTTTGCAGTCGTTTGACAAAAATTGCTGTTTTATTTTGCGATCGCTTGACAAAAATCGCCATTTTATACCGCAATCGTTTGACGAAAAAAGCCGTTTTACTTCGTGATCATGTGAAGAAAATCGCTGTTTTAATTCGCAGTCGTTTGAAGATAATGACTGTTTTACTCTGCAGTCATTTGACGAAAATCGTTATTTTTTTTTTTGTGATCGCTTAACCAAATATCGGATTCTAAAAAAAGCGGAAATCCGCCATTTGGTTGAAAAGTGGCATCCCTGTAAGACATTTTATTTTCAATTTTTGGACTATAAGGCTAGGACTGGAAGATATCAGAAATTTAATATAATAATATATCAATGAATTAATATTGATATTTGGGTCATTCCATGTTGTTTTGTAATGTCAGTCATGAAGATTATAACTGCAAAATTGTTGTCCACCATTATTTTCAAAAAGTTTTTTCACCGGGGGTACCTTATTAATTGAATAAAGCCAAAAACACTTTATGAAAATAACAGTGGACAACAATTTTGCAGTTATAATCTTCATGACTTACATTACAAAACATCATGAAATGACCCATTTGTGATATATTGCAATAAATACCTTAAATTGTGCAAAAATAGAAATTTTGTTTTTTTCTGCACATAACTGACTTAGTAGCAGCATTAACCGTTTACACACCGAATTAATATCGCAATGTAAACATAATTTTGTTTTTAATGTATTACAGCTTCAAATATTTTAATTCATGATATAAATTTAGAAGATAATGATAATAATAATATGATTAAATAATAATAAAAAAAATATATTTCTGCAGTTTTGTTGGCTATTTTCATATCAGTGTTCGCATTTTGGAATATGATTATTGATTGACAACCTATGCAAATATAACAAATTATTTTCTGCTATATGCTATTGTATATTGTTCTTGAGTATTTTCCCGAATTCCAAAAACATTTAGATTCCTAGCGGTCAAATGTAAGTAGCATAGAGAAAACAATAAAAGCAGATAATATATTTTTTATGCAAATTAATGAATTTACATTTTCCTTATACTTCTGATAAATGCTTAAACATAAACATTTTTTTTTTTTTTTAAGTTGAAGTCAATTTTATATTTTATAGGAAAAATAACCACATCGTTATTATGTTGGAAAATATGTTTTGTATTACAAATAATGCAATGTTCCCATTTGAGAACATTGGCGTTTAAACGGTTAAGTAAAAATGGATGTTGAGAACAAAAAATCAATGTCTTATTCCATATATTGACACAGCGAATATAAAATGAGTATGTAGATTTATGCAAAAATTATTTTAGAAAAGAAACCAATGTTTGATATCTTTTTACACTTAAACCTTATGTTACAAAGTATTTTCCTTAAAAAATAGTATGTTTCCTATTGTTTCTACTCTGCAAGCAGATATCAATAACATTTTAACTATTTAATTATTTTGTGAATAACTGACAAAATTACAAGGTATAGTATATCACCAATTATCTAGATTGTTTGGGGCCAAGGTCGATCCAGTTAATGAAAAATTTAGATAATTGGACAATGTAAGAAAACAGCTATGGCAATGTTTTTAGGTTATTTTGCTTTACACTTTTTCCAAGTTCAGGATTAGCAATTGTTGTAGCACATTTTAGCATATTACAAATGCCATGTTTAGAAGTAATTTTTTTTAGAACTTTTAAAATTTATTTTCTACAATATTGGTACAAAGTTATACATATAAGTTCACATAGAAATTATGTGTTCACTGTACAGTACATTACATATCTATATACATATTATGCTAACTTATGTGGCACAAAAATCCCAATTATTTGTTAATTGTTCAATGGCAACATCTGAATAAAAATCAAAAATTTACACAAATCATCAATTATTGTGTAAAAGTAATTTAGAAGAATTTAGACAAAGGTAAATCTGATTTATTTACATTTTTCTCTTTCGCTGCAATTATGGAGATTTAAAATATTATTTTTAGTTTTCTATTACTTAAAACAACAACAACAAAAAATACAAGTCATCAATTTTAAGCATTTCAGTTTAAAAATAAAATTATGCATTATAAATGAAATGAGTGTGTACTAGCTGGTATTGCCCTATTTCTATTTACAGCATATCAAGTAATTAAAATCATTCAATTTTACATAATATCAAAAATTAATTAAAATCATTTCACTACTTTAAGTTACTTGTAAAATAAAAATAAGTAAATGCTTTTTGCATATTAACAACAGACACAAAAATTTATTCTTTTCAATAACAAAAATATCGTTTAGCTTTTCATTGTCCCAAAAAAAAAAAAAATTTGACTAGTTTATGCAGGCTACAAGTAAAAGGATTATATTTTAAATGAAATTAGTGAAATACGAAAAAATGCCATGGAAAGATTGTTTGGTGAATTACCACTTGTGCCCAGTCAGTATAAAAATACCGAGTTTTTGAATTTTCCAGCAGAATTGTCTGATTTGGCACACAATTGAGATGGTACAATTAAATTATGAATAAACATATTATGATACAATGTTTAGTATAAATTTAAAGCAGACCAAACTGGTCGGCAAAGGCAGCTAGTGTAAAGTAATTCATTGGAATAGTGAAAAGAAACTCCTTATAGTCATTTCCCTCATACAGGATTTTCTTTTTTTTTTCTGCAGCCATACCGAGGGGTCTTTCTTTTCGAGGACACCAAGGGGAAAAAAAACTTTTTGACCTCTGTCAGGTTCTGAGACTGCACCTGCTACAGATTGGAATTTCCGTTATTTCTCTATCTTAATCTTTTGTATATTGTACTGGCTGTGTACTGGAATTTTCAAGGTGACATTATTTCTTTGTTAAAGTGAGAATTGACAGGTATCATGTGCAGGTGGTGAGATTAGAGAAAGGAGATTATTGAGAGGCGTGTTCATCCGTCAATGATGTAGGTGGATGATGAGCAAACAAGGAACATGTCACGAATCAAGAAAGCAATGTGGGATGTGTCCAATGGATAAGCTCCAAAGGGGGGTTTATATTGGGGAAAGCAGTGATTTGAGAAGAGCAAGTCTTGTCTGAGATTTGAGCAGTTCATACCTGGAAGTGTGTAGGACAGAGGTCCTTGTAGAGAGTGCTCTGTGTTGGAGAGCATAGGCAGTTTGTATCGGGAGAGCAAGGTACACAGACGTCCTGGTGTTGTGCTCTGGGCCAGATAACATAGGCCGAGTATCCGTGTGTTGGGAGATCCGAAATTGATCTCCAGTAAAGTGAATCTAACGTGCATTGAGTGTGACGGAGAAGGTGTAATCTGAACAAGACACAGCCAACTTTTTACGGTATTTAATTTAATGTTGAACTGGATCATCTATATCCGAGTTGTAATTGTATATAATTGTAAATAGTGTATTTCTTCTGTATATATAGTATAAATAAACTGTTAGTTCAGTTAATTGACAGCGTCAGTGTTCATTTACACAATCCTCACAGTGGGTGACCAATATCACCTAATAATATCGGTGGTGGCAGCTATAACTACCACAAACTTTCTTCAAAGTTGTGCGGGCCGAGAGGAACGTCCGACAACCCCTTTCAGAGAATCTAAAGATAGAGGAATTTTTATGAAAAAAAAAAAAATATATATATATATATATAAATATGCATAGGACTCTCAAGCATTACAAATTAACTTCTTATGTTCTAGAAATGGTTGATTTTATGCATTGATGTTCCTTCTGAATTTGTTGGCAGATTTATTATTTCAGGATTAGGAAATGTTTATGTAATGCAAATTTTCATGATATCCAGCTAATTTATCTTACTGCGCCTAGAGAAAATTTTCCAGGGAATAGGGGGAAAATATATACTACTTGATCGATCTAGTTAATCGGACAATGCGATTAATCGGCATCAAAATCAGCAGGTTTATATATATATAAATCTAGTTGCATTTATACTAAAGTTTTTCTCTTTAAAATTGTAGGTTACTTATTCTTCCTATTTCATGCATTATTTATTAATAATGTTTCAACTAAGTCATTTTTTCTTATATATAATTGAGTTATGTATAATTTATCATAAAAAGAAAATAAATGATCTTAAATTTAGGAAATTGTTGATTTTAATGTTTAAAAAAAGCAAAATGCAAAAATAAGAACTGAAATTGATTTATTGATGAATATCATGTTAATATATTTGTAATAGGTAGGTTTCAATGGATGGCAGATGCAGATGAAAAGTTGTTTCTCAATATTTTTGCATAGTATCGATGCTAAATTGAAAAATAAATGTCACTGCATTATTTTTATATGTACAAATTTTTATATGTTTACAACACTAAAACCTTCTTTGAAATATAAGTAATCAAATGACAACTGGAAATAGTTTTATACAAATTAATTATTATTATTATTATTTTGTCATTGAATGACATTAATTTTAAACTGTCTGCTTGAGGCAGATTACATTAAATTCACTTGAAAAATATTCATTCTATCACTAAAAAATAAGATCATATGGACGATCACTGCACACTACAGAGACAATCTCTAGACATAGGAAACTCAATTCAAAAGCAACCAATGAACAAGCGGAGAAACTTTGCCAAGTTAATGGAAAAAGAAAGCAAATCATTCTGATTACAAAGAATATCATTAGCATACTGTGGTTGATTGTTCTCAAGTCGAACTTTCTAGATGCTAAGCTACTCAAATATTCTTGACTTCACACACATTTTAGCTCATATTTCAACATATCAAAGTCTTGATATGTTGAAATAGATCTTGATTAATAGCAGCAGCAGAATTAAACACAGAGTATAAAAGCTTTATATTCATTATGAATGGATAATGAAATTTGTGCTGTAATAGCATGAATGTATAAAGTGTATTTGAATATGTTGGGATATGAACAAGAGAGATAATCGCTGGAAGGAAATATTTAGATTTGAATAGAGCAGTTAATAATTGCATTCACAAAAGTAAGAATTAAGAAGGTATTGTGATATTGATGCAGAATAATTTCTCCTTTTTCCCATGGTTTGACATTGCAGTGCAGAAAGAAAAATGTTTTGGGGACACATTGGAAGAGACAGAACTTAGATATCGATATTAGGATATAGTTGAAGAGTCAGTGTTTGGATATTGTTGTTGTAATAATTAAAAAATATCAATATTTGTCGATATATTGATAAATAATCCACTCTAACACAGGCATGAGTACTGCAATTACGATAAATTTACTTTATCTTTTTCATTTTGAGCATCTTTTATCTATAAACATGCATTATGAATTAACTACGCACATAGAATGATATACAGCATACTAAAATTTTCCGTGAAATATTATCTTATTAACAGTGCAAGTCTCACTAAAATCTGTCCAGTGGTATCTTTTAAAAAAGTTAATTTTTTATAATCACATTCATCTGATTATAGAACTTTTTTATATAGCTAAGCAATACAGAACAATATAGCATGTTTTAAAACTTTCTCTGAAATATTATCTAACATTTCAAATTTCATCAAAATTCATTCAACAGATGGAAAAAAAAAGACTAATCTTTCATAATCAGTTCATCTCATTATAGAACTTTCCCAATAAGTAATAACTAAGCAATGTAGAAAAATATTATATACGAAAACCTTCCTGGAGAATTATCTAACTAACAGTATGAGTCTCATCAAATCATCAAAATATATTCAACATAACTTGAATTATAAGCAACCAAAATGAAATTCCCATTTGTGTTTTATATAGGGTGACCCAATCAGTAATTGATCAAATGAAGTCAGTGCTATGAGGTTTTATTATATTTCCTTCATTTCCTTTTACATTTTAGAAGTAAACTAAGGTGATTGCTACAAGAAATTAAATAGTATCAAAATGATAAATAATTAGATCTTTCAATTGCCGCTTTCACAGTGCTGGATTAGGCAAAATTAAATAAATATAATTTTAATAATTAATTACAATTAATTATTAAAATATCATCCTTGAACTGTGATTAACAATAATTCTAATAAAAATATTAATTGAAATAAACAAGATAGAATTGGATTATTTTAATGGATCTTAATTGTCAACATTTATTAAAAAGCTAAATGTTTACTCTTTCTAATATAAAAATTTCATAAAACACAAATCTCTTACAGCAGACATCGATATGACAATCAGGTGCACTAAGATTCAAATAAAAATATTATGTCCAGTTCCATATATAAATTCAATATCACCTGAAATGGCATAATATTTCAAAAATTAGAACAATTATTAGTAGGATTACCGTAGATTGCCGGATTCGGATATCCGGTACTAAATATGTTTTTAGTTATGGTGAATGTTTATTTCTTTATCCAATGCCATCTCAAATAATAAATTGCAAACATGTTTCACACACAATTCTAACATTTTAAATGTATTGAAATATATTTTACAGAAACTATATATCTTTGACAATCAGGGCTTGAAATTCAGGTTTTTCCAGGAGGAGAGAGTTTCCCTCATAACATTTGTAAATACAGGGTAGTTAAACTATATAAGAGGGATAAAAACATTTCATATTTATTTACTCAGAACAGGTGTCACAAATAAAAATTAAATTAAAAAGTTGACATGTTTCGGTTCATTCATAAAAATCGTATTCATAACACATAAAATCAGTAGAAAACTAAATAACACTGGATATAAATATGTTGTTGTTGTTGTTGTATTGACCAAAATGTTGGCCCGGTGAGCAGCTTTACATTTCTATATAGCTGTCTTACTCCGCTAAGCTGCATAAAACATACCAAAGTCCCTACATTCAATTACAAACGTCATACAGAAATTCGCAAAATTAACTCCTTCCAACACCACAAGTAGAAAATCACAGAAAATCTCAAACCCAACCTACTATATTACATATAAATATAATTTAAAAACTCAAAACAAAACATTGTGCCCCCTATGATCGTGAATAGCCATTGCCACCGCGGTATATAAATATAATAAATTTTGATCATATATTAAATTTAATATGTATAAAATTAATATTAATAAAAGTAGAAAAACTAAATGACACTGGATATAAAGGTAATTTAAAAACCCAAAACACAAAATATTGCGCCCTCTATGATCGTGAATAGCCAATGCCACCGCGGCTCCCCCTATTAGACTCACCCTTTAAATATTTATTAAGTAATTCTAACCACAAACTCGGAATGTCATAAGAATAAGAATCATTACAAACCCTATCCCTCCTAGAATATATATCTATGGATTATAAGAATAAGAATCATTACAAACCCTATCCCTCCTAGAATATATCTCTATGGATTATAAGAATAAGAATCATTACAAACCCTATCCCTCCTAGAATATATCTCTATGGATTATAAGAATAAGAATCATTACAAACCCTATCCCTCCTAGAATATATCTCTATTTTTATACGTGAATGAAAAAGGTGAAGTGATTTTGTTTTAGTTTTTAGTTTTGAAAAAACGAAAGCTAACAACAGTTTTAACATTATATAAGAGGGAATTTTATTTTTTAACCCTAATATTTTTTACTTGCCACTTAAATATTTATAATTTATACCGACATGACAAATTTTCATTGAAATAATTTAAATCAACAACTCAAGATAATTATCCGACTTGTTTATTTTAATTAAAACAAAGGAAAAGAATCAAGCTTTATATATATCATATCTGTTTTTCGATTTTTACTCAGTGTTATGGACAATTAATAACTGAGTTGCTAAATGAATTTTTTAATTTAGATTTCGTTCGATTTTGTGTGGTTTAGAATCTTTTATGGTTACACTTTTGACAACAGAACAGAGCAACTTTTCTAATACATTAAATTATTGGAAATACTTGTTTTTGATTTTTTCTTCTTATTTTTTTTCTTAATTTTGTAAAATCTGGTGTGCATTCATTTTTAATTTGCTTGCACGAATAATGCGTGTAGGTGATTGTATCGTCCATATCCTTCTGTGATTGTACATCGCTTAGTGGAAGTATCCTCAATACAGTAATCCCTGGCATTTTAGCTAATTGAATTATGTTCAACTATGCATTGGAATTTTAAACCCATGAGGAATTCCAAAAATGACATTGTCAGCAGATTCCTTCTATTACATGAGAAATGGTTTATTTAAAAAAGTCATGTCCTAATTTCTGTGAACTACGCACATCAATTATTTAAATGGTTTCCTTGAAGTTCATCATTTTTTTTTTAATCATTTGGAAAACGGTTGTTGTTATCGCTCGAGAATGGACCTTGTGGTGTCCGCATTTTATTTTATTTATGATTCGTCCAGGGATATTAATGTTTAATCCATGACATACATAATATATGACTCTTATTACATAAATCATGTTTTGATCATAAAAATGATGCTTTTAATGACTTTCAATAACTCAATGGGAAACATTTAAACACCTTGCTTTGGGCAATGGATGTCCATATTTTATTTATTTATTTTACATACTTCTTTAAATGTAGAAGAATTTTTATTTAAATAGGAAATCAAAATTTCATTGTTAATAAAGAAGAGAGTAGAAAAAATAACAAAATGTGCAGGTGCAAATTATAAGATATGGAAAAAAAAAAAAAATACAAATAGAAACATCGTATGAAAGATCGTCTTTTAAATAAAAAAAGAGGTATGATTATTGAGTCCACTGATGAGGAAATGTGCGATGATTTTGAAAAATGAAACATCTAATGTTGAACCATTGATTGTAAAAAAACATGTTTTCTTTTTTTCCAATGATTTAATAAGACGAGATAACAAGATTTAATCTCATTTATTTAGTGCTAATTCCAGAAGCTCAGACTCTAGTGACTATTACTGTCCTTTTAGTTATTTCTTGCTTCGGCACAGGAAAAAAATCGCAAAATATGTAAATCGGTCATAGAAAAAATATTACTCATTTTGTCCACCATGGCAAAAGTAAATTTTTTAAAATTGTTGACCTGTCTGAAAAAATTTGAACATAGAGGGAACTTGAACAGTGGAAAATATAGCCGAATTCGTCAATCAATCACAGTAAAATATCATGAAATTTGTTAATCTGTCACAAGGAAATATCATGAAATTCGTCAGCCAATAACAAAGACAAAACACAAATTTTTCAGCTGAACACAGGAAAATAATTGTTAATTTCATTAGAATGTCACAAAAACAAAAAGGGAAATTTGCCAATCAGTCGCAGAGTAAATAGCTAAATTTGTCAATCTGTTGAGAGAAATAAATTGTGAAATTTGCCAGTTGGTCTCCAGAAAAAAAAAAAATAATGCAAAATTTTGTGTGACGAGCAAACAAGAAAAATTTGTCAGAAAAATTACAGTCAGACGCAGAAAAACAATTTTGTATAATTGTCGTAAGAGCAAACTGTGAGATTTGTCAATTGATAGTGGAAAATATCATGAAAATAATCAGTCAGTCCTGAGACTTGATCGTCACTTCACAAAGAAAAAAAAAAAATTGAAAAGTATTTTTTTTTTTTTTAAGAAACAGGAATGTCTTGCCCACAAGATTTTTTAGGGCATGAATCCTGCCATTCCGTCCTGAAATTCAAACATTTAAATACTCTGCCTATTTGTCAATGAACTGCTGATAATTGCTAATAATTTGTACAATGAAATGCTGATAATTTTTAGAACAAATTTTACATGTTTATTAATATGTCTATAATTGTAAAACATTTTCATAAAGAAATACATAGCACCTTTTTATAATGCAAACATAAAATGTCTTACTAATATATCAATGGTTGAGGAGTTATCTCCAAACATAGGTTTAATTTTTTTCATGTTTTAATTATTTAATGCTGATTACCTTAAGCTACATTTAATTTTATTTTAAGTTGAATCAGTTTAAAATTTATAAACAAAAAAAAACTTTTAATTTTAAATATTTATAATGAAGTCACGAAAATAACTAGTTGGATGCACCAATCCCAAAACTCTCTTCTATTTCGTAGATCTCAATGTTTCAAAAAATATTACAAAATATTAATACTACTGCTATATTATAACCGTTAATTCACTGTATAAAATGATTATGAAAAAAAAATTACAATAAAAAGAATATTGCCCTCTTAAACTGATGGCATTGAGCTCACAGACTACGCATCCTAATTGTATATTACAGCCTCATATTTTCAAGGGTTAATGCTGTTCGAAACACAAATTAAGAGGGGGGATAGCTCCCGCCCATTTCCCCTTTTTATATTTAATCATTGGATTCCCTAAACTAATCAGAGATATGCTTTATCACATAAAAAAACCTATATCCAAATTCATAGCAAATCGAATAATTCTTCATAAAAACCCATTTATATAATTTAAGAGGAGTTATTCCCCTTTATACTTAACCATTAAACTTCCAAAACTATTCGGAGATTCGCCTCATCAGAAAGAATGTACATCCAAAATTTAAAGCAAATCGGAAAATTCTAACCCATAATAACCCATTTACCAAATTTAAGAGGGGTTGGGGTAATTGCCTGTATCCCTTTTATGCTTAACTAAAGAACTCCACAGCTAATTAGGGAAGCATATTATCATTATGAACCTGTATTCAAAAACTAAAGCAAATCTGTTAATTTTGCAAGAAAAATCATTTACCTAAATTAAGAGGGGTAGTCCCACCAATCCCCCATTTATACACATCCAATGAACTCCAAAAAAAAATCAAGGAAGTGCCTTATCACAATGAATCTATATTCAAATTTTGAAGCAAATCTGTAAATTCTGCATGAAAAACCCGTTAAACTAGATTAAGGCAGGAGCAGTCACCTCCCATTTCCCCCCTCTTAGACTTATTCAATGAATTCGCAAAACTGATCATGGAGGTGTCCTCATCAGGATGATCCTATGTCTAAAATTTGAATGAAATATGAGAATTTTGCATGAACCCATCCCTTTCTTTATACTTATCCAATGAACTTTCAAAACTAATCGTGGTGCCGTGGTGGTGCCCTCATCAGAATGATCCTATGTCTAAAATTTGAATGAAATCTGATAAATCTGCATAAAAGACCCATTTATCGAAATAAGGGGTGGGGAATTAGCCCCCTGTTTCATCTCTTTATACTTATCAAATGAGTACCTAATACTAATCACAGAGGCGCCTCATCAGAATGATCCTATGCTTAAATTTTGAATGAAAATTGATAATTCTGGATGTAAAACCCACTGATATAAATAAGGGGAAGAGTATTAGCCCCCATTCTCCCACTTATACTTGTCGAATGAATTCCCAAAATTAATCAGGGAAACACCTTATCAGAATATACCTATATTTAAAATTTCAAGTGAATGGGATATTTTTATCATGAGTTATTGCATTACGCATTTACATACATATATACAGAACAGGCGGGCACATAAGCTCACAGATTTTGATAGCCTCTGAGCTAAAAATCATTATTACAGTACCATTTTCCGGCGAAATATTTTCGAATTGGAAAAAGACAGCCTTTCAAAGAAATTTGGTTCATTTTTATGCATAACTTCATACAGTGTTTGTTGGTAGAATAATGAAAATGGCGCAAAAATTGTGATTACAGCACCGCCTTACAGCGAAATGTTTCCATAATAAATATGGATGTGCTGGCTACAGCTGAAAACAGAATATTTGGTTCATTCTATGTATAACTTCATACACATTTTGATGGTATGATCGTATGATGGCAACACTGGGACAAACAGAGGTTTTGAATAAACATGTTTTTGGGATATTGGATCCCTAAAACATGTAAATTCGTCATAAAAAATTTATAACATTACTTTCTTCTATCAAGGATGGAAGAAAATAAAAATAGGTCTGTTTAGTTGTTTAACTTAAAAACCAATTAACCCATTGTTTAAATTAAAAGAAAGAAAGAAAAATAATAAAATCATAGTTTAATAAACAACTTCAATTTTTCTAAAGACTAAAGACAGAAAACCAACATTTAGAAATGCATAAATAATGCATGTAAATGTAGCAAACAGCCATTTTGAATCTATCATTCACTCCTGTAATTTGGCCTGTGCTTCTCTGTCGCTTTGCTCAACTTAGCTTTTTCTAGCATGCTGAGTTTTGTCCTGATGAAGAATCTCGATAGTAGATTCAAAACGGCTGTTTGCTACCTTTTCATGCATTATTTGTGCATTTCTAAATGTTGGTTTTCTATCTTTATACATTTTTGCAAAAAGGCTTTATTTGCTATTTTGTTTTACAATCTGAAAGTAAAGATACAATTTTCTAAAAGATAAAAACGTAAATTCTTGAATTTATTACAGCGTTTAAATATAAATTTAAGGAAAGCTGGCAATTCTTTAAACTTTTGAGTTACCTTTTACTCATTGATAGGGAACTTATTATAACATTTCATCTTTTGCATTGCAAACAAAAGTTTTTAGGGATTGTTTGGGATCAAACGATTACTGTTATTCATTTATATTTGCTTTGCTGCATTCTTATGTTGTGTGATTGTGATTCGGATATCCGATGATATTTCGGATACTAAAAAATCAGCCGGATATGCTGGATATCGAATATTGGCCGGATATCCGTTGCATCCCTACTTTATATGCATATTAACTTTCTCTTGCAGCTCCACTCCTGTAGAATATAAGTTGAACCAACCATTTTTTAAATAAATGTGACACACAGAAACTATAAATTTTATTTTTTACTGATTCAATGGACAACATGTTTTTTTCTTTTTACATTTTACTTAATATGCTAGATTCTGAATGAACAAAATACATTTCCTTGCTTCCATGAACATTTAAAAACTATGCATCTTTATACCCATTGTATATAAAAATATTGATCATTTAAATTTATGAATCTATAATTTTTTTCCTTACTCTTTTCTCAAAAATTAATTGCATTAAAATAATAGTACTTTTCACAGACTTTTAATTCAACCAATATTGAGATCAAAAACCTTATTTTTTTTTTTTTTTTTTTTTTTTTTTTTTGATTTAATTTTTCATTTCATTAAACATGGAAATTTTGTTGCAATATTCTTCTATGTCATGCAACAAACACTTAAAAATCCAAAAGTAAAGTTTTACTGACTGTTTTTCAAAATAGAGAGTTGAAACAGTCTTTTTAAAATTTTGTTTGTTTTTGTTAGCGTTAGAGGGTACTGCCAGAGGCGGATTACCCATTAGGCTGAGTAGGCTGAAGCCTAGGGGCCCAGAAGAAAAGGGGGCCCGGTGCTAAAATTATTCTTATATAAAGAACAAGAAAATATTCTTTTACACTGGTCGGACATTAATACAAAAGACAAAAGATGTGCGAAATTCTTTGTCGTAATCTTTTATAGTTTAATCATCAATGATTTATGAGTTAATGAAGCAAGTATGTGTTTTAATTTTTTCAGTATATACCACTTTGAAGGAGTGAAAGGGGGCCCTCAGAAAGTCAAGCCTAGGGGCCCAGGTGGTAGTTAATCCGTTTCTGGGTACTGCTCTCTTTCTCTATATCCAAACTAAATAAAATGTACACAAATGAAAATATGAAGCAAAGAAATTTTTTGCATAATTTCTACTTACAATTTTAATAGTGTAACACACTTTCTGAAATTGATAAAATACCATCATCAAAACAATCTTTTTTCCCAACAGACAAAAATTACCAAAATTGAAGAATTTGTTTAAATCATGTAAGTTAAAATATTAGAGGCAGGCATACATTTTAAATGTATACATATACTAATTTTCTAAACATTAGCAATTAATGTTTTTGAAAAAAGTAACAGTTCCATTTTACTGAAATTTTCTTATCTCACTCTATTGATTTTTTTTACTATTCAAAAGATATAATATTATCAACAAATTCTTTTTCAAAAATATATTGCTGAATTGGGTAACTTTGGAACAGAAACTTTAGTAAAAGTACCCCTAAAAATATTGTCTAGGAATTTATTTATAAATAAAACATTTTTTAATAGCTTTTGTTCAAAGTTAGTTAATGAAAAGTGAAATTACATAAAATAAATGATTATCAAATTTATTTTATCATTCCAGTTAATTTTCTGTAAGTTTATTTAAATCTCAAAAAATGTTAACTGTTTATATTTATAAACATAGACTAAAAAATGTTTAAAACAATCCTTTATTGATTAAAACAATAATTACAGGTACAACTAAACAAAAAACAGTTAAAAATAATAAATTTCAATAACACACTAACAAATATAATTTCCATAGATATATCATTGAAAATACAAACAGAATTTAGTAAAATTTACAAATAATTCTGCTAACACAGGTATAAAAGTTTGTTCTTTTAGTGACTATCCATAACTGGAAACCTCAAAACTCAAATTAACAAATAAAAAAAAAGTTTTTAAAATTTTGATTTATTAAAATTTCAATTATTTTTGTTTAATATCTTTAAAGATAATAATTTCATAGCAAATATGTAACAAATTGTAGCGATACATTCACATGGATTAAATCCAGACATGAAAATAATAATAAATTGTAAAAAATATTTTATGTTTTTATATGTTATAAGTGCATATTTACAATTGCATTTAACAAAAACGAAAAGAAAAATAAATTTTTCTTAAAATTTTATATAAAATTTTTATGTATTAAATAATTTTATTTCATTTCATTACACAAATAATTGAATAATAAAATAAAATTTTTCTATAGGAGTTAGTTACATACTTGAACAGTCTTATACTTTTTCATTAGCATAAAAGAAAAGGGAAATAAATGCAAAAGACACTTATACAAGTCTCCATGTTAACAAATAAAACAAATTATTGGTATAATTTACTAAGCAGGATTAATTGAGATAAAAATATATTAAATATGGTGTCTTTTGAACTATGAAATTTTAGAAAATGATGTTTTAGTACTATTTACAACAATTTTTTTGGATTTTTTTACAGTATTCATGTGATCACATTTGTGTGTAAATGCTAATGGTTTAGAATTAAATAGTTAAACATTCAAATAACAATTGTATTATAATGTTGTTATTCATGAACATGAACCAGTAAACAAATGCAGTACTTCTGTTGTTGTATTATTGTAAATCCATATAGCATTAAATCTATATTATATGTTTTATCTGACATTCTTTCTCTTAATTATTTCATTGTCAAAAAGCCAATCTATAGAAATTGTCTGCGTTTACTGATAGATACCGATGTAACAAGATTTGTGTTTGCACTTAAAAGTTTATTTGATTTAAGCTTATTCTATATTCATCAAAAAATAAAATAAGGTAAAAATAAACAAAATAAGTTAATTTATTTAAGCATTCAATTTAGGAAACAGACAAAAAATATCACATTGATTTTTGGAGAGCAACATTTACTCAAATAATAGATTTCATTTTGTCATTTTTTTTTTTTTTTAATTTGGCATAAATGCAACTTTTTTACATGAACAACAAATATCCAATATTTCTTGTTATTAATTATATTTTTAATATTGAATATATAATTAGATTTATAAATGTTTAAATTTCAATCTAACAACAAAGTTGCACACCAGAAACACTCTTAGTTAATATTTTCCATTCTAGCATAAATCATATAAATAAACAATCATAATTCATTAAATTACAAAATCATAACAAATGTGTTAAAAATCAAGAATAACAAAAATATCAGATTTTTTTTACATACAGTTGAACCCCGTTATAACGAACTTCAAGGGACCGAAGTTTTTGCTTGCTATATCTGATGGTTTGCTATAACCGAACCGTTAAAAAGTGTTTTGAAGTTTACAAAATATGTATATAATTACCTGATACCTATAAGATCAATAATGATGTATTAAGAAAAAAAAAAAAAAAAAACGTAAATTCTATTAGATATGATCATTAATGAATTACATTGATTAAAATTGATTACATTAAACTGGTACAATACTAAATAAATTAACTAAAAAGACAAATAAGAATACAGTAAAGCACCGATTATCTAAACATTCGAGACCAACCCTAGTTCGGAATATGTTAGGATAAATGAGCAAACAACTTAAGGACTGATCCTGACTATACTAAAATCTTTACATTTTATCCAAGCTTAGGATGACTAACACTAATTATTGGTGCATTAAAAATCATTTTATTTTTATTTTGTTTGTTTACTTTTTTATTATTTAAATTTTCCGTTTTTTTTCATCGTCTTGTGAACTTCAGAGAGTATAATTTAAGGAAAAAAGCTTTTGATTATTGCTTGTTTCAAAAGAAACGTTCTTTTCAATGCTGTCATATCTCGAATTATTCTTAAATACATTAATTAAATAAGTCAGCTTAAATGCGTTACTGAAATGCTATGGCAGGAGTAAAGGAAAATAACCGAAGGGTGGGCGTGATCACACCTGCAGAATGGTTACCATAAAAGAGAAAGAATGCAGGTCTTAATACTCTTTAATAGAAAGACTTATAGTTAATTTGCACCTTGTTTTACTAGCTGGCATGCATTTTCTTATAAAATTAGAGTTGAAATTTTTTTTCTCAGCAGCAGAAAAGTAAAAAGAGAAAGAAAAAAAATCATGGTCGACTAGAAAAAAATTTTGTTATAACTGATTCTTAAGATTCCGGAGGTTCGCTATAAAAGGATAAAATAGCATTAAATACAATAGGAAAACGGAGGGACCAAAATTTTCATTTGTCATATCCGGGAGTTCGTTATAAACCGGGTTCGCTATGATGGTGTTTGACTGTATATACTTTACGTATTATTCTTCATTAATCTAAAAAATTAGTACCAATTTTCATAAATTTACATCAAAATTTGTCAGATCATCAAATCAAATCATCATGTACAACAGAAATTTTAGATATAAATAATTCCTAATGCTTCCCCCCCCCCTTCTTTTAATTTATTTTCTGAATAACACAATTTAGCTTTACTCTGGATACTATTAAATATGCTCTTCTTATCAAAAATAAATAGTGAAATAACAACAGAATTATACATAAAGTGGGCTCTCGTTAATCTGAACTCGGCGGAACCACAAGAAATGTTTGAATTATGGAAAGTACAAGAGGAAAACGTGTTTAAAGGGGTACTATTACAAAGAAATTAATGTTATTGTATTTTTAAAATACATTTCGGCTGTGTTATCATTAGTATACGACTTAATATTAAATTGTAAGATATAAATACATAAACTAATTAAGAAATTAGGAACAAGCAAGATCTGATTACTAACTCTTATCAGAAAACTTTGCAAAAAAATTCGCTTTGTTAAAATGCCTTTTTCATTCAAAATTGCTGCCATGAATGAATGGAAAAAATTATTTCTTTTTACTGGTGGAAGAATGCCTCATTGATAATCAGACTCTGGGAACAAGCACAAATGAAAATGGGGTGGAAATGTCATTCATGGACAGACGGGACACTAAAAAAGCAGATATCAAATGCAAGAGATTATATGTATACTTGTTCAGAACAATTCTCGCAAAAATGAAAGAAAAAGGTTATTTCAAGGATCTGAAGTCTGGGAAAAAATAAGGAAAAATGAAAAAATTGAAATCTCGTTAGTTCGAATTAAACGAAGTCACTTTTTTAACTTTATTCTGCTATTGAAAATTTCGGGACTTTACGTTTAGCTCAAATTACGCGAAGATTCGATTTATCTGATTTCGAATTAACAAGATCCGACTGTATTCTGATTCTTCAAATGCTCATAAAATCAATAAGATCTTAACTCATTCTTTAACTTTAAATAGCAAATGTTATAGAATAAGCCTTAAATATAAGTTCATTAAAATATATATTGCTGTTTATTCCTAATTTATAAAAATATTATGAGATTTGGCAGTAAAATCAAACAACGAAATACAATTTCAGAAGAATTAAACTGCATCTTTATAAAGAGAAGGGCTAATATGATACTATCTTACAAGTTAGAAAAATATTTTTTATGATCATGATGTTAAGTAGACATTCAACAAGATCAGTTCTAAGTTTTTTAGGTAATTTGATAATACAAAATCCTTTTTGTATTTCTTTATATAAGGAAGAAAAAAACAAAACTGATAAATAAAACTGAAATATTAACAGGTAATAAATAATGTCTAAGAGTATGTAATATAAAATACTCAAAAACTGATGTATAAAACATGATGGTATATTTAAATCACATAATATCAATATTCACTGTTATCTCACAATGAACATAAAAATTCTAATATTAATACGCTTGGCTGAATAAAAAGTATCCTTATCAACACTGTTAGGTACTTCTAGATTCTGATATGGACTTTCTTCAGCTTTTTCAGAAAACCTAAACTGGTCTACATTGGGCTTGATATCCATATCATTATAAGGTCCTTTCAGTATCAGATATTTTAAATTGATAGGGCTAAACATATAAGGAAAAAAGAGAACTTCAATAACATAGATACTTAGGGTTTGTAAATATCACAATATTTTAAAAAATATGAAAAACATGATATTTTGATTTATATCATATACCATTTATATATTCAATTATTTTCAAAACAGTCAACTTATTTATTATTATAAATATTTTGAAACTTAATATAAATAATAAAACTAAAACATATTGATTTAACACAAAAGAAGAATGTTCTTTATGTCTTTTTCACTTATGAAACAAAACTGAAGATCAAAGAATTGAAAATGAAACAAATGACTTTTTACACTCATCCAAAAATTAATTTTAAGATTTAATATAAATGAAGAAAATTTTATATTTTATACAGCAGAATTTTAAATACAATTTTTTTAACTGAGAAATTTTAACATAAATATAGGCTTACCTACTCTTTTTTTTTTTTTTTTTTTTTTTTTTTTTTTCACTAACCTGCAATGCAGTTTAAATTGAATGTAAACAAAATTAGAAATTTTTTTCCTAATGAAGCAGTAAATAAACTTATTGTTCAAATCATTTTATCTTAAAATTGCTTTACCATCCGTTAATATTATCCCATGTAATCATCGTTTCTATATTTAAAAAATCATGTTCAAACATAAAATTTGATTTTTTTTTTTTTTTTTTTTAGTCAAGGGGAAAAAAAAAAGTCATGTTTAGAGGCATTTTTTAAAAAAATCTACAATATAATACACAGGATAAAAGCTTATAAATTCATTTACAATTGTTTTAATAGAACATATCATTCACAAAATTTAAAAAATAAATATGAAATATATAAATATACAGTATATGATCCATTATCCGGCGTCCCGGTATCCAGAACGCTCCAAAAACCGGAATGAAATCGGTAACTTTTTTTCAGCGATCCCGCAGACGCGCTATAGTGCGTAAATTATGCAAAAAATCGGCGACGGATGCAAAAAAAATAGCTCTAACGCGTCCCTTGGAACGCGTAATTTCGTCAAAGGATCGCGAGAAAACGGCGAATTTCATTAAAAATCACTAAATAACGACTAATTTTCGGCAATTTTTGTCAAAAGATTCGCGAGAAAATGGGTAATTTCGTCACAAAATCCCCAAAAACAACAATTTCCCAAAAAGATCGTGAAAAAATAACAAATATAGTCCAAAAAATCGCAATAAAACGGCAAATTTTGTCAAAAGATTCGCGAAAAACGGCAAATTTCAACAAAAGATCGCGAAAAACGTTAACTTTCTTCAAAAGATCGCGATTAAAGGCAAATTTCTTCAAAAGATCAAGAAAAAATAACAGCAAATTTTGTCAAAAAATCCCGAAAAACGGCAGATTTCGTCAAAAAATCGTTGAAAAACGGCAAAATTCGCTAAAAGTCAAGAAATAACGACTAATTTTCGACAAATATTGTCAAAAGATTCGCGAGAAAATGTTTAATTTCGTCACAAAATCCCCAAAGAAGGCAGATTTCCACCAAAAGATTCCAAAAAGAAAAAAAAAACAAATATAGTCCAAAAAATCGCGATAAAACGGCAAATTTTGACAAAAGAAACTTTCTTCAAAAGATCGCGATTAAAGGCAAATTTCTTCAAAAGATCAAGAAAAAATAACAGCAAATTTTGTCAAAAAATCCCGAAAAACGGCAGATTTCGTCAAAAAATCGTTGAAAAACGGCAAAATTCGCTAAAAGTCAAGAAATAACGACTAATTTTCGACAAATATTGTCAAAAGATTTGCGAGAAAATGTTTAATTTCGTCACAAAATCCCCAAAGAAGGCAGATTTCCACCAAAAGATTCCAAAAAGAAAAAAAAAACAAATATAGTCCAAAAAATCGCGATAAAACGGCAAATTTTGACAAAAGAATCGCGAAAAACGGCAAATTTCAACAAACGATTGCGAAAAACGGCAATTTTCATCAAAAAATCGCGATAAATGGCAAATTTCTTCAAAATATCATGAAAAAAAAATGCCCATCCTGAAGCAGAATTCTTAGAAATGGATAATGTGTTTGCAGTTTTTTTGCCTCCAAACTGTACATCACTTCTCCAACCATTGAATCAAGAGATTCTGAGATCTTTAAAAACTCACTACAAAAAAAAAAAAAAAAAAAAAAAATTGTTCACAGAGTGCAACAAAGGAATTGGGATAAAAAATTTCCAGAGAAGCTTCACAATCAAAGATGCTGTCATGTGTGGCCCTCTGCATTATTTTTCAATGACGAAAATGAGCCGGAGTTTGAAGGCTTCAAGATTTCGAAAGAGAAGCAAATTATTGCTGATCTGTTGGCATATGCCAAAGGCTTTAATTGTCCAGAAGCTAAAATGCTAAATTGTTTAGAAGCCGATGAAAACATTCCTGTCACTAATCACTTGACTGACAGTGAGATTTATGAAATGATGACAAACAATACATCTGATGAAAGTGATGATGAGAAGGACAACCAGCAGAATGAAGCAGTTAATAAGGTATCAAATGAAAAATTAATATTTTATACCGAACAATTAATTTCAGGCATGCAACAGAGGAGCTACTTCCACGAGCAGGAAATCATGTCTCTGTACAAAATACAAGAACAATTAGGGTAAGAGACACACTATAAGCAAAAGACTATCTTAGAAATGTTTGCATAAACCCCAATCAAAAGATTGTGTTTCAAAATCTCAAAATTAAATTTCATAAATATGTATATTTTTTTCATTTATTATATTTTTTTATTTTGTGTAAATTAATCAATAAATTAAGATATTTACATGTATTAGTATTCATATTTACCTATTTATGAAATTATTTCATGCATTTCTTATACTTACGGTAAAGTGTTCCGAATTATGGTAAAACCTCTTATCTAGAATGCCCTGGGTCCCAAGCATTCTGGATAATGGATCCTATACTGTACCATGGTATTTTGAAAATAAATACTGGATATATATCATCATATATTAAGATATATATCCCCAAACAGTGTAATTTAATAACCAAAATCCCAAATACTAGATAGAATGGGCTAACAATTTAAAACTAACATTTATTATAAAGAACAAATAGATGTATGAGGCAATAAAATTCTCTAAAAATGAAATGATAAAAATGGATAGTTTTGAAAATACAAAGTATATTAATTTAAATACCCCCCCCCCCCCCCATTTAAAAAAAAAAGCTATGTATGCTTTTTTTTTTTTTTTTTTTTTTTACAGTTTTCAATAATAATTAAGAGTGAAGTAGGTGCTGACCAGGGTTGGCAAGTTTCTTCCGCAGTGGAAAAAACCGGTCGGAAGAAATAGATTTCTTCCAAGTGGAGGAAACTGTTTTTCTTTAATAATTTACCATTATTTTCAAATTTGTAAGATATAATAAATATCTTCTTACATAAATTAATTTTACTGGACCAAAACAAATTTATTTAAGTATATATGCTAAATTAATAATTACATCTGTTTTTTAGCCAAGATCACACAGAGAGAGATCCCTAATCATCTAGAGATTTTCAACCATTGGCTAAATAAAAATAAATTTTATCCAAAGTACACAAAATCAATTAAATGTTATCCATTTCAATTTAACCACCATATTTTTTGATTATTTAAAATTCTGAAACTAGTGGTAAATAGTAGATTCTTTATTAATAGTAGAATGAGCCCATTTAAATAAAAGTTTTTAATTTACATAAATTTTATTAATGTACATAATGTATAATAATTACTGTATTAAATAGAGATTGGCCGAAAATGCAGTTTCGTTTTCCACCCAAAATCCGAATTTTGCCAAAAACATGAGTGAAAATTCAGCCAGACCAAAATACTCAGTATTCCAAAAATCTTGTTTCTGTCTTTAGAATTTTTTAACATTAGTCATTAATTTGAACTCTATCGGCTCAAATGAATGTATTGCAATGAGCTTCATTGTTTATAATTATCATTCATCTCATATAAAATGTTTAGTTTAAATTGCATTAGTGTTTCAAATATTCTTTGAGAAAGTTCTAGAATAACAAATGATCATTTACAAAAATCATTGTACAATAAAAATCAAGGTGTGTATATCTAAAACTAAAATATTTTTTAATTAAATGAAATTCGTATAATTAGAAAATCTTTCTGTGTCACGGATAAATTAATTGCATATTATTGTATAAGAAAATAAAACATTTAGATAATTAAGATGTACATAATTAATGAATACTATACATATAATTAATTTACAATTATATATATATTTATATATGTATTAATTACTTTAAAACATACAATTTAATTATTTAAAATTATTTTTGGATGTTATAGTTTTCAGTTAAAAAGTAGGAAGGTCACCTAAATTTAATTTTGGCCTTAAAAACCTGTTCCAATTGATCCTCAGTATTAAAAAAGAATCATTAAAATCCTTATTTTTCTTAGTACAATGTAACTTAGTATAGCAGTAAGCTTACCAGTAGGATGCTGCAATCAATTTTTCAACTTAAATTGGATGAAAGCAAAAAATGAAGATTTTTTCAAGTCCTACACTTTTAGGATATTTTAAAAAACATTTCGACATACCTATAGATATTTTTAGAACACTAATCTTTTAAAATCAACATTGAGATATTCATGCTAGATGTTAGTATAATTACAAATTTATTTATTTACTGCGTTGCACAGTTTAAAATAATGCACTTTTATATAAAAATATATTTTTATGTGAAAAAAAAAATTGTAGGTATTTTTTTATTTTGATATAAATGGAGCAATTAATTAAAAAAAAAAAAACATTCCTCTACATCCAGGTTAGCAAAAATCCATCACCTGAAAATGTCTGCTGAACCTGAAGTTTGTTATAAAAAAAATAGCTTACCTTTGCAAAAATAATATTTTTAATAATAATTAAATTTTCCAATTTAGATTTCATGTAATTATACTTTAATTCGTTTATATAGTTAATATACCTTGATACACACCTTGTTAATATAACTTTACCAACATTTTGGTTTCTAGTGGTTTCTTCAATTTCTTCCAGTTTTTTCCATTTCTTCCAGTTTCTTCCGGTTTTTTCCAGTTTCCTCCACTGTCCAGGAAGAAATAGGTTTCTTCCGGAAGAAACCCAACCCTGGTGCTGACCTGATTAAAGACCCCCTTTTTAGACATTTTAAAGTGAATTTAAACTAACAATTTTATTAGTAAAATGTGTGGAAGCACATTTTATTAATAAAATTTTCATTTCCATTTGTCTCACATATTAATGATTTTTTTCTTCTTACCTCCTTAAAAATAAATAAATAAATAAATAATGCATTTATTATTAATGAAATAACAACTATGCAATATAAATGTATGCAGTTTTTTTAGACATACATACCTTATCAACTTAGATTTGACAGCCAATTGATAACATACATTTTTATTAACATCAGCATGACAATAAGCTCGTATCATCCATTGGTTTTCAAATGCACTAAATTTAGATGTTTCAAAAATAATATTTTTATTTTCAGTCTTAACCTGTTTCAATTGTAGATCTGTGAAATAAAGAACAAAAATAAACAAGAAATATAACTTAAACAATTTTAGAAACTTTTAACCAAAATATTTAATATGATTTTAAATAATGTTGCTATTGGAATAATTGTTGTCTTGGTTACTTTATTACATATGTATACGAACATACATGTTGCTTACAAATGAGTTTGCTAACTAGGAATGCCAGGCTGTTTAAATTTACATTGTTTTTGTATTTCAGAAAGGGGTATAGACATAGCTGCCAACATCTTCCACTTTTTTGGCTCAGAAAAAGTTTATAGAAAATTTTACCATTTGAAATCACTGTAATCTGCCGATTAAATAAGTCAAAAATTTCTATTAAATTTTTCTGGACTAAAAAATCTGAAAAATTGGCAGCTATGGGTATAGAGAACCAATGTGGCTCCCAGGAATAAAGTTGTTTCCCATATACAGTCGGCTCTCATTAATTCGAACTCGTCGGGACCACAAGAAATGTTCGAATTATCCAAAGTTCGAATTATGGAAAATAGAAATGAAAACATGCTTAATATGGTACTATTACAAAAGAATTAATGTTATAGTGTTTTTTTAATTTGTTTAGTTTGTTATCATTAAAATATGACTTAATATTAACTTAGAATGTATAAATAAATAAACTAATTAAAAGATTAGAAACAAGTACAATGGAAGAAAAATTTAAAGTGTCAGTGATGGACAGACGGGACACTAAGAAAGTGGATATCAAATACATTAGATTATATGTATACTCAGTGGCGCCGACTTCCGGGTCTGCGGGTCTGCCGCGCAGACCCTGAAAAATATCTGCAGACCTTGCAATATCTTGGCAGACCCTGAAAAATGCAGGCATGAGATTTTTTCGCGGTTGAGCGATTTTACGATTTTTTGCGGGACTAATTTGTTCCGAAAAAAAAATCGATCTTCAATCCGAAAATTCGGACATAAGACCGCGAAAAAACTCAAAATTCGTCAAAACATTGGGTAATAAACATGAAGCTAATTTCATCAAAAGATCGTGGGAAAACGTCAATTTCGTCAAAAGGTTGCGAAAAAACATCAATTTTGTGGAAGGATCGTGAAAAAATACATGAAAATCGTCAAAAGATCTTTGAAAATTTCATCAAAAAGTAGTTTGAAAAACGAGCATTATGTTCACGAATCACAGAGAAAATGCTAATTATGTTCTAAGATAGTGGGGCAAAACGCAAAATCTGTCAAAGAATCAAGAGAAAAAAGTGGATTTTCACCAAAGATCGCAGAAAAATATGAATTTTTCAAATAATAGCGGGAAAAATGAATTCTTAAAAAAAAAGAAAAAAAATCCGCAGGAAAAAACCCCCCGCAAAATCGGCCGAATTTTTCAAAAAGTCTCGAGAAAATAGTGAATTTTGGCCAAAGATCGCGCAAAAGACTAAAGATAGTAGGAAAAAAGCGAATTCTGTCAAAGAATCGTGAGAAAAACGCGAATTTCGGCAAAAGGTTGCGAGGAAAACGCAAATTTCGTCTAAAGATCGCGAGAAAAACGCAAATTTTAGCAAAAGATCAGAGGAAAATTGCGAATTCTAGCAAAAAAACCTCAGAAAAATCCCAAATTTTGGAAAAAATCGCGGAAAAGACGCAAATTTCGTTAAAAAATAGCGGAAAAACGCGAAGACAAGCGGAAAAAACTAATTTCGTTCAAAAATAGCAGAGAAAAAAGTATTTTTCTTTCAAAAAAACTTGGGGCAAATGCAAATTTTGGAAAAAGATCGCGAGAAAAACGTAAGTTGTGGCAAAAGATCGCGGAAAAATTCGAATTTTGGCAAAAGTGCACTTTTGGCAAAAGACACTAATTTCGTCAAAAAAATGGCAGAAAAAACGCTAAGAATCGCGAAAAAAACTCAAAGGTCACTCAAAGATAGAAGGGAAAAAACAAATTTTATCAAAGAATTGTGGGGAAAACACGAATTTAGGCAAGGGTTGCGAGGAAAAATGCAAATTTCGACTGAAGATCGCGAGAAAAACGCAAATTTAGGCAAAAGATCAGAGAAAAATCGCGAATTTTAACAATAAACCTCAGGAAAATGGCAAATTTTGGCAAAAATTGCAGAAAAGATGGATCGTTAAAAAAAAGCGGGGAAACGCAAAGAATAGCGGAAAAAACTCTAATTTCGTTCAAAGATAGCAGAGAAAAAGCTATTTCTCTTTCAAAAAATCTTGGGGGAAACGCAAATTTCGGAAAAAGATAGCGAAAAAAACGTAAATTGCGGCAAAAGATCACGGAAAAATTCGAATTTCGGCAAAAGATTAAGGAAAAAGATACTAATTTCTTCAAAAAATAGCAGGATAAACGCAAAGAATCGCGAAAAAAACTCAAATTTTCGTTCAAAGATAGGAGTGAAAAAAGAAATTTTATCAAAGAATCGTGGAAAAAGCACGAATTTCGGCAAAAGGTTGCGAGGAAAATGCAAATTTCGTCTTAAGATCACGATAAAAATGTAAATTTTGGCAAAAGATCGCGAGAAAAACGCAAATTTCGGCAAAAGATCAAAGGAAAATCGCGAATTTTAGCAAGAAACCCCAGAAAAATCGCAAATTTTGGCAAAAGATCGCGGATAAGACGCAAATTTCGTCAAAAAATTGCTGGAAAACGTAAAAAATAAGAGAAAATTTCTAATTTCGTTTAATAATAGCAAAGAAAAAGAAATTTCTCTCAGAAAATCTTGGGGAAAATGCGAATTTCGGAAAAAGATCACGAGAAAAACGTAAATAGCGGCAAAGGATCGCGAAAAAATTCGAATTTCGGCAATAAATTGAAAAAGACGCGAATTTCATCAAAAAATAGCAGGGAAAGCGCAAAAAATCGTGGGAAAAACGCGAGTTTCGACCAAGCATCGCGAAAAAACGGTAATTTCGGCAAAAGATCGCGGGGAGTATGCAAATTTCGGCAAAAGATCGCTAGAAAATGCAAATTTCGGCAAAAAATCACCAGAAAAACGCAAATTTTGGCAAAAGATCTTGAAAAAAAATCGCGATTGGCTTGCCATAATTATTAACTGATATTTTGAGTAAAACATGAGAAAATGTGCACTGCACAACTAGGAAAGATTGCTGTGTAAAAAAACATTAAATCAGAATCATGGACTCAAAATAGAAACTTTCAGTTTAAAATTACGGATAGTATTTGCATAAATTGTTGATCCAGGGGCGATTCCGAAAATTCAAGGCATCCTCTTCCGAAAATTTGATATTGGGTTATCAGTTGCTAACTTGTACGGTTTTGCGCGCGGAAAAACAATTACGTAGAAATGCAAATTTCGTGAAAGGATCGCCGGAATAGCCTACATTTCGTCAATATTTCGTTGAAAAACGACGATTTCGTCAATCTTTTTGTAATGGAACTTTGTCAAAAAATCGATAAAAAGCGCAAATTTCCTGTGCGGATCGCGGAAAAAACGGCAATTTCACCAAATATCGCAGATAAAACGCTGATTTCTTCTGAAGACCGCGGGAAAACCCCGATTTCGTCTAAAGATAGCGGATATAACGTCGATTTCGTTAAAAGATCGCGGGAAAAAACGCCGTTTTCGATAAAAGATCGCTTAAAAATATTTTGTCAAAAGAATATTTGAAAAAATACGCCGACTTCATCAAAAGATCATGGAAAAAACGCCGATTTCATCAAAAGATCGCGGGAATAAAACGCCGTTTTCGAGAAAAAATCGCGTAAAAATGCAAATTTTGTCTAAAGATCGTCGAAAAAACGATGATTTCACTTAAAAAAAAAAACATGGGAAAACGCCGATTTCATCAAAAGATCGCCGAAAAACCGCCGATTTTGCTAAAATATTGCTGATTTCGTCTGAAGATATCGATAAAACACCGATTTTGTCCGCTGGATGGGGGGGGAGGACCCCCCCCCCCCCCCGCCGATTTCCGAAAAAAAAATTTCATCCAGAATCACCCCTGCTTTTTTTTTGCATTTTTATTCATTATTACATTGATTATCGGCGAATCAAATCAGTTGACTGTCACATATGTATTGTGATCAAGGGTGCAAGTTTTCCGTCCAACAGGACGGAATTTTGCCTTTTTAAAATTCTTGAGGACAAAAAAAGAGTGAAAAAAATCTCAGAAGACGAAAAAAAAGTGTTTTTGATTTTTCAGGATTCACATGAAAATGTTTAAGAATCGGACTTAAAAGAATTCCACTTTTTGGCAGACCCAGCTTTGGGACCAAAGTCGGCTCCTATGTGTATACTTGTTCGGAACAATTTTCACGAAAATCAGAGCAAGAAAGTTATTCAAATAATCTGAAATCCATGAAAAAGAAAAGAAAAATGAAAAATCGAAATTCTCGTTAGTTCGAATTAAATGAAGTCGAGAGAAAATAAGTTCGAATTAATGAAAATTTTTAACGTTATTCTGCCATTGAAAATTTCGGGACTTTATGTTTAGTTCGAATTAAGCGAAGATTCGAATTATCCGATTTCGAACTAACGAGAGTTGACTGTATGAGTTTACATAAAAATAGAAGATCTCGGGTGGGATTTTAGAAGGCATTAACAATGTTCATTAAATTTGTTTGTCTTCACTCCATGTAGTTCCCATAGGGTACATTTTTTCAAACTTTTCATATATGCAAATTAAGATATAGACTTGGTGTACAGAAAGCTGTAAAGCTTGTATTTTGTTATAAAATGCTAAGAGGCTATAAGGACATAGATTTGTAAAATGTACTAATATTTGTACAAATTACATTACAAGACAATTAAAATTTGTAAGAGTTTTTTTTTTTTATCAAAATAATTAGAATTTTTAAGTGTGGAAAATGGTTATTTATAATTTTTTGTTTTCATTTGGTTTAAATAAAAATTTGTACACTAATATCCATTAAGATAAATATAATAAATATTGTAATGTACATTCTCATAATAGTTATAATAATTTTTTAACTTAGTAATGATAAATGTACAATAATATCTTTAAAATTTTGAATTCTTGAAGGTGGAAAACGCAGATGAAAGTTTTCTGAGCTTTGTAAGTTCATTAAAACCAACTATTTTCATATACAGTCGACCTCGTTAGCATGAACTTCAAGGGGAATCAAAATTTTGTTCATGTTGCCAGTAATTCATGTTATCAGTATCAAATTTTTGTATTCATCTTTATAGGAGACTGTGAAAACAAGTCATATTAAAAGTAATTCACATTAAGTGTGTTCATGTTAACGAGGTTTGATATTAGTATTCTTTTACTCACTCAGAATATACACACTTAAAAATGTATATCTAATTATACATATCAGGTGGAAAAAAATAGTGAAAATAGTGGATTGGGAAAAAAAAAAAAAAAAAAAAAAGGAAAAAAATAGTGAATATTATTATATGGAATTATCGTATTTAATACCCAGAAAAGTTTTACCTTTGGGAAAATGAAAACTTAGTAGATAAATTTTCATAAAATGACAAAAACAGCCAAACTAATAAGTCTTCTTTTATAGAAAAACCATGGTATATACAGGTAAAAACCATCAGACAGTAAATACCATCCAACCTTGCTAAGGGTATAAAACAATGCTAGTGTCAACTCTAGTTCAAATAGCTTATGGAATTGGTAAAACAAAACAACTTTACTTAGTAAAAAACAAATTCATTATAAAACAAAATTTGCAAATAACCAATTTAAGTATTTAAAAGTCTTCATTTTTATTTCATGAATAATCAAAACTCATGAATGTTAGGGATTATTGTACATAGATTATTAATTTCTGAGCTCAAAATGTTTATTTAATAAGCTTTCTATTTTAATCATATGTGACAATCTATTTCAGTTTTAAAAAAAAGTTTTAATTTTAATTAACATGTGAGGACTCACATATTTTGAAATATTAAATTTCTTGGAGAGCTGAAATTGTCTCCCTACCCCTAGTCATTTCCAAATGGTACGTCTGGAAAATTCATCAACACAAGTCTTAAAAACTGCTATACTGAATTCTAATCTAACAATCTAAACATAATTGACATACCAGTATATGAAACTTTTTCAACCGATAATAAATCCATTATTTTACTGTACATATCATATCCAGATTTTTGCTGTTGATCAAGAGTTTCCAAAGATTTCAAAATTTCATATCCATTAGCCGAAAGTTGTGTACACTGACGTTCATGGGCTATTCTTTCCATTTCAGGACCACGCCAATGGCAACCTATTATAAAATTTGAACACGTAGAAGGCCTGAAAATGAAAAACATCTAATAAATTAAGTTGCAAATTTAATTTAGCAGTAATTTTAAAATACTAAAATACTTTCTGAGTATTCTAGTTCAAAATTAGAGAAAATAAATGATATTAAAAACATATTCTCAATTCTTTGGTATTGTAAGGGTCATCAAAGTTAGACTTCTAGGGCCAATATTACATTAAAAGATATGTATTTTCAACCTTGGGAATAACAATGAAAAAGGGTTGTAAAAGGTTGAATTTCATTTCAAACCAGTTAATTTGAATGGCAAAAAAAAATATAAATTTGTACCTAAATATAACTGTATTATTTCACTTTAATAAAAATCATAACTTTTTTTTTTGAATAAACAATTCACATAAAGGTTGCTTTCATTTATACCTTTTAAGCACGAACTTTTCAAAACTTCCCAGTTTGATTTTAAATTTATTACTTTTTAAGTTTTAAAATTATTTCATTTCAAAGGGAAAGAATTTTCTACAGCACCATTATTTCAATTGTAACCCTTTGCTTTAGGTCACAAAGCTAATTATTATGTAAATTAAAAGTTCTCAAAAGTGCTTTAAAAAATACACATGTTTCCAATAATAATAATAACATTAATAATAATTGACTGAAAAAGAAATTTAGAATGATTGCAGTCACTATATGCAATATATGTATATTAATTTTATGTGAACTATTTGCAAGGAAATTATTTCTCTTTTTCACTACATTAGGAGATTGTCTCTACACACAAAGGAATTTGTTTTGAGCTGAGGCAGATGGGAGAGAAGGGGGGGGGGGGGATTGAGCATAGGGATAGGCTAAAGCAGTGGCGCCGACTTCCGGGTCTGCGGGTCTGCCGCGCAGACCCTGAAAAATATCTGCAGACCTTGCAATATCTTGGCAGATCCTGCAAAATGCAGGCATGAGATTCTTTTGCCGATCAGCGATTTTCCTATTTCTAATCTTTTGCCGCTTCTCGCGGTAGTAAATTGTTCCGAAATTTAAAAATCGATCATCAATCCGAAAATTCAGGAATAAGATCGCGAAAAAGCTCAAATTTTGTCAAAACATTGGGTAATAAACGTGAACAGTGACAAAAAAAAGCGGGAAAAAAGCTAATTTCATCAAAAGATTGTGAAAAAACGCCAATTTTCCCCCAAAAACGTAAATTTTGTGAAAGGATCGTTAAAAAAAACATGAAAATCATCAAAAGGTCTGAAATTTTCGTCAAAAAGTAGCGTGAAAAACGTCTTTGAATTCTGTCAAAGACTAGAGATAAAAACAGGGATTTTCGCAAAAGATCGCAGAAAAATACGAATTTTGCAAATAATACCGGTTAAAACGCGGATTCTTTCAAAAAATCGCAGAAAAAACACAAAATCTGTCATAAAATTCGCGGCAAAAAGTCGTGAATTTTGGGCCAAATATCTCGCAAAAAAGCGAATTTCGTTCAAAGATAGTAGGAAAAAAGCAAATTCTATCAAAGAATCATGGGGAAAACCCGAATTTCAGCAAAAGATTGTTAGGAAAATTGCAAATTTCGGCAAAAGAACAGAGGTAAATCACGAAGTCAGAAAAATCGCAAATTTTGGCAAAACATTGCGGGAAAAAAAGCATATTTCGGCAAAAAAATAGCGGGAAAAAAAGCATATTTCGGCAAAAAAATAGCGAGAAAAACACTAATTTCGTTCAAAGAAAGAGAGAAAAAGCAATTTTTCTGCCAAAACATCAAATGCAAATTTCGGAAAGAGATCGAGAGAAAAACGTAAATTGCGGCAAAAAATAGCAAAAAAATTCGAATTTTGGCCAAACAAAAAAAAAATCACGGAAAAAGATGCAAATTTCGTCAAAAATAGTTGTAAAAACGCAAAGAATCGCAGAATAAATTCAAATTTCATTCAAAGATAGCAAAGAAAAAACAAATTCTGTCAAAGAATCGTGGGGAAAATGCGAGTTTCGGCGAAGTAATGCGGAAAAAACGCTAATATTAGCAAAAAGTCGTAGGAAAGAATCAAATTTCGACAAAAGATCGGGAGAAAATACAAATTTTGGAGAAAGGTCGCCAAAAAATGCAAATTTCGGAGAAAAATCACAGAAAAAAATGCAAATTTTGGCAAAATATCGCAAAAAAGAAAAAACGCGATTAGCTTGCAGTATTTATTAACTGATATTGTGAGTAAAGTATGGGAACATGTGAATTGCACAACTACACTGTAAAACATTTGAGTAACATTACACCATAAAACTGGTGGCAGCTTTGCTGCCTCCAGTTTTATGGTGTATCCTTGTTTCCTCCAATTTTATGGAGTAATTAAACCGATATAACCGGTGTAACATTGCAATGTTACACCAGTAATATCGGTTAAAATACTCCTTAAAATTGAAGGAAGCTAGGTTACACCTAGGGATTACAATCCCGGGATCCCGCATCCCGGGATCCCGGTGTATTTTTAATCCTGAAAATCCCGGGATTTGTCAGAAAAAAATTCCGGGATTTACAGGATTGTCTGTTTTTTTACTGGAATAATATTCAGCTGAAATTTAAAAAGATATTTATAAAATTTCGCTTTTGGTTGGGAAAAAATCAATTTTTATGAAGTTTATGCATGATTGAAAAAGAATATATACCTTAAATATTTTTACATACATTTATAAGCGATTAAATCATTTACAGTGGAAATCTTTTGACTTGCAAATAGATGTTACACACACAGTTATTAGGCAGAAAAAATGAAATCATTTTTTATCTCGATTTCACTGTGTATGTAGAAATTTTATTCACTTCGTAGGTCATTTTTGAATTAGATTTTACTGATAAGCGTCGCATTTGTGTATGATTGTCATTATGTGCTAACTTCTTAGCTTTTCGTGTATTCATATTTACTTTGCTTTAAAGATGTCAAATGAAAAGGATTCCATAGCTCATCGGAAAGACAATGATACATCTTCAGTATGGTATTACTATTATATGGTAGTATGGTACGTCATTTTGACGTACCATTATTATGGTACGTCAAAAGATGGAAAAAGCGCTAAATGTAAAAGTGTAGCGCAGTGCTTGAAACATTAGATGGATCGACTAAGGGATTGCATACACGACACATACGACACTATACATACGACACTAAATTTTAGAAAGAATTTATTACATACTCTTTTCCTTCCAAAAGTCAAGATTACACAGAAGATAAATTGCCTTCTAAAAATTGAAAATAGAAGACTTATAATGATTTGTCAAAATCTGTAGTATCAGTTAGAAATCGTGTAGTGAATTACAGTTTCATTATAAAGGTGTTAATTACAAGAGATGTACAAATTTTTTAAACTTCGGGGAAAAATAGTTTGACTTTTGACGAATGGACATCTATTGCAAACAAAGGATTTATGAATATTAATGTTCATTCAAGAAGTGTAAATTTAAACAAATTCTGTAATTTAGGGCTTATGCGCATACATGGATCTTTCACTGAAAAAAAGTGTATTGAAATGCTGACAATGAGCGTCTAAAACAGTATGACATTTCAATCAAAAAAGACGTTGTTGCTAATCGTAACTGATGGACCAAATGTAATGCTGAAAGTCGGAAAAGAAATTGAAGCTGATGAGCAGCTTTGTTTCGCTCATGGCATTCATTTAACAGTTTGTGATGATTTATATTGTTGTAACCAACGAAATACAGAGCCAGAAACTTCCTCCAGTAAAACAGTAGCTGAAACTTGCTGCGGAAGTTAAAATTTAGCCTTAGAAGAAAATGATAAACATGAAGATATTGAATCTTCCAAAAGTTTAGAATCGGGTTTTGTTTTAATTTTTGAAGACAAAAACGGCTTTTCATACTCTGATGAGTATATCAATGAACTTATCAAAAAAGTTCGAAAATTAGTAATTTATTTTAAACGATCTGCAACAAGGAATGAAATTCTTCAAAAATATGTTAAATCTGAAAAGGAGAAAGAACTTCCCCTTCTTTTAGATTGTAAGACTAGATAGAATATCCAAGTAACTGTACTTGAACAATTTTATTTCTTGAAAAATAGCATACAGAAAGCTTTAATTGATTTAAGGCATAAGATCTGAATTGACGATTCCGATTTTCAACTTATAAACAAAATTGTTGAAGGTCTCAAACCAATCCAAATCACAGTAGAAGTAATCTGTCGCAGGAATTCTAATTTATTAACCGCAGACACAGCTTTAAAAATTATTTTAATCGAATTGTTGGAGAAAAAAATCAAAATTTGCTTGCAAAATGGCAGACGTGCTAAAATTATGCATTAGAGAGCGACGACGTATGGAATTATCGGTGTTAAACGAAATGACCTGAGTGAAAACTAGCAGTACATTTTCTATTCCTAACAAAACTGTTATTAAGAAGCAAGTGAAAGCAATAATTGGAAGAGTAAACAGTGTTGACAATGGCAATTTTGAAGTTACAGAAATAACGCATATTGAGCCCACTGCGAAACGGCAAACGGATAACCGAACATATAAGGAAAAATTATAACAAGAAATAGAAAAAAAACATGCGAACTGCTGAACCTGAAATACAAAAATAAAAGGATTTATCAATACAAATTAGAAATAAGATGTCTCTCTTTGAAAATAGAAGAGTTACGCGGTCCTCATTTAAAATTAGCTTATCAATATTTGCTGACAATTCCCCCCGCGAGTGTAGAAGCAGAACGAGCCTTTTTAGCAGCAGGATTTATAGCAAACAAAATTAGAAGTCGACTTGGATATGATACTTTAAATGTTTAGTTATTTCTTAGATCATATTTTCAAAGGAAAACCGATTAGTTAAGAAACACTGAGCTATTCAAACTAATCTTCTTTTTTATCTTCGTATGTTATAAATTTTTACGTTATGCAGTATTTTCAAATTTTAACAACTATCACTAATTACAAATTTAAATAATTTTAGTTAATTAGTTAATTTTTTATAATTAATTTTGTTAATTAATTTAGTTAATTTTTTATTGATATGTGTGAGTATGTGTTAAGTACTTTTATTTCAAGGAAAAACAAGCATTCTGTAGGGGAAAATCTTGTGTTTTCGATATCCTAAATTTGTAATCTTTAGTTATTTGATTATAAGAATAATTCAAATTTGGATTAGTAATAATAATTTATTAATTATCTTTTCATGTTGTAAATATTTACCCATTCAAAGACTTTTTTTTAGCATCAAATGAAAGAAATTATTTGGAAGATAAGATACAGACTTTTTTTTTTGTTGTTACATTGTTAAACATCAACAACATATTTGTTTTAATTTCCAATTCTTATAATTTATCCTATACTTTTTTTTATTATTAAAGTAATAAATTTTGAACTTGGCATATTTTCATAAATTAGGCTGTATTTTTGCTTTAATTATTTGTTTCAATATTGTGAAATTTAGCTATTGTGAGAATTGATAATATTGGAGAAATTTTAATTTTCGTAATCCCGGGATCCCGGGATTGAATCTAAACAATCCCGAAATCCCGGGATCGGAAATTAGTCTTGGAATTGTAATCCCTAGTTACACCATAAAATTGGAGGCAGCAAAACTGCCACCAATTTTATTGTGTAAGGTTACACAAATGTTTTACAGTGTAGCAAAGATAGCTGTTTTTAAAAAACATTGAATCAGAATTATGGATTGAAAATAAAAACTTTCAGTTAACAAATACTGATAGTATTTCTATAAATTACTGATCCCCCACCTCTTTCTCCTTGAAATAAAGCAGCATTTGAAAAAAATGTATGTTTATTTAATTAAAAAATTATAGAAAAAAGCGAATTTCATAAAAGGATCAAGGAAAAAAAGATAATTTCATTAAAAGAATTGCAGAAAATTGTGAATTTCCCCCGAATAATTGGGAAAAACGCAAATGAATGTTTCTTATTTTTATAAAAAGAAGATATCTAATTGATTTTCTTCTTTCATAACTCTGGTAAATTTTGTTAAATTGATGTTAATTTTGCATGCATGCATAAAAAAAAAAAAAAAAAAAAAAAAAAAAAAAAAAAAAAACCCTGTTAATGTTAATAGAAATAAAATGAAAATATAAAACTTGAATAATTTGACTTACTGTAATTTATACTTTTATCATTGATGTAATTTGTATTGCAGTGTTCTTTGACTTTTTTAAAAATTTCTTTTAAGATACTTTTATTTGGTTTGATATGATTGATCTGAGATGATTGAACAAATTGTTGCTTTCACATTCAATAAACTAAAATTTTTGTCCCATACCCATTTTTCTGCAATTTATGTGTTAAACTATTGTTAATTATTAGTTAAGGTAGTGAACTGAACTTAGTTTTATTGTAATTTAAAAGTAGATATGAACTGGATATTTTTCAACCTGTGTTTTGTGATTAAATATTTAAAGAAGAAAAAAAGAAAGATAAAGACAATTAACTACCTTAGAAATTAACGAGATTAATCTGTTGATATTTGTTGAGATATTTTTTCTCGTTTAATGTCAATTATGGGAAAACATTTTTAAAATTACAAAAATGTTGTGTATAAATAATGTCCATGCACGTTCTTGAGAATTTTGCAATTTCTGGGTTCATAGTATGCCAACTTCATTGCTTTTAGCTGTAATCTGTATAAATTAAACTTTCCAAAAACTACTGTTTACATGATTATGAATGTTTTACATGCATATGCACTTATTTATTTATTTTTTAAATTAAATTTCAGCATAATTTAATTTTACAGCATACAGTATTTAATGGGTTAGACTTTGTCTAAGTGGTGCATGGACACGTGCATAGGTGTTCAGTGGCTTTAGTGGAGGAGATTCAAAATATTTTCAGTCTCGGCCATACTTCAAAATTGCACCCATGATTGTGATATAGTGATTTTTTAATAAAGCTATATCTGGTAACATTTTGTATGTAGTGACTTAAAATTGGTCTAAAATGTTCTGAATTTACATTAGACTTCAAATAACATCGGTAGGCTGCAAAAATCTCTAAAGTAGCAATAAATATTTAATTTTCTTTGCTTTATCAATCTGCAATGTGATATAGTAATAGTAATGTTTTTTGTGTAGCGATATACAGTAGCTGATCCTAGTAGGATTCCTAGTAGCTGAAATTGTCCAACATGGCAGTGGGTACTGCAGATTATTTTAAACTTTGCAGGATAATTCACCAGCTTTTTAAAAAAATCAGAAATATTTTTTAAATTCCTAGATTTATGATATGTTTCATAAATTTATTATATTTTCTTTATAATGGCAAATTTTTCTTATTTTATGGAATATTCTTTTAGTAGGCTTAGTCTAGCACTGTCGAGTCGCAAATAAATTTAGTATGCTGTAGACTGACACACAAAATTTTGCTTCTGGTATCTAGTAATATCTTGTATGTGTTATCTAAAAGTGGGAAGAGCTCTACAGTATTCTGAATTTACATTAAAATTCTCAAATTGCTCAGCTTCTAGAACTCCACTCCAGATCCCATTGGATGTGTCTGTAATGCTCCTCCAGACTCCCTAGTTCATTCGGCTCGCTTTGTAGCTCGGCAAATCGAATGTTCATTTACACCCCCTCAAACAAACTGCCCTTGTGGCAGACCCAGCTTTGGGACCAAAGTCGGCTCCTATGGGCTAAAGTGTGCCAAAATTTATCTACAAATACAGATTTTAGTGGAGAAGAAAAGTAGGTCTCAGCCTCCATCTGGATGCAATCTTGACATATACATCTCTTGTACTAAGTCTATCATTGACTACCTTTCCATAAATATGTTTCTCCTTTTTGAAATATTCATGGAGAGGTGGAATGATTATTTCAACTGGTAGCAAACTGCAAAAAATTCTAGAAATATAAAAATCAACAACAGCTATTTAAATACCTTTATGTAGTCTGAAACATTATTTTTATATGGTACATTTTTTATTTAAAAAAAAAAGATACAAATAAAACATATTACAGTATAGGATCCGTTATCCAGCGTCCCGGGATCAAGAACGCTCCGAAAACCGGAATGCAAATCGGTAGCTTTTTTTTTCAACGATGACGCGGACGCGCTACAATGTGTAAATTATGCAAAAAATCGGCGATGGGATGCAAAAAAAATAGCTCTTATGCGTCCCAAGGGACGCATAAGAGAAGGATCGCGAAAAAACGGCAAATTTCGTAAAAAAATCACGAAATAACGACTAATCTTTGGCAAATTTTGTCAAAAGATTCACGAGAAAATGGGTAATTTTGTCACAAAATTCCCAAAGAAGGTAGATTTCCCCCAAAAGATTGCAAAAAAATAACAAATACAGTCCAAAAAAATCACGATAAAACGGCAAATTTTGACAAAAGATTTGCGAAAAACGGCAAATTTTCAACAAAAGATCACGGAAAACGGCAACTTTCGTGAAAAAATCACAATGAAAGGCAAATTTCTTCAGAAGATCACGAAAAAAAAACGGCCCATCCTGAAGTAGAATTCTTAGAAATGGATAATGTGTTTGCGGTGTTTTTGCCTCCAAATTGTACATAACATCACTTATCTAACCATTGGATCAAGGGATTCTGAAATCTAAAAACTCACTACAAAAATGACTTCTTAAAAAAATGCTCACAATGTGCAACAAAGGAATTGGGATAAAAAATTTCCAGAGAATCTTCACAATCAAAGATGCTTCGTGGAGTTCTGCTAAAGCATGGCAGGCTGCGGATAAGGATACACTTATCCATGGATGGTACAATCTGTGGCCTTCTGCATTATTTTTTTATGACGAAAATGAGCCTGAGTTTGAAGACTTCAAGATTTTGAAAGAGAAACAGATTATTGCTGATCTATTGGCATATGCCAAAGGCTTTAATTGTCCAGAAGCTAAACTGCTTAATAAAGAAGCTGTGGAAGATTGTTTAGAAGCCAATGAAAACATTCCTGTCACTAAGACAGTGGGATTTGTGAAATGATGACAAACAATATATTGATGAAAGTGGTGATGAGAAGAACAACCAGCAGAATGAGGCAGTTGAAAAAGTTTCAAATGAAAAATTAGTATTTTATACCAAACAATTAATTTCAGGCATGCAACAGAGGAGCTACTTCCATGAGCAGCAAACCATGTCTCTGCACAAAATACAAGAACAATTAGTACAAGAGACGCACTATAAGCAAAACACTATCATAGAAATGTTTGCTAAATCCCAATCAAAAGATTGTTTCAAAATATCAAAATTAAATCTCATATGTATGTATATTTTTTTTCATTTTTTATAATTATTTTTTTATTTTGTGTAAATTAATTAATAAATTAAGGTATTTACATGTATTAGTATTCATATTTACCTATTTATTTCACTATTTATGAAATTATTTCGTGCATTTCTTATACTTACAGTTAAGTGTTCCGAATTAAGGAAAAACCCTTTATCCAGAATGCCCTGGGTCCCAAGCATTCTGGATAACGGATTCTATACTGTATATTAAAATCAGCCAAAAGAATAAAATATTTATATTTATAAAGTAGCAAATCACCAATTATACATCTTTCCGATATGGTTAGAAATTAGTGGCCATTGATCATCAAATGCAATAGATTATTTGATTACTAGGTTTATTAAAAATTTCATTGAACCTGGACTTTGAAATTGGCGTAGCATCATGACATTTCTAATATACAGTGGACTCTCTATTCTGAACACTCATGGGACTGACCAAAAATGTTCATATTATGGAGGTATTCATTATAGAGCGAGATTGGAAATGCGTTACTACTACTACTATGTATAGTGACCAAGCCAGTAGTTGATTAAATAAGGTCAGTGCTATGAAGTTTTTACTATATTTCTTCATTTTAGTTTTAGAAATAAACTAACATGATTGCTACAACTCTTAATGAATGCCCTATCATGGGTTAAACTGAGGTCTGATGAAATTAAATAGCAACAAAATTATAGGCAAATGGATTAATGGGCAAGCAAAATGAATAAGCAAATGGATATCTGTTCTCCCAAAAGTTGATCAATCGAACAAATCAATCAAAAATTTCAAAATTAAATTTTAAAATATCATACTTATACTGTGATTAACAGTAATTCTATAAAACTATTTTTTTTAAAACAAGCAAGATGGAAATGGATTATTTTAACTTATTGTAGTTGTAGTAGAAAAGATTAGTGATATTAAAACTAATCAAAAATTAAAATCTTACATTTTCTAATTTAAAAAACAATCTTAAAATGGCTTCTCTTACAGCAGGCAGCTGACAACAATGTTCCAACATTTAACTAAAGATTTTATCTGAAATATTCAAGCAAATTGCAACTTCAAGTACATGCTTAAAACAGAGTTTCCCCCAGAAGGTTTCAGGTGGGCGCCGCGCTCCACCTTCCCTTTAGTTTAAAAAATAGCGCCTCTCTTGCTGCTCGTTCAAAAAAATAGCACCCTTCTTTCCCCTCATTTGAAAACACGCCCTTACTGCTGTTGCGCCCATGCTGAATGTGTGCCTGCTAGTTGTCTTTTCATTCATACACTTAAGACCGTGCATTCTCAAAGTGTGAATCGCGGTAGGCAAGTCTTTGATAGATCAAGGTCACAATAGACAAATTCTAAGTCGATGACACGATGCGTTTTCTGATCCAAATAGAAAATGCACCAATTAAATAAAATTGATTAAAAGAGAGGAAAAATATAAGGAAAAAAAAAATTTCCAATCAGGGATGATTTTGTTCCAAAATTTCCAAAACTAAAAACATTCTGTTCCAATTTTAAGGGCGTGAGGTGCTTCTTAAGAACTGATAGATGGAGCATGGTAGATGGAGCACCCCACGCTTTTTTTCCCCGATAATTTTATTTATTGCTTATTAAATTGATTTCTATAATAACAATGATTTTATAGTAATATAGTATTTTTCATCTATTTTCGATTTCAGCTTATAGTACGAATTATTTTTCACTTTTTAGTTTGATATACTTAAAAAGCGTGTTTTTTAGTTTTTTTAAACTATATTTATTAGAATAGTATTTTCCTCTTTGAAAAATTCTCTCTCGGCAGCTTTTTTTTCTAGAGTCAACATTATTCAAACACTTATAACTTTTGACTAAAAAACATTTCCCAATCTACACACCTGTAGTATGTGTATGTATGCCTAAACAATATAAATATGATACGTGTATATTTGTTTATTAGAAAAGAAATGTTGGTAATATTTTTCATGGTTCTTAAAGAAAGAATAATGTATGACAACATTTCTTATATACATTTTATATCTCATACAGTAAATTGAAAATTTTTTCATATTAAAAAATATATTTATTTTCATTTGAAACATAGTTTTGCTTCAATTTTTTCCCCAAAAAAATCCCAACAATTCGACTTGCAAAAAAATTAAATATGACCATTAAGATATATTCCCGGTGAACATAACCAGCAGTAAAATAAGTTAAGAGTCATCTTGACCTGAAAAAAAAGAAAATTAAGAACAAACAGACCCATACAGGAATCTGTTCAATAAAGTTCTACTATACCAGAATATTAAAGAATACAGATTTGTCCTTTTTTCTATATAATACATAAAATTGATATTAGAGTTATAATTATAGATTTCTTTTCATAATTGCATTAAAATATTAATTACTTTCTTTTCATTTCAGATTCAGGTCGAACTGTGGGTAAAAATATTAAGTCAAGTTTACATTTAAATCAGGTTGCAGCTCGCCAAAAATTATTTGGACAAGTTCAAGTCAAAAAAAAATTTTTTTTTTCAGCTTTGGGTCAGGTTGATTCTAAATGTAAATTTCAGGGCCAGGTACCCGACCCATGTGACTCTAATTCGCCCCTTCCCCCCCCCCCCCCCCCCGTCAGGGATACCATGATTTTTATGTATGATAAGGCATTAGTAAAAAGTTGCTCATAAAGTTTAAGCAATTGGTTTTTTTTAATATAATAAATGACAAAAGCTTTAAAAAAACATTAAGCTAAGACTGATTAGAATAGTCAATAAGATCAAAGTAGAGATAATATAATTACCTTTTTCCACATGAAACATAGCCATGGTATTTAAAATGAGCTGGAGGAAATTCCTTAGAACAATATGGACATGTAATCGGGAGTTCAGAAATTGTTTTTTCTACTGCCACATTACGAAAGCAAAGTTCTTTGGTTATTGTTGTTTGACATTCAGGACAAGATGCAATTTCATTTTGTATACGACTTTCAGATAAAATATCATTGAGACAACCAGCACAGATGAGATGACCATATTTACACTAAAAAACAAATCATGATAGAGTTCAAATTTTATATTTCACATAAAGATTAGAATAAAATCATAATTTTTAATAAGAGGCAAGAGTGATTGTTACTCAGAGTGAAAAACACTAAAAATTAATTGATACAAAGAGAAAAATCCTGAAAATTATCGATGCAAAATATACCAATATCAATTCACTTAACAACTGCTGCTGTAACAGCATGACAATCAAATGAAATATAAATACTATTGTTTGAAATATACAACTGCAGAAAAACACATTTTAATAAACGTACATTAAATTTCACTGAAAGTTGAATAACTTCATGAAATGGATAGTATAATTTGTCAAGCTATATATGCATGCAAAGTTCAAATTCTAGAACCAGTATAAATAAATTTATTCCAAGTACTCATGAAACAAGTACAAATTATGTGCTAAGAGCTTAATAGATTTAATGCAGATCATATATGACATCTAGTTATTTAAAAGTAAAAAATAAAGGTCAAAACCAATTTTATTTCAAAGCGGCCAAGTATTAGGATGGGGGGAAGGGGGAGGGAAATCATAATTTTGAATGTTTTCAGTTAAAAAAAAAAAAAAAAATGCTCATTTTTTAGCTTTACTTTTACGTATTGGTCATTTTTTTTCCCATTGATATTACAGATTAAAAATATGTTTAGCATTTCTATATATGCAATTCCGGACATTTTTGTATAGCGATTGAGATGGATAACACAATATCAGGGGCAAAAGATTACAGGAGAAGGGAGGCGGGGGGGAGGGGGGGTGTCCCTGCTAATTCAAATTATGTGTTTTCCCCACGATCCTTTGACGAAAATCGCATTTTTCTGAGATTTTTTGACTAATATCGAGATTTTCCCTGTGATCTTTTGATAAAAATCAATATTTTTCCTGCGATTTTTTGATGAAAATCGAGATTTTCCACAATTTTTAGACAAAAGTCACTTTTTTTTTTACGCAATCTACTGATGAAAATAGTGTTTTTTTGACAAAAATCTTTTTACCCATGATCTTTTCACAAAAATTGATGTTCCTTTCAAGATCTTTTGACGAGAATTATATTTTTATCAATCTTTAGACGAAAATTGCCTTTTCTCCTGCAATCTTTTGACAAAAATCGAGATTTTTCCCCCCCAATCTATTGACAAAAGCTGCATTTTCCTCCAATCTTATGACGAAAATCGAGTTATCTCGCGATCTTTTGACGAGAATTATATTTTTCTCAATCTTAAGATGAAAATTGCTTTTTTTCCTGTGATCTTTTCATAAAAATAAAGATATAGCTGCATTTTCCTCCAATCTTTTGTCAAAAATCGTGTTTTTCCCCCATGATCAAATGACAAAAATCGTGTTTTTCCGAGATCTTTTGGTGAAAATTACGTTTTTCTCACGGTCTTCTGAAGATAATCTCAATTTTTCATGCGACCTTTTGATGAAAATCCCATTTTTCCTGCGATCTTTTGACGGAAATCGCGTTTTTTGTCGATCTTTTAACAAAAATCATGTTTTACTCGCGATCTTTTGACAAAAATTACGTTTTTCTCGAGATCTTTTGACGAAAATTAAATTAAAAAAAAGACATTTTTACTGTTTTTTAGGTTTATTCCACAAGAAATTATGTTAACTAATATAAAGAATTTGCATTTCTGTTCATGTAATTACCATTAAACTGGTACTAAATAAAATAATAATAGCCTTTGCCTTTGCTTTAAATAAGCTTATTAATTTTAAACATATAAACTACACTAACTAGATAAAAATATATTTATTTATTTATTTACTTTTTTTTCTGCAACAGTTGGCAGAAAGAGGAATATCAGGAAGGACCACTTTTTTTTCTAAACTTTCTATCTTTTTGCGCACGAATCGGATTTAAAACAAAATTTTATGAATAAGTCTCTAAGTATAGAGCAAGCATTTAGTACTATTTACAATTAATCATTAAATGTATGAATATTACCTGAAACATAGGACACCTTCTTAATTCTGTGCAAATTCGACAACAAAGTATTTTTCTCATTTTTTGCTTAAATTCGATTTTATCAATCAGTCCGAAGCCTTCCGCTAACGACGAAGCTAATTCATTATTTTTATTTGTAGCTACTGATCGCTGAATTTCATTGTCATTCTCAGTAACTGGAGAATTTGAAAGATTTGATTGATTATTAGAACCTTCAGAGGCTACTTCTATAACAGATACGGTATTATTTCTATTCATTGTTAAGAGAAAATATATTTGTTTGATTTTCAATGGTAAAAAAAGCCTTTTCCTTCATAACAAGAGCTACTAACGTCAAGAGTTTTGTTTTCACGCAGAACGTAAACAAATGACTATAGTACATGGAGGAAAAAATGTAGAGAAAACCTTATGATTACTCCTCCATAAAAATGGAGTCCTTTTTCAGTTATCAATATTTTTTTGCACAACTTCATAAGCCATGTAATACAGTTTTGTGTTATATAAAAAGGTAAAAATTATTCAAATTTGAATATCTAAAACTTTCAAATGTGTTTACAATAAATAATAATGATACTTTAGGTTAAAGGACTAAGTTAAAGGGCTTAGTTAAAGGGCTAAAACTGACCTCCTGCACCGACAGCCGCATTCAGCGTCCTCTATAAACCTTTTTAAGTTCCATAATGGTAACTTCTCCACAGGAATGCCGATATGCCTCCCAATATGCAGATAGCCAATAAGCCTATGCTTATGTTTGTTTATGCTTCTCTGTGTGGTCGGCTGTCAACAAGGAAATGTTAAACATGTAGCTTACCTGAAAAAAAATCTTCCCTTTCTTTTATATTTTTACATTAACTTTTCCTTCTAGATTGCTTTCTTAAAATTATGATGATGAATCTTCTAGTAACAATTTGCCTCTGTATGTATAATAATGATAACTGATGTATTGAATTTATTTTAATGAAATTATCCATATTTGCTCTAATTTAACTTTTGTTTGATCATCTTTTTCAGTGTCCTGTCTCTTCAGTATAGCACACAGCAATAGAGTTTTAGAATTAAGTGATAGGTAAAATTTCCATCTTTTTTTGAGTCAGTAGAATCTTACATTAATGGCTTTACAGCGAAATAATGGCGAATTCTTTTTTCATGAATAGAACAGTTCATATTTCTTCTTGTAATTTTATAAGTATGTCTCTGTTGCGGTTTAAAGAATGTGGTCGGTGGGCGAAAGTACGTGTTTTTTGTTTGAGATTCGTTTTTAATTATAATAATGTATAAGTTTTCTATTGCAGAGAAATAAAATAATTGATAATAAGTTAATATGTCAGATGTGTCTAAATACGATATCAGTGGTAGTAATAGTTGAAGTGTAGTTAATGCATATATAATTTCAGTTTTCAGTAACAAATTATAAAGTTTTGTCTTATTAACTTCACTTTACTAAATTTAAACATAAGTCACACTTGAATTGCAAGCTTAAAAAACACATATTTTTAACTTAATTTATTATACAAACAAAGTAACTAGGAAAGAATCATTAGTATTTTTTCAAGTTTTCACCTGACTTACTTTTGCATTAAATTCTGTGCATAGACATTTATAAATTAAGTGTGAGGCTAGGAGACTTCTTGAAAAATATTTAATGATGTGTTATCTAGAGCACAGTCTCTGATATCTAAAATTTCATTTGTTACCATTTGTGTGTGTATTGCAATGTGTTTTGGTGAATTCCATGAAAATGCGACATGGACATCATTTTTTTAATTTGAACTAAATTTGTATTTTTTTGTTCCAGTTGTTAGAAAATAAGTCAAATTTAATGAAAATAACAAGATATAATGAGATAATAGTAAAAATAATTTTTTATAGTTATTACTCTGAAGATTAAATTTGAAGACAAAAATTTGCTATTTTTACCTCTAATTTAATGTCCCTTGATGCATTTTAATGCTGCATAGATTTTTGAAACAAATATATCGTTCAAAAGAATGGCTAAAAGTATGCATAAAAACACCAAAATTTTCACCCAAAACATTTTAATTATTTTGCTATTGCCCCCAAACTTTATATTAGTCCTCATGTCATGTCTGTCACAAAAAATGTCGATTTTTTTATTTTCAAGAAAATCTACTGGATAAAAATTATTAACACTTTATTTTCTCTTTTTATATGTCAAAAGGAACAGTTCATAAAAAAATTGAAAGATAAATTTAAAATTTGAGTGAAATATAAAGCATTAAAAGTTGTCATGTCTGTCACATTTGTCACGTCTGTCGCATTCGTCATGTCTGTCACAATTAGTTTTTCAAGCAACTTTACCTTTATCTTTTGCTTTGAAAGTTATTGGTGTAATTATTTAACTTTGTGTTGATGGCAATAATATTTCTTTACAACTCAACTCAACAAAATGCTTAAATTTAGAAAGCATGTAATAATTAACAGATAATTATGTTGATATATTATCTGCCACAATTACTTTTTGAAGCAGTTTTACTTTAATCTTGTGATTTGAAAGTTATTATTATTTAATTTAGTATTGATGACTATGGTATTTCTTTATGTGAAACGTACACAATCTAAAGTTTTCTACAATTTAAAAGAAAATCTGACAAATAGAAAACTTCTGATACAAATTGATTTCAGTGTAAACTATTCGCATATTTATCAGGACGAGATTCAATCTGCTCATTGGCGGAATACTTCCTCTGTTATATATACAACAATGGTATATTATTGTGATAGAGACTCAGTCACTGTTTCTTCAGAGCATTATACAGTGATATCTGATTATGGTAATCATGAAAAATATGCTGTTATAATGTTTAACAATTTGATCATTGAAAAATTCATGATAAATAATTCAAAGTTAAGAGAATCAAAGAGATTGAATTCCAATCTGAAGGAACAACAACTACACTTGAGATAAAAAGGTATGATATTTTCAATGACACAAAACAAATTCCCAACAGTCTGGCATTTTTTAGCAACATCACACAGAAAAGAGTGCATTAATGGCATTGGTGGGACTATTAAGCATCAATTCCGTGATGCTATTCAAGCCAGAAGTATAAATCGTAGAACATCATGTAAGTGTGCTGAAGCTGCGAGGAAAGTTGGTCCTGGAATCAATGTTTTGCATGAATCACAAGAAAAAATACAAATAATGAAAATAAAACTTAATCTGACATGGCAAGTAATCAAAAGAATGCCTGGAACAAGAAAGTCACACTATTTCGATCATGTGTACTTGGCATAATATTTTATAGCCTCACTTCTGAGTATAAAAAAAAAGAATACTCTTTTCAATTTCAATACTGGTGCCTATACTGAAAATTACCTCCTGGAAAATGCAACAAAGCAATATAGCCATTGGGTGAATGTGCAATACGATAATAAGATTTATCATGGAATAATAACACAAATCGCACAGATACAGTATAAAATAAAATGCTTAGTACCAACTAAAATTAAAAGCATGTTTAAATTTGAACCTGAAAATCATATCTGCTATGAGAAGGACCAAATATCAGCAAATGTTTCAGCTCCGACACTAGTGATAAATTTTAAATATTTTTTATTATTCATTTTGTGATTCCTATAACGTAATATACCAATTTTATAACATATTATGATCTCCGAGTTGTGATAAAAAGAAAAGAAAGTGATATTTAAGAAAAAAATACTTAAATTCATGGAAAGTTTTACACGTGTCATGTCTGTCACGCTGATTAATATTTTATAATTTTTTCTATTTACAATTTTTTTAAAATTTTTTTTTATGGTTCTTACATATTTAAGTCTTATTTTGATTCCTAAAAAAATGTGGACTTGGTATGCATTCCAATTAAGAGAAAATGGTAATAATATATGGGCAGTCAAAATCTGTGTCTAAATTTTGTCATGTCTGTCACGGCAGGCTTTAACCCTCTATTAAATTAAGTTTTTTCATAAATTAAAATTTTAGTGTTTTTTATAACTTAAAGCATATATTTGCATCACCCCATGAAATTTTTTAATTATCAATTTATATTTAGTACCTAAAAATGAGCAAAAAAGTTCTCTCAGTCATGTCTGTCACAAAATGGAATTCACCTTTTGTAATGTGTGTTATTATAAAAGATTGGCTAAAAATATTGCATTTAACAACATTAGAATTTTCTGTATTTTTTAGTTAACCAGACAGCTTTTTTATTTATGCATACATATATTGTATGAACATACATACATTCATATCCACATATATGTATATATATATATACATGTAAATATGCATTTATGTGAATATATAACACTGGTGCCCGAGATAACTTAGCGAAAAATACTAAGTTATCTTTTAAATAATAGACGCCTAAGAATCTGAAGGCTATTCTTAAAAGTGAAAAAAAAAAAAGGTTGTCAAAAGAGGGCTAAATAATCGTGAATTTTGTCAAAAGGACAATAAAACAATTGCAAAATTCACCAAAAGGTCATGAAATAACTGCAACTTTGTAAAAAGATCGCTAAAAACACAAATTTTGTCATAGGATCATTAAAAAAATGCAAATTTTGTTGAAGAGTCATGAAAAAAAGATAGTGCTGGGAGTGTATTTACCACCCTTCGATTACATTTAACAACATTATAATTTTCTGTATTTTTTAGTTAGCCGGGCAACTTTTTTATTTATGCATACATATATTGTATGAACATACATACATTCATATCCACATATATGTATATATATACAGGGTGTCCGAAAAGTCTGGAAACAATCGAATACTCGAGAAATATATATGAGACTGAAAAACGAAAATATACATGTTAAATATTTTTAAATAAGCTACTCAGTGATACCAAATTTGACCTTCGCAACCGACCCCCTGGGGGTCAGAGGGGTCCAACTTTGAAATCTTAAATTATAACCCCCATTTTTTATTACAGATTCGGATTCTACGGACAAAAATACGTAACTTTTGTATTTGATGTTTATTTAAAATCCTCGTTTATCACGGTGTAATTGAGTATATTAAATCGATACATAATTCGGTTTTCCCTACCAAGTTTTGCCTGATTGCCAGAATTTTGGACGTCAAATTCCTCGTCTTTTGCAGGTGTAGTGTTTCTTGAAAATCACCCGTGGCGATTATTTTGATAATGCTATGCTGTTAAAAATTTGATCCATTTGCTGTAGCGTCACTCCACAGCTTTTATAGAATATATCTTTTATGACCAATAAGAATGCTCCCTAACACAGTAAAGTAACCTTTTCTATAAAAGCGGTGCAGTGACGCTACAGCAAATAATTTAAAAAAAAACATATACCCACATCAGCCGTATTTAGAAACCATTTACTGGATAAAATAAAAATACAAATAGAAAACTAAATTAAAATATTTCAATGAATTTTTGTAGAGAAAAACATAAAAAAACACAGTAAAAAATTTGACTCATTTGCAGCAGCGTCACTCCACCACTTTTATAGAAAACGGTTACTTTACTGTGTAATGGAGCATTCTCATTGGTCATAAAAGAGATATTCTATAAAAGCTGTGGAGTGACGCTACAGCAAATGGGTCAAATTTTTAACAGTGTAGCATTATCGAAATAATTGCGACTGGTGATTTTCAAGAGACCACTATTCCTGCAAAAGACGAATTTGACGTCAAAATTCTGGCCAATCAGGCAAAACCTGATGGGAAAACCGAAATATGTATCGATTTAATATGTTCAATTACACCGTGATAAACAAGGATTCGAAATAAACATCAAATACAAAAGTTACGTATTTTTGTCCGTAGAATACGAATCTGCAATAAAAATTGGGGGTTATTACTTAAGATTTCAAAGTTGGACCCCCTCTGACCCCCAGGGGGTCGGTTGCGATGGTCAAATTTGGTATCACTGAGTAGCTTATTTAAAAATATTTAAAACGTATATTTTCGTTTTTCAATCTCTTATCTATTTCTAGAGTTATTCGTCTGTTTCCAGACTTTTCAGACACCCTGTATACATGTAAATATGCATTTATGTGAATATATAACACTGGCACCCGAGATAACAGCGAAAAATACTAAGTTATCTTTTTAAATAATAGACGCCTAAGAATCTGAAAGCTATTCTTAAAAGTGAAAAAAAAAAGGTTGTCAAAAGAGGGCTAAATAACTGTGAATTTTGTCAAATGAACGATAAAACAATTGCAAAATTCATCAAAAGGTCATGAAATAACTGCAACTTTGTAAAAAGATCACTAAAAACACAAATTTTGTCATATGATCATTTAAAAAAATGCACATTTTGTTGAAGAGTCATGAAAAAAAGGTAGTTAGTGCTGGGAGTGTATTTACCACCCTTCCCCTCCCCACCCTGCTAAAACCTTTTAAGAAAATTTGCTGTAAATTTCAGAAAATAATTTTTCACTCATTTTAGTCATTACAAATGGATAACAAAAAGCAATAGAGAAAAATTTCTTATTATAAAGTTTTAGAGCATCAATTAATTAGTACAAAAAGACATTTAGTTCACACAGATAAGATAATCACCTGTATGCCTAAAAATGCCCAAAATTGATGTATGATGATTCTACTCTGTATATTCACTTTTTGAGAAATGTAGCAGTGTGCAATTGCAGAGGCGACATTGTAGTGTAACATCTGTAAAATTTTCATTTTCAATGCATTTAAAATTTTAGTTTAAATGGTGTTAGTGGTCATTTGATACAAATAGTATAAACTCATAGTCATTTACAACTATGTTTGAAACTATCCTGATATTGCTGCCAACTCTGCTATTGTTTCAGGTTTAGTTTGGTAACATATTCAGGGATGCCAATGGCCAGAGTTGCATAATATAGATGCATGCACGTGCACCGTATGCAGAAAATTTTATGAACTTTGCAGAAAATTTTTGGAAAGAAAGAATTTTTATTTTCACAACTTTCTTCTTAGCACCAAAAAATTATAAATATTCAATCAATTTTATGTGTGAATTACTTACTGTTAGCACACAATTAAAAGTAGTTCCAATTTTTGATTTTTTTGGAAATTTAAGGCATTTGATGCCAAAAACTTTAAAAATTCATCAGTCTGAAGTTTCGAACACCAAAAATCACGAATTTTAACAACCAATTGTCGTAAAAAATCAATTTCGTCAATCGCTTGCAGAAAAAACATCTCCAATTTTGTCAAATTATCATGAAAAAAACATGAATTTTGTCGAAGTTCCGCGGAAAAAGACGCAAAATATCATCAAAGGATCGTGAGAAAAAAGCAAATTTCATCAAAAGACCCCCAAAAAATTGCAAATTTCAACAAAGAATCATGTAAAAAACTCTCATTTCAACAAAGCACCACGTAAAAAACTGTTATTTAAACAACTGTCAAAATAACATAACATGTAATTTTATTAAACATTATATTCATTTTTAGAAAGTTTTTGACTCAATATTTACGTGCACAGAAAGTTTTTGGTTTTATACAAGTCTGCCAATGGCAACTATTTTTAAAGTACATTTTTTCAAAACAAAAACTTTTCGATGCATTTTGGAAACATGTGCGAAAGGCATATACTGTGAAATTTATTTTTTAAATATAATGGTCTAAATTGAACATAAAAATAACCATCAGTGGCAACCTTGCATGTCTATATAAAGAACTTAACTCAAAATTTCTTTGATACTTAAATATTTATACTATTTTTGTTATGAAGTTAAGTTATAATATAATGTCATATTTACATTTTTTTGTGTTTTTGTCTAGATTTTTAGAAGTTAGAAATAGTGGTGTTTGGCTTGTTATGGTATGTATTATTATTTTTTATTCATTTTTGTTTTTATATTTATTTTAATTAAGTGATTCAAATATGTTGATTAGTGTTTCATGTATAAAGTCGTCATACTTTCTTTATCACAAACATAGTTTTTTTTGTTTTATAAATGTGATAAATGAGTGTAAGAAATAATATGCGCCTTGAAAAATTTGTATAGAATGCTAAAAAAAAAGAATATTCGGGTACTTTTTTACCTGGAGACCTTGGTGAGATAGAAAAAATGGGCTTTGGCAGGGATGTAGTGGAGGGTATATGCTGTATACCTTCTGGATTTTTTAAAGGAAAACCATATAACCCTCTGTTTCTAAAAAAAGCTATAGTATTTACACTCTAGGATATACTTTCTGCCTTGTGCGTATATCTTCTGCTTTTTTTAAGACTACAGTACAGGACCTATTATCCGGAAATGTCAAGACCAAGGACTTTCCGGATTTCGGGTCCGTCTGAAACTCGACACTCCCCAACTCCCCCCCCCCTCCCCCCTCAAAAAAAAACAAAAAAAAAAACAGAATATAGCATTGCTATCTAGAATATGAATGAAAAGTGTGTTGTATGAGAGTGTCTGTGGTAAAAAACACTAAGCTACAATTTTGACTCTTGTACTAGAGTACAAAATCTCATATCCGGACATCCAAAATTCAGAGCTCTTCAAAATCAGGACGTTTTGCTAACTGGCTTTATACATAAATATAACCGTAAGATACCGTTAATCCGCACCCCCCCCCCCCCCAAAGGTGACGAAAAATCGTAAAATAGAGGGGGGCACTTACACGGGATTTTTCGGCGATCGTTTCACAAAATGTGCATTTTTTGCGAGATATCTGCAGGATTTTTTCGCGATATTTGATGAGATTTGCAGGGTTTTATCGTGATATTTGATGAAATTTGCAGGGTTTTATCTCGATATTTGACGAATTTGCAACGTTTTTTCGCGATACTTGAAAAAACTTGTGTTTTTTATGGGGATGAATCATGATGAAATGAATGAATCATGAATCTTTGAATGACTTATGAATTTTGATATTTGAAGCAATACTTGAAAAAATTCGCGTACGTAAATTCTGTCGAAAAAATGCTGAAAAAAGGTGAATTTTGTAAAAAAAAAAAAGCCAAAAAAGCATAAAATCTTAAAAAATCTCGAAAAACGCACATTTGATCAAAGATTCATGATTCATTCATTTCATCATGATTCATCTCGTTCTCAATCGTCTTCATTTCCGGATTTCGGAATTCCGGATAATAGGTCCTCTACTGTACACCACTGGGCTTTGGCAAGAAAGGGAAATTTTTCAGATATTTTCTGACAGTCTATTCATTGTTTTCATATAGACAAGCATTTTTTTTTTTTCATTATTTATACAATTCATTTAATATGAAGTCATTTATCTATTTTTATGTGTAATTAGCAGAAAATATTACATAAAAAACAATTATACATGTATAAAATATCTTATAAAATAAGAAAAAATTGTGTGTGTGTAAATTTTATCTTAAAAACAGCTGTAAAGATTTTGATTAAATTTTATATTTTACTATTTTTGGGCATGAGAAGACCATTGGGCTAGGCAACATGTTTGGAAAATTTGATGATTGGATAATGCACCAGGGTCAAACTAATTGTATCTAAAAAAGGCATAATCAATTTACTAAATTTTGTGTCCAATTTTTTTGGGGGGGGCTGGCGAAAACAATTGGGCTAGATCACATGTTCAAGAAATTTCAGTTAGTGGATCATATTTGGGTTTAAAAAAAAAAAAAAAAAAAAAAAAAAAAAAAAAAAAAAAGCTCTAAGGATTTTGACTAAATTTTGTATTCTATTATTTTGGATTATGAGAAGACCATTTGGCTGCATCACCTGGTCATTTTTGGGTCACTGTGTATCAAGATAATTTATATAGAAAATGGCTCTAATGATTTTTGCCGAAACGTCAGTTGAAGGCTTACTTTGGAGGCACAAAATTTTTTGGATTCTGTCTGTCTGTCTGTCTGTCTGTCTGTTCCGCGATAACTTCCGTAAAAAGCATCCGATTGGCTTGAAATTAAGTGGGTATGTTAGTGAAACACTGGGATTAAGCTGTATAGTTTTTTGTTAGATTTCATTCATTCGTTCGTAAGATATAGAATATTTTATTTCGCGCAATAATGTTTTTCTATGGCTAATCCAATGATTTTCATTTTTTTCCCCTGAGAGAAAATGACACATTTGATTAATGGAATTCAATGATAAATGAATACTAAAATTTATCAGTTAAATTATTCGTATTACTTTGAAATTTTATCAACGCATTTGTCAGATTTTTTAAATTATTACTGTAAATTTTGGAGATTTTTTATAAATGTGTTCCAATAATATAGAGTAATTTGTTTTAGAGATTTACTTATTTGAAATGTATATATTTCATTTTCTTTATTTTCTTCTAATGGTTGCTAAGCAACCATTCATCTTAATCCTTATCCTTATAATGCTATAAATTTGAAAGCGTGTGAAAAATTTAAATGAAGTCAACATCAAAACTTATGAATTAATTAGTTTCTTTGTATCTTTGCGTATAAATATAGCATAGCCCAGAAAAAAAAGAACCATAGGCTATGTTTTATTAATTTTATTCAAATATTTTCCTTAATAATTCAAAATTTCCTTCTTTTTCATACAGAATCAATAGAGATTTTTTAAATAAAATCTAAGCAATTTCCTTTATTGTTGCCAAAAAAAAAATCAAAACTTGGAATAATAATTTTTCAACTGCAATAAGTTTCAATTGAGCAATTTCCATTCGAAAAATTAAACTATGAAAAAAAAAAAAAATAATATGATGTCAGAATACTATAGATATAATACTTTATATACAGATAGAACTATAGATATAATACTTTTTATTAAATATTAAACACAGATATTCGTTTCGTTAATAGAAATTTTTCTGACAAAAATGGGGACATAATTAGAAGTAAAAGAAATAAACAAGAATTACATTTTTAATAAATATTTCACTTAGTAAAATATGACATCATAGTTGAACAAAAACAGGTATTTTATAGTAGTCGTTAAAAATACAAGAAACATGAATATCAATAACTCATGAATAATGACGTCATTGCCGAAACTTCAGTGAAGGCTTACTTTGGAGACACGAAATTTATTTTTTTCATATGTCAGTCTCTACTTCTGTATGTCTGTCTGTGCCGCTATAACTGCAGCAAAATGCAATCAAAAAAAAAATTTTTTTTTCGGAAACAAAATTGTAAAACTCTAGATTACTGAGTTAAAAATTACAAAACTTCCTGATGCATCAGGTTTAGGTGTTTGTGGCTGGCAGGCATGTAGAAGTATGAAGATAAAGAAAAATATTTGCCCAAACTGTTACTTATTCTTATAAATCAAAATGTGTAAAGAAATGCAAAATATACAATAATCAATAGCACAATTATTAGAAAGTGACAAATTTAAATTAAGTGAGGCTCGGGGGGTTCAGGGGGGCTCCGCCCCCCCTGAAGAAATCTACTATGTTATAATAAAGAAAACAAAAATAATAGATCATGAAAATTTCAGAATATCCTAACATAACTAAATTTTTAATTTACCGCTTTTGATGGCTGAAAATTTCTAATTCCTATTTTATTCTTATAAATAATTACGCAATTTGAAAATTTTAAATTACAGTTTACAGGGAGTTGAGTATTACCCAAAGTGTGTTTTAAAAAAATATGAACAAAGCTGACGTTGAGGCTCCTGATCTGCAGATTTACTAGTTATTAAATTTTGTATTCTGTAGCAATGGGCACAAGAAGCATATTCAAGACTATTCAATTAGTGGATCATAATGGATAAGAATCATAATAATTGTTTTAAAGGGCAAAATTAGCACTGGCCACAAGGCCAGAGAATAAAAGAAGTGGCTAATAAAAAATTAGCTGTCAATGGCCACTTTCCTAAAGGAGAGAATAAAACTTTCTTTCATTCTATCATCCTTTTTTTTTCTTTTTTTCTGATTGCAGTATATTTATATAAGCATATACATTTGTGATATTCAATTTCAGATTAGTATTAATAGAAGTTTTAATAAGTTTACTGTTTTGCAATTTTAAATAAAAAAATGGTTGCTAGTTAAAAGAAAGTGGCCGCTTATAAAACTGGCCAATGGCTAATAATGAATTTTCTCAGTTTTGTCCTTTGAATTGTATATAAAAAATTGCTCAAAAGATTTGACACGATCTTCTATTATACCGTTTTACGGCATAAGATATGAAGTAATTACAATATGTAATTACTGTTATAAACTGAATTAGCAGAGTAATAAGTGCACAAGTGAAACCGTATCCCGCTGAGAAGTTGAGCCCAGTAAATTATGTAAAAAGAGTGAATTATATTCAAAGTTTAAATCAGTTTAAATGGCTAAAAAAAGAAAAATGTAATCTATGCAAAAATAAGAACAAACTAGATTAAAAACCAAACTATATTTTATTTAACAAAAACAAGATTAAAAAAATAAAAACTTTAAAAATAAAAACTTTAAAAATAAAATCAGAAATATTTGACATCTATGTTCTCATATTTAAATAAGGATTGGAGCACCAAAGAATTAAATTAATTTGTATATCTAATTTAAATTAACTTTAAAAAGAAAAACTATTATACCTCAAAAGGATTAATTAATTCATATTTAATTCAAATACCTTAAACTTAATAACTCCATTAGAAATAGCTTTAATATTTAAGATTGACTTCCCCCCTCAATAATTAAACTTTAAACAGATGCTAATTCAAATATTTATTATACATTGCCTTACAGGAAACCTCCGACATTTCACGTGATACCGTCATTAAAACATCATCGGAATCCAAATAAAACAAGTATGACATAACTCCACCTCATACCCTGCATCATGGTAAAAACCAAGCAAGTGTCAAACACATCCGGTAACCAACAGAAAACTTTGCCCAAACCTTTAAAAAGCTAAAGTTCCATAACACTTTACCTATTGACATGAATGACCTTTTAAGTAAAAGATAGAGATAAGTAGAAAAAATTAAATCATCTTTGTTTCAAAATAAAAGGAGGAGGAAAGACAATTTCAATAGAAAACTTATATCAAAACCATTAAAAGAGAAACAAGAGCGTGTGCCTATATCTTAACTGTGTTTCCAAATATCCAAGCAGAAAAACACCAAAGGAAATCTTCCGTCTTCATCTTTAAAACACTAACACTATTTCATAAAAAAAAACGACGACATTCTTCTTTCAGAAAACACTTAAAAGCTATCAGCTGTCCATAAACGAGACTTGCTACTTGTGACCAGCCATCGTGTACAAAAACAACAAACGAAACCAAATGCAAACAACTGTCATCCCTTTAAATACATCGCGCCGACTGCCGGGCTAATCTACTACGCACGCTCAGCTTACGACGTCATCGGCTCCAGAACAATCTCCGATGCGCCGTGTCTATCACAAGGGAGAAATGCAAATGCTGACGGACAGGCAACACCCTCCATCGCCAGCTGTCAACTTTCCTCTGTTCAAAGATGAAACGCACGGCCGTAGGACGATCGGAAAAACAGAGATTCGCTATTGTTTTGTACGAGATAAACATGCTAACGAGATTCACAAGTAAACAGACGTTTGAGGCAAGAAACAGAAAGGAAAGATATATTTTAAGTAATTGAATCATAGGTAGAAATTAATTAAAGACTATTTAAATATTAGCCTTTACTTTTAGACTTAAAATTTAAATTAGATGTTCAGATAAATTAATCTATTATTTTAATTTATTTTTAAACTATGGAGATTTATAAAAGTAGTAAGACTTAATGAAATAAAGATAAGAGAATTATTTAAACAGGTTATAAGATGATAAGAATAAAGGAGTTGAAAATATGAATATATAGTCAACAAAGCCCCCCCTCTTATCATCCTTATAAAAACTTTATAGGTGATCCCAAAGCATACCGACTAGGCTACCTAACACTATTTCAGCACTATCAGTAAACAGCCTCAGTCACCAAGTTCTCTACATAACCATTCAAAAAAAAAATTCTCTATCAAATTCCTCAAGTTATCTAAATAGTTAAGATTAACTTCAATTAAACATTAATTCAAAATATCTGGAACAACCTCAAACGCAAATTCACAAGCTTTTCCACTAATGGCCAGCACAGCTAAAAATTTAAAATTCTCTGGGCTCCAGTCCCTACTGCAAAAAAAACATTCTATTATAAATAAATATATAAAAACAAAACAAATTCACAATACATATACCGATGGCTAAAAACATTGACTTAAAAATCATGAACACCAAACAATTATCAATCTACAAATAGTCTAACACAATTAATGCAGCACATGTCTTCGAAATTTCTCATAGAAGTAGATACAACAAGGGTAACACTTTAAGTTAAAACAAATATTACTCCAGGTCAGGTAAGCCTTTACTACCACATTTTAAGATAGCAGTGATTAAAAATTTAAATCTAACACATTTGAAACGATTTGCAATCATTTGAAATAGAGTCCTCCAATCCTTTCAATATAAGTGCTAGCATTGATTAACAGGTCAATCAAAAACAAAATTTAACACTGCTCTATCAAATATGACTATACAAAAAAAAATTCATAGAAACTTTAACATTTATGCTACATAATGTCCAAGAATCCAGAAGTATATTAAATACATTTAAATGGTACATTTCACACATTCTTCTCCATTCAGCAAAATATGCACCAGGCATTCACTCATTCTAAAAACAAACATTTGCTAGGGCCCTAGTCTCCATCCATCTATCTATCATCCACATAAAAGACACATAGACATACGTAGCTCCAGATAATTAACCAAAAAAAAAAATTCTCATCTAATGAAAATCACATTTCTCATAAATCTACAATATCTGTCAATGATAGAGCTCATCTGGCTGCAGTGACCTCAGCATCACATCAGCTTGACCTTAACACCACCTCAACTTGACCCTAGCACCACACCGAAAAAAGAATTCCAGGAGAAACATTCATACAGCAAGTATTTCTATCCAATATTCCTAGCATATTCACACAAGAACTTTTAATTCTTATCCAATACAACATATGCTAATACGGGACAACTAAACCTTCCTCGCTATCCATGATTATCCACCTTAACATTCAGGACAATCTAAACTTGTTCAACAGGTTCATAAAAACAAGAGTATTTCATTCCTCAAATGATTCCTTAAATACCTGCAAACCTTCTCCATTTCATCAATGACTATTCAGCAAATGATTCTAACACAGCTACCAGCCTGAAGTATTACACAACGTAACCTTTTCTTCCCATTACATTGCCTGACTCCCAAAGCCTAACCTTACATAATTGCTTCCATATTTCCTCTTAACAATGGTCATCTCTAATCCAATACAACACCAATTCCTATGTAATAGGGAGGAAATATTTTAAAAAATTTACTAGTTAGCTTCAGAATGCAATGGTATGGAAGATTTTAAACACCTAATCGCCTTTCGTCTAGTAAAAAAAATATTTGGCTGGCTTTCAGAAACTAATTTTCCACTGTTGAAATCTAATTTTTAGTTTCTTTAGCAACAAATTTATCAAAAATTAATTTCTTCCTATTTTAAAAATATTTTGACAATACTATCCAGATTTATCAGTAAATATTGGAGCAATTAAAAACTTTTATATATTTCATTAAATGACGAATCTATAGGTTTTCACTTGAAATACGAAAACAGGCGAGAAGCAAATAGCTTAATACCATCATTTTCAGCTATACCATCAAATCACTAAGTACTTTCATATGGTTGGACCTCAAATCGGTACAAAAAAAAATTTAGTCTATTCCATGCACTAAACAGGTCATTACAATCCTCCATTATCCTTCGATAATCACTATATTCAAATTAGATAACTGAAAGTACCTGATTTGATTCTTTGAAAATTTTACACAAATCCCACTCAATTGGCACAGCATCACTTTTCTATACTTAACAATCTCCTCAGAATATCACTGTATCAACGAAGATAACCTTACACATTCGTTCAGTTCCTGGGAGAAATACATTAAAGGATACCTCAAACCAATCCACCAAGCAGGATTAAAAACTTCCCTTAAACTACCTGACATAATCCCAACCATAAATTCAATCAGCTTAAATTTTTCACAAAAATTAATGACAATATCTGCAAAAACATGTAAAAGGGGAGGTCAAAAGTTAAATGCAAGTAAAGGGATTGAATCCATCTAATCAGGTTCAAATAACATTTCACCTGACAAATAACAACTCAGTGAAAACAGAAATCTCTTAACTTAAACAGGGCAAGTCTAACATAATCCTTACACAAATAAATTACCCAAAGTTCAAGAGTCTCAAATTTGAACCCCAGATTCAATCTTAATTTTAACCTAAATCAATTTTCAATTCATTGAATATTTAACACTAATTCTTTAACCCTTAAAATTTGACCCCCCTTTTTATATTCATAAATCATTCCAAATTTTTCATTTAAAACTTTAAAAATTCAGAACTGTTAACCCATATTTCATTTAACAAGGTCATTAGAAAAATTCTTCAAAAATGTATGCAGCAGTAACAAAACATAGATTACAACATCTTAATTTTATTATAAACTTAAAAGCATAATTTATCAATATAAATTTCTATTTTAAATATCACTATCAAATTCAAGTATATTAAATTCTCAGGAACTATTTCAAAACAAGTTTAACTAAAATAAATCAATTTCTATTAAATCATTCAATAATAAGTTCATTTAAAAACCATTATCAAAAATTCAGTTATTCAAGCTTTACATTTAATTTAACCAGCAAATTTAAATTGAAAAGTTCAGTTAAACATTTTATTTAAATTAATAAATTAAATTTACTAATAACATAGTCAACATGGCTAATTCCAAAAGGCAATTTAATAAAAGTTCCTTAAAACAATAAATTACTTTCAATTTAAAATTCTTATAAAAACAAATGTTAAACTCTTACATATTTTAAAAACTTATAGCAAGAAACCATTCAATTCAAAAGTAATCTATATTTCAAAACAAATGTAAAGCATCATAGATAATTCCCTATAGATATCGTCAAAACTTATAATAAACTTTTTACAGACGATTGGCAGTTAGTCCCTTGGTATAATAACACATGAAGACTGGCATCTCAAAAACTATTGCAGAAAGACTGGTGTCCATTAAAATAAAAGTTATTAAAAGTCAGTATCACACAAAGCAAGCTCGGAATGTGGCGAAACTCAAACCACTTTCACTTATCGACATCTGCTGATTCAAGTTTCACATCAAAAGCGGTCCAGTACGTCTTCCACCATACTTCACAAAAACTAGGAGAATCTGGAACATGCTCAGCACTGTCAGTGTAGATTCCATAATAACACACAATATGCTGTCAAACATCATACCAGGTAGGCTCCTTCAAAAGAAATGCATCATCCTTTCAATTCCAAATAGTCTTCCTTAGTATGGCATATATGACTATCCATCGCCATCAGTGCAATTTCACACAAATGATAAAAATTGCAACTACACTGATAAAAATATGCAGCCACTATTGAAGACTTGCCAACACACATGAATATCTGAAGAGGCACTAATTTCACTAGTAGAAAACAGGTGTCAGTCACACTTTAGCCACTCTTCATCATAGAGGGATAACTTCATATTTAGATTGATATCACAGGACTATAAGGCAACACGCTCAAGTTCCTCAAAAATTTTAAATTTTTCAAAAAGCTCAAAAATAAAACCAATTTAGAAAAATCTTTTACTAGGGTAAATACTACACAGCCAATACTGAAAAGTTATCAAAAAAAATTCCATCAGCCCCCCCGTCTTAAAGCTTCCTGCTTACGATAAAGGCTGAAGGATAAAACATGAAAACTTTCAGTTAAAATTCCAAATGAGAAAAACTGCACTCTGCTATAAAAACTAGGCACAACTAATGGCCCATAACCATGAAGTAATTACAATATGTAATTACTGTTATAAACTGAATTAGCAGAGTAATAAGTGCACAAGTGAAACCGTATCCCGCTGAGAAGTTGAGCCCAGTAAATTATGTAAAAAGAGTGAATTATATTCAAAGTTTAAATCAGTTTAAATGGCTAAAAAAAGAAAAATGTAATCTATGCAAAAATAAGAACAAACTAGATTAAAAACCAAACTATATTTTATTTAACAAAAACAAGATTAAAAAAATAAAAACTTTAAAAATAAAATCAGAAATATTTGACATCTATGTTCTCATATTTAAATAAGGATTGGAGCACCAAAGAATTAAATTAATTTGTATATCTAATTTAAATTAACTTTAAAAAGAAAAACTATTATACCTCAAAAGGATTAATTAATTCATATTTAATTCAAATACCTTAAACTTAATAACTCCATTAGAAATAGCTTTAATATTTAAGATTGACTTCCCCCCTCAATAATTAAACTTTAAACAGATGCTAATTCAAATATTTATTATACATTGCCTTACAGGAAACCTCCGACATTTCACGCGATACCGTCATTAAAACATCATCGGAATCCAAATAAAACAAGTATGACATAACTCCACCTCATACCCTGCATCATGGTAAAAACCAAGCAAGTGTCAAACACATCCGGTAACCAACAGAAAACTTTGCCCAAACCTTTAAAAAGCTAAAGTTCCGTAACACTTTACCTATTGACATGAATGACCTTTTAAGTAAAAGATAGAGATAAGTAGAAAAAATTAAATCATCTTTGTTTCAAAATAAAAGGAGGAGGAAAGACAATTTCAATAGAAAACTTATATCAAAACCATTAAAAGAGAAACAAGAGCGTGTGCCTATATCTTAACTGTGTTTCCAAATATCCAAGCAGAAAAACACCAAAGGAAATCTTCCGTCTTCATCTTTAAAACACTAACACTATTTCATAAAAAAAAAACGACGACATTCTTCTTTCAGAAAACACTTAAAAGCTATCAGCTGTCCATAAACGAGACTTGCTACTTGTGACCAGCCATCGTGTACAAAAACAACAAACGAAACCAAATGCAAACAACTGTCATCCCTTTAAATACATCGCGCCGACTGCCGGGCTAATCTACTACGCACGCTCAGCTTACGACGTCATCGGCTCCAGAACAATCTCCGATGCGCCGTGTCTATCACAAGGGAGAAATGCAAATGCTGACGGACAGGCAACGCCCTCCATCGCCAGCTGTCAACTTTCCTCTGTTCAAAGATGAAACGCACGGCCGTAGGACGATCGGAAAAACAGAGATTCGCTATTGTTTTGTACGAGATAAACATGCTAACGAGATTCACAAGTAAACAGACGTTTGAGGCAAGAAACAGAAAGGAAAGATATATTTTAAGTAATTGAATCATAGGTAGAAATTAATTAAAGACTATTTAAATATTAGCCTTTACTTTTAGACTTAAAATTTAAATTAGATGTTCAGATAAATTAATCTATTATTTTAATTTATTTTTAAACTATGGAGATTTATAAAAGTAGTAAGACTTAATGAAATAAAGATAAGAGAATTATTTAAACAGGTTATAAGATGATAAGAATAAAGGAGTTGAAAATATGAATATATAGTCAACAAGATAATCATTAAGCTAGGTTACATGTTAAAAATATTTTTATTAGTGGGTCAGTTTTGGGTCACTATGTATCAAGCTAATTTTATCCAAGAAATGATTGGAACAATTTTGACTGAATTTTGTATTTTACAGTTTCAGATCTTCAGAAGAACAATGTGCTGGGTCACATGTTAAAAAAAAAATTAATGAGTCATTTTGGTGTCACTGCAGATCAAGCTAATTTTATATATGAAACAGCTTAAATAATGTTAAAATTGCAATAATATAATCTAAATTTAGAAAGAGTATTTTTTTTTTAAATCATTTTTTATACCGTGTTCTTGTTTTTGCTTATGCAGGCTATCCAGGCAAACTTCAGATCATGATTATTGATACCAAAAATTTAGAAGCTGATTATAAACAACCAGATTTCAAATCTCAAATTGTTGACTTAATCATTAAATAAATAACAATAATGATAAAAACTGTAAAAAATTAATTTTAGTATATACATTTATTTTGAAAATGTTTAATTTTTAAGTTATTAAAATCTGCTTTAATAATTCTGAATTCACACTAAGTACTAAATTTTATGAATTCTTTTTTTTTCAAACTTTTGCAATAATCATGAAAAAAAGATATGTGTTTGATAAAAGTTATCTTAATGTTGGTTCCTAAATGAAATATAAATTAAATTGTTTTGAAATTAAGTTTTGTTTATTTCCTTTTAACTAGAGGTTTGTATCACAACTTCACACAGTCCTTCTAACCCTAATAAATACAAGTTGGAAATTGAATGTGAAGCTTAGCAAATAAGGTGTGTTCGTACGATAACGAAGTTTTAAAAATATTCAGATCTTGCTGATCTATATCAGTACTTCGGATACAGTATCTTTGTGTTTCTGTAAATATACAGGAAGTAATTTCTATTACACCTCAGCAACGTATAAGATATTCATAAAATGTGAAATAGTTTAATATTATTAAAACACGCCCCAAATAATGTTTCCCCATATAGCATTAAGTAGTGGAATACTTTTGTAAAGTACATAAATTACTTGTTTACTAAAATCATTATAATATATTTTAATTACTATTCAGTTACATAAATGTACTTACTTGTTGCAAAAAAAATTCTCATTAACCAATAACTAGTTATGAAAAAAAAAAAAAAAATGAATATGCTAGCCAGTAGCTACTAAGCAAAATTTCTATTTTTCATTTTATAATTTAATTTTTAATTAAACGTTTTATTTGTATTTTTATTTATATTTTATGAATTTATGTGTTTTTTCGTTATTTAAAACATAAATTATGTCCATTTATGTCATTTGGACAAATAGTTTGTCATTTTTTATAATATGGCAAAATTGGTTGACGGGATAATCAAATAATACCAAAATTTTAAATAGATGAAATTTTTAACTGTTTAATTTATGTTTTAAACAATCAAAGTGACTCAAAATAGTTATATTAAAAAAGCCATTGTTTTTACTGTAAATGCTTTGCTTGCATGCACATTTTATGCAGTTTTAAGTTTTATCTCATACATTTTATGTAATGATATTACATATGCTATTCTATTGATATTCATGTATAATTAAGATATGCCAATTTCACCAGAAAAATAGAAAAAAAATATGCAATACTCAAAAACCTGCATATTTCTTTGCTAAAATTGCAATAATATAATCTAAATTTAGAAAGAGTATTTTTTTTTTTTAATCATTTTTTATACCGTGTTCTTGTTTTTGCTTATGCAGGCTATCCAGGCAAACTTCAGATCATGATTATTGATACCAAAAATTTAGAAGCTGATTATAAACAACCAGATTTCAAATCTCAAATTGTTGACTTAATCATTAAATAAATAACAATAATGATAAAAACTGTAAAAAATTAATTTTAGTATATACATTTATTTTGAAAATGTTTAATTTTTAAGTTATTAAAATCTGCTTTAATAATTCTGAATTCACACTAAGTACTAAATTTTATGAATTCTTTTTTTTTTCAAACTTTTGCAATAATCATGAAAAAAAGATATGTGTTTGATAAAAGTTATCTTAATGTTGGTTCCTAAATGAAATATAAATTAAATTGTTTTGAAATTAAGTTTTGTTTATTTCCTTTTAACTAGAGGTTTGTATCACAACTTCACACAGTCCTTCTAACCCTAATAAATACAAGTTGGAAATTGAATGTGAAGCTTAGCAAATAAGGTGTGTTCATACGATAACAAAGTTTTAAAAATATTCAGATCTTGCTGATCTATATCAGTACTTCGGATACAGTATCTTTGTGTTTCTGTAAATATACAGGAAGTAATTTCTATTACACCTCAGCAACGTATAAGATATTCATAAAATGTGAAATAGTTTAATATTATTAAAACACGCCCCAAATAATGTTTCCCCATATAGCATTAAGTAGTGGAATACTTTTGTGTGGCCCTGTAATTTAATAATAAATATTCTTTGTATCACAGATTGTACAGAATGTATATTTTTAATATCTATATATATACTTGATAGGTTCATGTCAATTTCATTATGTTCAAATGAGTGTAAAACCATTAAAATGCATTTGAAACTTCCATTGACCGTAATGTAATGGAATACTTTTGATTGTCCCTGTAATTGATCTATGCATCCGATTTTCATAAAATTTGAAATAACTCGACAAAATTATGTAATAATTATGTTTTAAATTTCAAACGATTAAAATGCATTTGAAACTTTTTTCCCCATTGGCCGTAATGTAACGGAATCCTTTTGATTGTCCCTGTAATTGATCTATGCATCCCATTTTCATAAAATTTGAAATGACTCGACAAAATTATGTAATAATTATGTATTTTAAATTTCAAACAATTCGGCTCAGTAGTTTATGTGTTGTTACATGCGGACATACAGACAGATGGACTGAATGACAACTATAGGTGCTACATATTTACATAATTACAAGTGCACCTAAAAACTAGTTTTATCATGTATTTCTGGCATTTTAAAATCTTGGTTTACAATGAAAACCAATGAATGCAGTCAAAGGTTTTTTGTGTTTTTCCAATATTTGATTTTCGAAATAAGGCGAGTTTTGAATTGCATATCCTTAAATATATATATTATTCCTATTTTTCTTAATTCCATTACTAAAGTATTATTAATATTTATTTTACAGTTTTATGCACCATGGTGTGGACATTGTAAAAATCTAGAACCTATATGGAACCAAGTAGCACAATCCTTAGTAGATACTGATATAAGAGTAGGTCGTCTTGACTGCACACGTTTTACAAGTGTTGCCACTGAATTTTCTATATCAGGGTTTCCAACCATATTGTTGTAAGTATCAAAATTAAGTTAAACTATTATAGATAAAAATAATCTATTATAAATTTTTGAAGTTTCAATGGTGATAAATTAAAAATAAAGTTTTAATGAAGTAAATTTACTGTAATTCATAGATCCCTGCCTATCTATGTTTATAACATGCTAAGGTGACAATTAAGGCTCTTACTCATCCCCGAGAATGGCAATTATCATTGCCATATTAAGAATAAATATTCAAGAGGTCATAAGTTTGCTAAGTTCAACTTATGGCAATATACATACAATCATATCTATGCTTCTTTATTTTCTCTAAAACCTTAAAAATTATCAGATTGTAATGTTTTAAATTTTAAATTAAAAATAAAAGATAACTAGCTATTATGAACAATGAAGAAACAGATATAAATAAACTAAAACTTTTGTCATTTAGAACTACAAATTCCAAATCTAGAAACAAACAAACAACTCATGCTGTATTTCAATAATAATAAATGGAATGACAGAATCTTGCTTTGAACTAAAAACTTGTGTGCAGAAGAATAAAGCATTCTAAAATATCGATTTGTGTGATAGTGAAAGAGCAAGAAACTTGAAATTTGGTATTGGAGTTATTTATAAGATGTAACTGCTGTCTAAGAGAAGTTTTGAAATCTTTAAAAGAAAAAAAAAAAAAAAAACTGAAGATATGTGAAAAACTTTCTAAAAGTGCTCTAAATTATGATTTCTATGGAACTGTAAAAAACAGAAACTTGTTTGACATTGAGATACTTATAAGATGTAAATACTTTCTAAGTTTCTAAAAGATTCCAAAATTAAAAAGGTGAAGTGAGCAAAAACCATCCTAAAAATGTTATAAATTATGATTTTTGTAGAATCTGAGGTTGAGACCTAATGGTTGCGACTGATGGTGGCATTCTTTGCTCCAACATAGACTTGGAGCATGGGGGGGGGGGGACAGGGTCATTGCTAAGGGAGGAGGTGTAGCCTCCCCCCCCCCCCCCCCTCAAAAAAAAAAAAAAAAAAAAATCAACCTCCACTGGAAAAAGATTCAAAGGTCACTAAATGAATTTCTATTCTAAAAATCCAAATGAAATTCTGTTCAAAAATCTAATTTAGTTTCAAGGCCCTTTCACAGTGTTGCAGAAATACTGAATTGTAACTAAAATAAGTGTTTCAACACTTGCACATCCTATTTGCACATGTGAAGCTAGCATGATGTTTAATTTTGCACTAGTTATGCACTTGAATTTTTCATTCAGCATCATATTCCTTTGTTAGCATAAAATGAAGTTATTACAATCAGTTTTATGAGAAAAATGTACCTACAATGTGAATATGCACTAATTTATCTTTCTGCATTAGAGAAAGAGAAAATATGAGCCCCTACTTACATTTCCTTGAACCCCCTCTTTTATTCATTTCTAGTTATCCTGGTTCCAATATTGACTTTGATTCCTAAATTTTTAAAGAGACCTAATGCACTTCAACCAAATGTAACAACAAAATTCTTACATTTATATGATTATAGATTCTGTCCTTTGTCAACAATATTAAACAATGCTTAATAACAATGTAATTCATTGGTGATTACAGTTTGCCATAGAAATGAATACAAAAGGAATACTTATACACTGTTGCTGGATCCTTTTTGTAATTAAAATTTTTACATCCTGTTAATCTCCTAGTAAATTCATTAAATGAATATTTTTTGTAAAATTTTACTACACGATTCCTGAATGTCTATCATTATTATTTTTTGCAATTCTTTTTCAGCATTAAAGGCCATAAAACTGTTGAATATCGAGGTGACAGAGAAAGATTTGAAATTGTTGAGTTTGCGAGACGAATGGATGGGTAAGGTTATTTTTTATTGAATTTATGTTGTCAGCCATTTTCATATGGTTTACACATATATTGAAACATACTGTTCATATATTAAACACATACTTTTTCTCTTGATAATATAAAAAAGGTAAACTAAATAATTAGAAAAGTGGGGATAAACTCTATATTACTCTTCTGTTCCCCAAAACCAATTGCTGCTACTGAATACAGCTAATGAACCTCATTCTTTTCTGTTTTTGAAAATCCTTGCTTTTTTCGGCATGCTGGGAAAGATCAGGGACTAATATTAAAAAATCTGGTCTCCCTCGATTTTTCCGGCATGCCGGATAATGCAGGGAATACAGTATTTAATGTATTATTAGTCTAAATATCTTTATATAACATTTTATAAGGCTAGGACTATAACAAAAATCGGGAACCCATTCTGACTTTTCAAAACTCAGAAGAATTTTTATTAAATATTTCAATAGCTTTATTCTATCAATTTAGAGCAGGTTTAATATTTTCTACAATATTTGAATTCCAACTTTTTGAGTTACAGAAATGATTAGAAATTTCTATCTTGATATTAATTCCATTTTTTAAACATCCTTATAATGTGGAAGCACAGCCATGAACATAATGAAAATATTTAACACACAGATACATAAATTTTTTATATATATATTGCATGATTGCACTTGTCCTTAAATTCCCAACATTAATGAAAAATAAATAAATGAATAAATAAATAATAAAAAATGTCTTTTAATAAACACATCGCCCTAAAATTCCTGAAATTTTATGAGTTTTGTACCATTAGTAAGATTTTTCCAATATTATGCAAAATCCAATATTCTAAAATTAATAAATGCTTAGGGGGGGGGGGGGGGAGAGCCAGGAAATAGGTATATTCTTTGGCTTTTCTTTTCTTTTTTTTTAATGTTTTATAAACATAAAAAAGAAAAAAAATGTTTATCGGAAATTTTTCTCAACAGATCATGAAAAACTTACAAATTTCATCCTTTGGCTCGAGGGGGAAAAAACCCATCAGTTCTGTCATTTTGACTGTAGTGGCCGAAACAGCAGATGTTGCTAATTGGTGGCAGGAAAAAAAATCACAAATTTTATTAGTCAAACAGGGAAAATTCACAAATTTTGTCAATCAAATGTAGACAAAATCATGAATTTCAATAATTGATCATAAAAAAAAAAATAAAAAAAAATCACACATTTAAAGAGATTAGGGGTAATTTAAAATTCTAAGAAAAAATTATCATAAATAAAAAACATAGAAAATTATTCAAAAACAAAATCAAATTTAGTTTAATTTAATTTTATGAAATTAAATTTACAGAACATAACAATTAGATATACACTGCTGTGCAAAATTTAAGGACAATCACAAAATGCCAATTTTTAAAGGATTTTCAAGTGATAATTTTCTCGTGAATATTCAAAAGGAAATAGTATAATTCAAATAATACTATCCCTGCATAACAGCTAATCCGTATAACATCTCATTCAGGTCACACATGGTCACAAGAGTCACAGTCACTATGGCAAAATAAAAAATAGGAAATTCCATACGTCTCTTTTATGAGTCTCAAATGATTACTATATGTGACTCCACTGACAGGTCATTGTGACTGCTGCTTTGTAGCTAGTCACCAGGTGACTTTACAGTGATGTTTCATTAAGACTCTCATGTGACCTCTCATCTGGAGACTTAATTTCAAAGTCATTGTGAACGTTGCATTATGATAAATTACCAAATAATGTCCCATTAAAATTACATGGTGACTTTTCACCACTTTTCACAATGGTTACTTCACATTAGGGTCTCTGTCACCATTTGACAAAGTCTTGTGGCAGAAAGTCACCATGTGACTTTAATGGGACATTATTTGACAATTTATCATAATGCAGCGTTCACAATGACTTTGAAATTGAGTCCCCAGATGAGAAGTCACACGAGAGTCTCAGTGAAAATACATTGTAAGGTTACCTGGAAACTCGCCATAAAGCAGCTGTCACAATAACCTGTCAGTGGAGTCACAGTAGTCATTTGAGACTCATAAAAGAGACGTATGGAATTTCCTATTTTTTGTTCTGCTGTAGTGACTGGGATTCTTGTCATCATGTGTGACCTACATGAGATGTTATATGGATTAGCTGTTATACTGGGATTGTAATTATTCAAATTAAATTACTTCCTTTTGAATATTCACATGAAAATTATCGCTTGAAAATTGGCATTTTGGGACTCGTCTTTAAATTTCGCACACCAGTGTATTTTATATGAGCTTTTGGTTAATTACTGTTATCTAGTTTAGGTTTATTACCTAATACTTTTTTCCTAATTCTATAGAATGTTATAAGTTCATTCTCAGAGATAAAAATGCCCTGCTCTAGATCTAATATTGTTTTATCTAAACACTTTATTATTTCTTTGATAGATACATTTAATTTTCTGAATCATTGATGCCAATCTTTCTTTTATTGACTACAGTATCAATTGAGATTCGCTGCTTGAACTGACAATTGATACCTTTCTATCAATGCATATCACTCCATTTATGTCTGATATATTCAGACTTATATTTCCATTTCTTGCATAATCTAATAATTTAAAAATTCCAGCTTCTTTTTCTGAGATGCAAATTCTTCAAAGTCAATATTCAGAATCAAAATTGTAATTATACTACCTTCCTGGACTTAAACTTAATGGAAATCAATGATAAAAATTGTGATCTGAATGTTTCTTTATCAGTGTTGAATTCAGACATTTTTCTTCAGGAGAGATTTCTATGGCTCCCGGGGGGGACATTATAGAGTTACTGGGGGGAAATTGCATATTTTGACCATTAAAAAACACGAAATTTCGAAACTTCCAGGGGGGACAACTCATTGCTCCAAGAGGGAATGTCCCCCCCCCCTCCTGGGCCACCCCCTGAATTCAACTCTGTTTTTTATTCAAAATTGTGACATTTGGATGTGCAATACAATTATCTAAAATTGTAAAATATTAGAGTTTCTTCAGGGAACTTCAGATTCGCAGTGTACATGAACTTCAGAAACTAAAAACATATTAAAATGTTTCCCAGTCATCTGTGCTTGTTTGTTTGCCCACTCAATAACTTGAATAGGTACAATGTTTTAATATTGGGATAAGTACTTTTCCAATGATTGGTAATTTTAATTTGTGAGTTCTAACAGCATTAGCACAAGCTAAAAATGTAAACCTCTCTTTAATATTTTTAATTCCTGCAGTATTTCTCTCATTTTCAGCAACTAATCTTTATGGGTAGATAAAAGGGTTTAATTTCTGACAAAAATAAGTAATGGAATCCTAATAGCCTGTACTACTAACAATCATAGCATATTTGTGTTTTATATATTATTGCAAAATGTAAAGCCTATTTTTTCCTATGGTATATCAAAATAAATAAATACAATAAAAATAAATAAACAAAAATATTTATATGGCTTTCAACAATTCCACTTTTTTGTTACGCCTAATTCCAAATAGAAATCTTATATTATTATATACACATGATTTTATGACAGATTTTTGTAATTAAATAAGGTCAATATTATATTTTCAGAAGTAGTGGTAATGAAAAGGAATAATTAGAAGTCATGTATATATATATATATATATATATATATGTACATACATATACACTGAGGTGATAAGTCATGGTATAGCAATATGCAAATATATAGATGGCAGTAGTGTCTCTTACAAATTGCATTAGTCAGTACCTGGGCAGGACTTTGATTTGTGTTCAAATGCTTTATGTGGGAAGGTTTATTATGTATTTATGGCCACACAACGAGAATTTTGAACATGGTATGCTAGTTGGAGTTAGACAAATGGGACATTCCATTTTTTAAATCATTACAGAATTCAACATTCCCATAACATAAGAAATTATTCAGTATGGACATCTATCAACAATGTACGAAAAAAAAAGTGTAAAAGGGTGAAAAATTGGATTTGCATTTATGGCATCTGGATTTTGGAATTTTGCAGATTTAAGATTCCATATTTTAAGTTTTATTCATATGAATCAATCTATATTTTGCTTTTAACTTCTTAAGTAATAATATACTTTTCTTAATGTGCTTTTTGTACTATTTTTTTACAGACCTGCTGTTCGTCATTTTGCAAGTTGTGAACAGTTCAATGCCTTGAGAAAAGAGAAAAAAGTGTTTTTTACATATGTTAATGGAGAAAATGCAGATGGAAAAGGAGATGAACTAAAAGTAAAGATCTAGAAATTTCTGAGAGCTTGCCTATTTAAAAAATAATTTTATATTATTTTTTTTATATTTTAATGAAAAAATATTAGTTTTCATTTTTTTTTTTTTTGGGGGGGGGGGGTGGCTATTTTAAAATGACGGTTTCTTTTTTGAATCAAAGTGAGTACAGTATTTTTAAAAAGCATAATGCATTTTTCATTGCCATTTATTCTAATGTAGAATTATAAGTTAAATTTGAAGGAGAAAAAGATCATAAAATATATGTGTTTTCTTATAATTTTATTTTTTAAACTTAAAAAAAATTATTAATCTATCTTTTAAATACCTAATATTTTTGCCTTAATTTCAGTGTGTGCAAATACATATGTGCATTGGATGAATTTGTGCATGAAATATTAATATAATCTAGCCTAAGCTTTTTAGTGTCTTATATAGCTTAAACTCAAAATTAAAAAAATATATTTTAGGTTTCATATTAAAATAATTGAATGTTATTATTTATTCCATGTTAGTTTTATCAAATAAGCAACATTTTCTTTATCCTTTATAAATAGGATTCTTACACAAGAATTGCTGAAGAATTTCAAACAGTCATGAATTTTTATACTGTTCCCACTCAATGCATTGCAGCACTTGAAAATTTAGCCGTACCCAAAGTTCCTTCTGTGTATGTGTGCAAGGACAATGCCTGTTTTCTTTATGAAGGTCTGTTATATTCTTGTGTTTGATGTATAGTAAAAATCTGAACTAAATTAGTTTCAATATAAAAAGTTTAGCCAGTTTCTATTATTTTCAATGTAACTCCTTACATTCCAATATATATTTTTTAATATCTGGACCAAGTATGTCTGGGATCCACACACATTTGTGTTTTTTAATATAGAGTATCAGTTCCGGTTTGACAAAGTGTAAACAACTGATACAAAATTTAAATCAAGCAGATTATGTGAATTATATATCAATTAAAGGGTGTTGTAAGATAAAAGTTTTTATGTCAAGGTGTTTAAAAAAAGTAATAAATGTGAAATTATTAGATTTATTTATTCAAAAAACTTAGGAGTCATATTTATAAATTTTAGTTTTGGATAAGTAGTATTAAAGTTACATGGATATTTTAGGGGGCAAATATAAGATAAAACTATGGACAAATGACTACATTATCACATTCTCTTTTTTGTTTACCCCAATTAAAGTGCAATATGTTTAATAAACTTGTGGAGAATATAACCATGATTTTATATCGAACAGAACTATTTTTTATTGATTTTGATAATTTTCTAATAATGTCACTTTGTCTTATATACATCTCTTCATTTGTATCCTAAAATTTCAAGGTTTGGCTATCTCACTTAGAAATTGGATTGATATCCCTGCAATATGCCTTTTTCATTCTTGTAAGCAAAAAAAAAAAAAAAAAATTAATTGGAGAAATTAATTTATTATAGTAGGAAAAACTGAAAAATATATTTATAACTATTAAGGTAACTGGATTCAACATGGGCCATATATACTTAATTGGTGCAGCATGTCCCACAAGAAACATTACACCATAAAACCCCATTCAACCAACTATATATACTTTATGTTTAGTAAAAGTATTTACAGTATTTTAATAAAAAGCCGGGAAAGTTCAATCAAATAGACATTTAAAAAAAAAGAGACCTAAATTTTTGACAATCTATCACAGCAGTGACAGAGTTATGATTGAATAAATACTTGTTGTTTTAGGAAATAGAAATTAGGATACATTGTTCACAAAAGCTAAAACTTAAAAGACATCAACATTTTTTTTTTTTTTAATAAAATGCCTATGGTCCAGTTACCTCGTGGATCCAGTTATCCCAACTTACCTTAGTCCAAAGATATTTGACTGTGTTTACATGGTAAGTTTAAGTATTTGTGAAATGATCTAGATAACATAAAAATCTATAATACATGAAACCTCTCACTTCAAGATGAGCATTTTAAAGATCTTCCACCATTCTGCATTTCAAAAACTTTTTAAAAAGTTACAAATTAAATAAAAATCTCTATGAAGAACTTATATTGCTGCTGTACATAATCAGATGCAAATTTATTTAATGTATGCATGTACATTTTACTAAATATAAAAGCGAGATAATGAGCGAGTCTTAGAAAATTAAAATATTTAAAAAATTTATACCCAACAATACGATTCTTAGAAAAATTTACTAATAAAGTTTCTTTTTGACAATTTTTAGACCAAATATTTTTATAAAATGTAATTAGTCTTTAAAAAACTTCATTATGCTGAGAAATAATACATAAACATACAAACAATTAAAAAATACATACTTTTTTTTTTTTTTTTAAGTTTGTAAAATTTTGAAATTTTTTCTATAATCCTCAGTTTTGATTATATGTACATTTATTATTTATTTTTTTTCAGAAGAGAAACTAAAGACAGACAACATAACTTTATATGACTGGGTGAATAGGGAACGTTTCCCAACCTTCATAAAAATTACCAATGGTAACTTCCATCAACTCCTTAAAAGTGGAAAATATATTGCAATAGCTGTTCTTGAAGAAAACCAAATTGGTGGGCTTACATTGCATATGTCTGAGTATGTATAAATAACATTGAATTGCTACCCTAAAAAAAGTATTCCATTTTTCTCCCTTTAATTTATTAATTAGAATGATTGTGTTAAATTTATCAAGTGAAAGCAATATTAGATTGTTGTTTATTTTTTCTTTTAGGTTTAGAGATGTGTTAGAAGCTATTGCCTTGAATAATAAAAATATTTATCATGAGTAAGTTTCGTGATTTTCAATTTTTAATATCATTTTTAAGCCATATATATATATACATTGTCTACACAAAAATTACTAAGCTTTGTTCTGTTGAACTTATGGGTACCAATGAATCAGTGGTATTCACAAAATTCAGACACATTAGTATTTTCAGCTATTACTTAACTAATGCTTATTTAAATGAGATATATTAGGCTTTCTCTATTAGCCATTGATTTGATAACAGTTTCACAAAAGTTGAAAAAAAAACTGGTCTAAAGTTTAAACATTCCATGTGTTTGTCATTAATTTTATTTTTCTGTTTTATGTATTAAACTACTTTTCTAAATTAAACTATCAAGATGATCTGATTTTTACTTGTTCTAAAAGAATTTTTGGGGGAGATGAATCTTTTAATTTCAAACTTATAGTGGAGAATGGGGTGGAAGGGGACAATAGGCTTTTGTTTTCATATATCATTTTTAAAATTTCATCAATCGCACACTAGATGAAGCAATGGTATCCTAATCTTCTGTTTAAAAAAGTAGCTGATCTGCATAAGCTTGCAATTGTATAAAGAAAAAGAGCATTTTAAGAATCAAAAGTAAATTTGCTTCACATACTTTTTATGCTTTCTGTATATTAATGATTTGTTTATGCATAGATGTAATAGTTTCCCTACTTATGGAGCATTATACTGTATATTATCAATAATTAAACAATGCCTAAAAGCAGTATTTTTGTTTATGCAAAAATTTTAACATAAAAGAAGGCAGAAGGAAGAATGGGACGTCTAATTCCTTCTTTTTAAAAAGATAAATGTAAATTGCTAATATGCAAATATTTTTAGAGGATAGTGTATTAATTATAACACTGAAAATATATTATAGATTGAACAGAGAATTTTTTAATGTCATCTCTTACTGACAGTCCTGAGTGTTTTTGTTTTGTTTTGTTTTTCCAGTGTTAAAAAAAAAAAAAAAAAAAAAAAAAAAAAAAAAAAAAAAAATTGGAATTTGATATTGCAGCACAGATATTATCAACCTACAGTCTTTGTTAAATTTTATAGATAGCTAACACTAGACTATTTGTGCCTCATCATACATTGTTTTATGGCTGTCCCATACCTCCCTGTTAGTGGCAAGGTATGGAACACATTTTGAAGTTTACAATTTCTTTAATTATAAAATTATATCTGCAATTTATGTTTCTATATTGTTCAAGAACATTAGATAATGTTACATTTTGTATTCTTTAAATCAAACTTTTGAATTTTGTGTCAAAGTTGATTTTCTTTTATTTGTATAAAAAAATGTTCCATTCCTCTCTATTCTTCCGTACTAAATACTTTTTAATATTTATGTGTGTTAATTATCTTCAAAATGATTTTTGAAATTTGCTTACAATTTTTTGAAGAATGTCTCTAATAGTTGGCAGATGCATATCTGCATTTCTTGACATTATTTTGAACTCTTTTTATCATGCTGATTTAACCACTAACATAAAATTTAAGTGTTGTTTTTAGTAGTAGTTTTCAGAAGCCTTTCATAATTGTCTTACTAGCATGTGTATTATTAAAATTCCCATTTTGGAGAAACCCTGTGTTTCAGGGTATAAAAACATAAAATTTTGTGACATAGACAATTCTCAGTTTTTAAGAAATTTCTGAAATTTACAGCAAATTTTCTGAAAGATTATGGCAAGAGGGTGCAGAGATTAGAAAATCCTTCCGGGCACCAATTATAAATTTTTTCAATGATCCTTTATCAAAATTCATGTTTTTTTCCCCCACAATCCTTTGATAAAATTAGTTTTTCCCACAATCCTTTGGTGAAAGTTGCATTTTTTTTCTCTATCATTTGACAAAATTTGTATTTTTCCCCTTTTTTTTCACAGTCCTTTGATTAAATAAGCAGGGTTTTTCCCCTAATTCTTTGATTTTTTTTTCTTTTTTCCTGTGATATTTTGATGAAATTGAAATCTGTGAACAATTGACAAAATTGATTTTTTTTTTCTGTCTACCATTTGTCAAAATTTGTGATATATTTTTATGATAGAATTTTTTGACTGATGATCTGATTTTTAAAAAATTTTGAAATCATATATTTTAAATTTTTTGAAAATTTGGAACAATGATCACTCCTGATTTGTAAACAGTCAAAGTGACCTTCATTTTTGTCTGAGCGAAGCGAAGTCTTTATACTCAGAGATACGTAACGATATTAAAAATCAAAAAAATTCTTTCGTCAAGCAAATCTCAAAAAGTACTTGTCGGATTTTGATTCTGTCTGTACCATAAGGTACCTATGAAGGTAATCTGGTGAATGCACCTACTTTTAAAAATTAATTCCAAATAGTTTAAAAGTTATATTAAAAAAACTGATAAAAAAACACAATTTATTTGCATACGTCACAGAAATTTGGTGAGCGTGATTTTCAACGGCTGGATATTTTCGTAGTTAACCGAATCAGTACATGGAGTAAATCGTAATCATTTACGCACTCAGTAATATTGAATGCAATAAAACATTTTAAAATTTAACCATGCAGGAAAATAAAACTGTTATTTTTACTTTCTTCTATCTTTACAAGAAGAAAGTATTGGATTCATGAAAATTTTCGACTTCCGGTTTTCAACGGATTTATACGTTTTAGAAGGTCCTGAACACGTTTTGACTATTTTTAGAAAATGTCTGTCTGAATGTCTGTCTGTCTGTATGTTACAAAAAATTTGTGGGCGCTCTATCTCAAGAACTAATGCTCGAAATTTAATAAAATTTTATTTTCAGTTAGACATTGATATGAATTAGTGCCTATTGGTTTTTGGTGAAAATTGGCTTGCAGGTGGCGCTGCTATACTACGTTTTTTATGATTTTCAAGATTGCTATATCTCAAGAACTAATGCACAGAATTTCACCAAACTTCAGATTCTGTGACCACTTGATATACATAGACACTGATTAAGTTTTGGTGTAAATTGTCCAGCAGGTGGCGCTGCTATGCCACGTTTTTCATGATTTTCATGATAGCTATATCTCAAGAACTAATGGACAGAATTTCATTAAACTTCAGATTCCGCGATACCTTGAGATACATAGCCGCTGATAAGGTTTTGGTGTGAACTGCCCTATAGGTGGCGCTGCTATGCTACATTTTGCACGATTTTTGCGATAGCTATATCTCAAGAACTAATGCAGAGAACTTCATCAAATTTTAGATTCTGTTACACTAGAATATATAACATAATTAGACGCTGATTACATTTTGGTATTAACCTTGCAACAAGTGGTGCAGCTATGCTGCATATTGCACGATTTTTCCAATAGCTATATCTCAACAACCAACGCACAGAATTTCATCAAACTTCAGATTTTGTTACATATAACATACAAATGACATATAACATAATTATACAATGATTACGTTTTGTTATAAATCCTTCAACTGATGGTGCTGCTCTGCTATATTTTACACGGTTTTTTTTAAAACTAGCTGTATCTCAAGAACTAATGCACATATTTTTTAAACTTCAGATTCTTTTACACCATAACATAATTAGAGGCTTTTTTACGTTTTGGCATAAATTGTCCAAGATATGGTGTTGCTGTGCTACGTTTTGCAATTTTTTTGTTATAACTATATCTCAAGAACTAATGGACGAAATTCCATCAAATTTCAGATTCTGTTGGGTCTTGACATAAATAGATGCTTATTAGGTTTTAGTATAAATTACCCAACATGAGGCACTACTAAGCTCATTTTCTCAGAATATTAATTAAATTTTGCGTTTTAGGCTTTTCGGATACCAGAATCTCATTAGGCTAGGCCAAATGTTCGAGGAAATTCAATAGTGGGTAACTTTGGAGTCACCACGCTTTTTTTAAATATTAAAATGTACTTATGAGAATGAGATAGAAGAAAGTTTTGGGACTGACACATCCAACTAGTTTTATATTAAAAAAATGTCATAAAAACTTTGATTTTGAGATTTTGTGATAATCTCTTACTAGCATTTTTTGATCGCTAAAAGAATGTTTTATATATTTCGCGTGTGAAAATGAGAAACAATTACGTTTTTAAATAAAAAGTTTGTTTTATGACATCATTTTCCCTTTATATTTATTTTTATTGCATGTTTTCTTTTAACTTATATTTTGATTGTATGTGGAAGTCAATTCTGGTCTCTAATTTTTAGGCACGGATACCACAAGCGCATCAGATTTGGCACAATTTTTTTCAAAGCCCGCATTTGGCGAAAACTCTGTTTTCAGGTGACGCTTACATACACATTTTTAAATCATTTTCTATTTTCAAAAAGAACTTACAGTAAATAAAATAATAATAAATAATAATAACTATAAAAAGAAATATTTTATATAATTAAAAAAAGGAAATGAAAGTAAATAAACATTTTATGAGTAAATAAACAAATAATAAATAAATAAAGCCGGGTTACCATCTCAGGTAAAATAATGCCATTTTGAAGCCAATTATGTACCCTGCTGCATATGTGACATCTTTTTCCATTTTTCATCCATTTCCTGTTGGCATACAACTTTGAAATTTGGAATATGTATGCATACCTGAGAGCAATACTGGAATTAGACATTGTTTTTTTTTTTTTTTAATTCGATCCAAAAAAGGGGCAACGGGGGCTATTTTTTAAAGATTTATACAATTTATACTGCATAAAGGAGCCACTTACCTATTTTTATATACAAGAAGAAGTAAGTGGTATGTAAAAACAATTATGGTGTACCTAAATAAAATAATTGAGATAATATACTAGAGATATAAGCACCGGGTTTGGCAAGATTTTTTATGCCAGTTAGGCGAAAACTTCGTTTGATTAGCAGATACATATAGCATACTATAATAATACGTTATTTATTTATTTCAAAATGGAAAAAAAAGGAATAAACGAAACATTTTCTGTTATTAAAAAAAATAACAATCAATAAATGATAATATTTTTAGAACAAACAATTTATTATGACATTTATATGATAACCAGCATGTTAGGCAACTGAACTCCATTTTGGCACCAATTAGGTATCTCGGTGTGTATAGGGCATATATGTGCCAAATTTATTTGTAAAACTGAGCATGAACATTTACCAAGTGTGTTTTCATAGTCGCTTATATCTTTTTGCAACATAGCGCGTCTTTCGAAGCCAAAACTGCACAAAAGAAAAAAAATCAATATTTGCAGTATTTTTTTTTTTTTTTTTTTTTTTTTTTTTTTTTTTTTTTAAATGTAATGCACATTTTGTAATCAGTAGGCTCGATAATCAGACCTCGTTTTTTTGCTTTAAAAGATGATATTTCATATGACGTCTTTTTTGGATTCGTCGTTTTTCCATATTTGATAGTATGCGTCTACTCGTTTTGTAACTTTCTTCTTTATTAACAGTGACATTAGGATTTCCTATTCAAATAAAAATTCCTCTAAATACAAAGAATTTTGTTAAAATAAATAAATAAATGAAACGCGGACATCTATTGCTCAAAGCACAAAATTTTTCCGATTGAGTTAACAAAAATCAGTAAAAACATAATTTTTATGATAATAAAAAGGTCACTTATGTAATAACAGAGTCATATATTATGTACGTTATGGATTAAGTATGAATATTTCTCCACCATTTAATAAATAATACTAATAATAAAATAAAATGCGGACAGACTGAAGTCTATATTTGACTGAAAACAACAACCATTTTCTAAATGCTTTAAAAAAATGGCCGGTACTTCTAGGTTATCCCGTCGACCAAAAAATTATCGCCAAACTATAAGATTAAATGCCAATAATGGATGATCGTGAATGTCACATTCAATGACAGTAAATGCGATTCACGTGTTTAAAATGTCATTAAGTGATTTTTATTTCAACTTTTTATTAATATTTTTATTAATATTTTTCTAATTATTTGTTTTTTCGTTATTTAAAAAAAAAATTATGTCAACATGTATAATTTGGCTTTTAGTTTGGCGGTTTGTATAATTTGGCGAAATTGGTCGACGGGATAACCAAATGGCCAATGAAAAGTGATAATTCAAAAGTATTATGAAATAAGTTAAAACCATTTATTTTAAACTAAATGAATAAAAGATTTATATTTTTAATGAAATAAATGGGATTTGAAAAATTATTGGAAATTTATCACCGTAGATGTATCAATATTACAATCAGTACCTTGCTTGTTTGCAAAATGGAACAATTAGCAATACTTTTTATACCCGAAAAATGGTCGTTGCTTTTTTTAATATTAAAAAGTAGATTACGAAAGATTCCTATACAGAGATGCCAAGCCCCCGCTTATTGCACAGCAGAATTTTCTTATAGGAAAAGTTATTTTTTAAATCCGCAGAATGTTCCAATTTAATAAAACATTTTCTGTATTAAAATACCGGTATCCAAAATGCCGGAGACTTGGCAGCTCTGCCTATAACATTTTAATTAATCACGGTACTTTTTTAATCGGATTAAAATTTAGTGAAGACAACGTTTTTTGGCCAAAAGCAGCTAATAAACTATTCGGACGGATTTCACACCATATAAAATACACTCCATTCTCTTCAAACATAATAGTTCATGTTATTTATAGTTTCTCAAATCGGTGCGAAGCTTCTGTTTATGACATCATTTCAAAGAGTTATATTTCCAATATAGGAAAATTTGGTGTTTCATTTTCTGTATTACTTTTAACATTTTGCATATTTCCAATTTTATATCCATGCATGGTTTGCTTTTCTTTTATAAAAAAAAGTGTATGCAGCTTTATATATAAGATTTTGTAATTCTATGATTCAATATGCTTATTTTCATCATATTTTATCACAATGAATGACCAATTAAAGGTAACGTCTCATTTTCTTTACTTATCGCAAGTTATTAAATGTGTATTCTCAGCAATATCGCTCAGACTAATCCCTCTGAGGGAAGTCCTAGTTAAAAATTTTGAATTATTGCACATGCTATTTTTATCATGCTATTTATATTCTGTCTACTTATTTTTTTATTTGTTTTAGCTATTTTGTTTTTGGATGGGTAGGCCAACCTGACTTAGCCAATAATATTGCCATGTCAACTCTTCCTATTCCAAGTCTTATGGTAGTAAACTCCACTTCTTATCAATATTATTTACCAGTTTTAGAAGAAGATGAAAAAATCCCAACACCACAAAGCATTCTTCAACTTTTGGATAAAGTTAAAAATGATAGTGCTGAGGTAATGTAGCTTTCTGATAAAATAACTTTTTTGAATAAATACTTTATCTCATAGGATCATGTATGATCAATTATCCATGTGAAAATACAAGAAAAAATTTTAAACAAAGAATTTCAGTGTTGGTTGTATATTGATGATTAATATAATTATGCTGACAGAACCAATTTATTGTTTTTACATTAGTTTATTGTGTCACAAGTGTTGCTTTTTAGTTTATCTTTACAAAATGATGTTGGCCTGGTGTAATTTTCAGACAGAGGAATGTGGGATAGTTAACAGACAGCAGTAATACTCACAAGTAATCGAAATCTGACCAAAACAGTTTTCATTTTGGTTAAATCAGATATTTTTTTGTTTAAATTAGTGTTTTCTTAGAAATTAACAGCTTTCTCTGTCTTTAAAAAAAAAAAAAAAAAAAAAAAAAAAAAAAAAAAAGGTTTCCCAAATGCTATAAAAAAATTACTATTTAACTTTTTGCTTCACTGATTTTAACTTTTTGCTTCACTGATTTTAAATTTTAATTTCTCAGATTTGGCAACTCTAACACAAATACCACTATGTTTTTAGATACTAGGGTGTGTTATCTTTTTGAAAACAATAAAGTAACATTATTTGAATGTCTATCTGGGAAAAAAATTGAATTAAAAAAAAAAAAAAAGTGTAGCTTTTAAGAAACATTGAGGTATTTATCAGACAGCCTTCAGAGTAATTTCCAGGCACTAATATGTGTTACAAAATGTGTTTTATGTGGTCCTACATACTGAACTAATTGTTTCTGAGTGACTTAAAAAGTGTTATGTATTAAAATATAATTTCAAAGGCCAAATGTGATTTAAAAGGAAAATACTGGATGAAATTCTAGCTAAAATGGGAGATTTTCGATAAAAGATAGAGATTTATGAAGAAAGTGAGAGATGCTACTTTTTAGAATCAAGTATGTATGCTGTATATTATTACCAAACATTCTGTCTGGGACAGGTGTAAAAGTTATTCCACAAAACATGATTATATGAAAAATCTTTTAAAGGTTGAAATGAAATTTTAAAACTGGCTTGGGGATAATCAGCATTGGTGACCAAAAGACGATCAAGTTGAAATCACTGCCAAATCCTTTTTATTTTTCTGGAGCTATTAAGACTCCTTTCCACTTTAAGATAAGACACAATAAGAACCTTTCCACTTTAAAACTGATAAAGATATAAAATAATTGAAAATATTCTTTAAAAAATTTATAGTTATTTCTTTACTTTCAAAGAGAACTAAAGTAATTAGTTCTGCCAATAAGTGTTGTTTAAAAATCTTATTGTAGTGCTAAAGGTTAAGCTGGTAAAACATTTACTTATTTATTTATTTTTAAATGAAATTAGATTTGTTTGATGTTTTTATTTAATGTTTATTTTTATTTAACCATAAAAAAAAAAATCTGAAATTCATCACTGATTTGCATAAGTTTGTACAGACAAGGCTAGAGTAGCTATGTATGAAAAAATACCATATAACTTTCTTTTATTCACATACAAATATATAGATTTTAGGTGTACAGTTATTATTGCTTTTCCATGCTTTTTTTCTGTATTCAGAGTGAGATAATAAATGCTTCATTTTATAACAGATGTAAATTTTCCATTTTTAATTTTTGGGTGAAAAAAGTCCGGGCTAGGATTCGAACCAGGGATGTGTTGGCTGAAGCCACCATCCACGAACACGAACACTGGCGGACTATTTCACCCAATTAACCTCAACGATCACTTTATCTGGTCTGATACTCTGGATCAGCTCAACAGAATAAATCGAAGGTCAAAATATGGAACTGCAGAAAATCGCTGCATAATAAAATTACATTAGATTAATTTTAAACACGATTATTCAATTGGTAAATTAATTATAACAGATGTAAATTTTCCATTTTTAATTTTTGAGTGAAAAAAGTCCGGTGAAATAGTCCGCCAGTGTTTGTGTCCGGAATGGCTCAGTTGGAAGAGCATTGGCGGCTTCAGCCAAGACACATCCCTGATTCGAATCTTGGCCCGGACTTTTTTCACCCAAAAATTAAAAATGGAAAATTTACATCTGTTATAATTAATTTACCGATTGAATAATCGTGTTTAAAATTAATCTAATGCTTCATTTTATGTCATAACATTTTTACAATGGTGTCTCCTAATTACCATAACTGGTGTTAAAATCTTACCCTTAAATAGACTCGCAAATAGCTGTCTGGAAATTATCCCAAATCTCAGGGTAATTTTATTAATTTTATTTTTGTTATTAAGCTAATTATATGAAAATGCTTTAAAAAATTACTAGGCATGCAATGATTTTATCAAGAAAAAATTGAAAGATATAGTCATTGATTCCTGAGTTATTGCAAAAGTTTTGTTTTTGGCCTGAAAATTACCTCCATATCACTTTATATGCTAACTGTCTACCAACAATTTCATTTTCACAAAAGTGATCAAATCTCTAAAAAAAAAATTGCACCAATTGTATGCAGTATTTTAACAATAAATACAGTAAACATATTCTAATTCACCATGTTTGGGACCTGACTCATGCTGGATTACGAAATTTTTTAGATTACGGGATGATTGTCGGCAAAAATGCTTGAAGTTAGAATTAAACAAAAAAAAAAAAAAAAAAAAGGACAGTAAAGTATGTTTTTTCATTAAACAGCTTGTCTATAGTAAAAAAAGAAAATATTTATAATGTAAAGTACAACAATGTGAGGATGTGAGTTTCAAAACTTGCCTTATGCAGAAAATCAAGTTTTGAGAAGTTGCCAAGAGCCTCTAATTGAGTCCATAGATTTTCATTGTAAACCAAAATTTTACAGTGGCAGAAACAAGGAATAAAACTACTTTAGTAATGGGTTGTTACATAATTTTTCATTCTTAAGTTCCATCAGATTAGACATTTGGAATGATAAAACAAATTTTTATGTATATATATATATATATACATACATACAGACAGTATCAGTATATGGTCACCCGTGCGGTCCTGAAAAATATGACCTTATAAGCGGGATGACCTTATGTACGGGGTAAACAAGAATTTTACTTTAGGCAATAAAATATTATTAATAAGTTAGTAAATTAGTAAAATAACGTACAAATAAGATATGAAGATATAATTAATAATAAAAAAGTCATAAACAAAAATTGCTTTTCATTTAAATTTTTGATTTGATGAGTATACTCGTAGTAGTAAAAAATCTCTTTTGCAGGTTTGTTTTTATCGTAATTGTTAAAACAACTTTTTCTTATTCAGGCTTTCTTATTTAAAATGCTCTTCTGTGCATTTGGGATTAGTAAAAAATTTCTGAGAATATTTAGTGCTTTAAAAGTTTCTTCTTGTCTTATCGCTTCAACTTTGCATTCACTGTCATTAATAACGCTTCCTTCAGTGCTTATATTTAAAACACCGGAAACGATTTCCAGTATAGAAGCTTCAAAATGGCCTTTACCTTTTACCCATGCCACGTTAGCTGTGAGTATCTAGAAGAGTGACTGCAATATGCACAAAGAGTATTTTAACACGACTTCCCCTTCATCCAATAAGCAATCTTTTTTGCAGATTACATAACAGCAAAGGCGTAACTGTTACCACTCGCAGGTAAAAACCATTATTAACAACCTTATTGTTAACAACTGCTTATGTCAATTCATCTTGAATTGATCAAATGGCATTCCATAATTTTTGCGCAAATTCAAATAGGGGTACATTATTATCATTATCATGCTCATCGTCTTCAAACAAGTCTTCACATTCAAGAAACCAAGGATGCCTAAAACAATCTTCTTTTGTCTTTATTAATACCATATTTCAACTTATAGCGACAGTTGGGGAGAAATTCTTAGATCTTTGAAAACTCTTACCGACAGGGAAAAGTGTCGAGAATGGATGTCGATTGCATCTATTATGCAATATTATAGCAATCTCTAAGGCTCCGCTTAAAAAGGAAAAGGTCACCACCCTATTCTATAGCTATAAAAATGCTAAAAGATCTTTCTTTACCATACGGAAGTTCGTACTTGCAGCTTTAAACACAAGCATGGAAGATTCAGCAATTGGGAAATTGACCGATTAGAAGGAAAAAGTTCCTCTTTCAGAATGTCCATTTACTTCTTTCTAAAACTATTAAAAAATGAAAAATACCGCGTGACCAATACAAAGAAGCCTACAATTGAAGATAGTTGAATGATACATCTATTCAGCACTTTAAACTCTAAGAAGGGAAGGAAAAAGCATAAAATTATAAGATATTTACCAATTATTTTACAAAATTTGGGAGACAAAAGGTGACCATATATCCGATAGAAGCCATTAGAAACTGACCATATAGGCGGTGTATTTTAGCACGTAATACCTATCTTGTTAGTACGGACTTAAGAAAAATGACATTATAAGCGGGTGACCATATATCCGGTACTGACTGTATTTTATTTAAGTTGTGCTGGATTAGCCAGCATTCTGTACTATAAGATGCCGAATTAGAAGAAGTTTACTGTACTGTAATCAATGCTTATTTAAGTGGGAAAATGCTGCTGATTGTAGAAAAGTACTACTTATCTGTTGAGCTGCATGATATTGCAGGTTGGATGTTAATGACAAAAGGTTTTTTGTTCAAATTACATCAGATAAGGTAACTCAATTTTTAGTTTTGGTTCTTGAAACCTAAAATGCAATAAGAAAGAGGATTTTTAAAGAAACAAACAAATAGAAAAGATGGCTTTATTATTCTAAGTGAGTTGTGATAGGAAATTTTCAATAGAAATTTAAATTGTTAAATTTTAGTAATCCAAAAGTAGAAGAAAAGCAATTTTGATAGAAACCTATTATGATCAAACCAATATGACCATATTTTAAAAAGTAATTAGTATAAAATAATGTAATGAAATAATTACAAAAGGCTAAAACTTCCACTTACCTGAACTATAAAGAACATTCAACATATCAATCATTGTAAATTAGTTGAAAATTTATTATATACAAATATGTCAAAAAACCAATGATCATACTTTAAAAAGTAGTTAATATAAAATAATATAATGAAATAAATACAAACACATGGTAAAAAGACTAAAATGTCCACTTGAAGAACATTCCATTGTAAATTCACTCAAAATTTATAATATGCAAATATGTCAAATTATTCCTTAAGACAATAAACTTTTATTTGAAAATTTCAATCGTTTATAGAATATTTCTTGTCAATATGAACAAATATTCTTATGAAATTAAAATTTCATGTTATATTTTAGATATCTATGGCTATCTCATTTTACTATAAATTAGAGATGACAGTTAACAGTGATTTTGTTCGAATACTGGATGTTTGATTGACTGAATAATTTTATATTTCAAAGTTTAAAGGCATTAAACTAGCGCCATCCAGAAGATTCTTATATTTTGGTAGGTGAATCCATTAGATAATTTCGGTATGCTAGTGTGAAAAGAATTTTTGCAATAACATAAATTGGTAATTGGCTTGCGATAACAATGATATCTAGAATTTAAATGCTAATGAAACATTGTTACAGAAAAAAATACGAATGGACAGAATAAATTTTGTTGTGGAACATTGCTTGAATTCCAGAACAAGAAATTTTTTCTAGCAAAATATAATAGAATTTTGAGAAACAAATAAAGTTATTTAATAAAATGTTATTTTCTAATGTTTTTGACAATTTAATAAAGATATTATTATTTATGAATATTGATGATTGCTAATTTAGAAAAAATTAAATTATATAAATACATTGAATTAATTTGATTACTTTAGATTTTACTTGAAAATATTTAAATTAAGAAATTGCCATCAAATAACAAAATCAAAGATCTCAGGCTTTTTTTTTGTTCATTTGGAATTAAATAAAATTCTCTCATAAGATTTTATCAATTTTTAATTGAAATAAAATTAATTTCATAACTGTTTTCTTATATGTATACATTATACATTTAAATAATAATATATTTATGTGCAGTGCTTTGAGATATTTGTGTTTTTTTTTTCAGCCTCTAGGTGGGGACACATTTGGATATAAAGTATATCGAAGTTATTATGGCATGAAAAAAACTTTAGGTGTAAGTATTTTTGTTATAATTTTGCATAGTCCTTTTCAGAGTATTATGCTAATTTCAACTAATATCTAAACATCAATTAATTGAAATTTCTGAACAGTAACTAAACATCAATGAACTGAAATCGTTCTCTCTCTTTTTTATAATCTTATTATTTAAATAATTTTTTTTTTTTTTTTTTTTTTTTTTTAAGGATAATAAAAATAGCTCACTCACAAATGCATCAAAGTTATTATGGCATGAAAAAATTTTAGGTGTATTTGTTTTGTTTACATTGTTGCATATCCTGTTTCTGAGCATTATGCTAATTTCAGTAATTTGTGCCGATTTACTAAACTCTAATTAACTGAGCATCCAATGTACCAAATCTCTCCCTCTTAAATACATTTTTTTTTTTTTTTTTTTTTTTTTTTTTTTTAAAGGGGAATAAAGTTAATTCATTGAATCACAACTGAATTACATGAAATGATTGAAAATATCATTTAATGTGTTGTTAAATTGTTAATCTAATTAAATTTTGGGAAATGGCAGTGATTAGAATTGTGTAAATTTGCAAAGATGTTATAAAAACATTTAATCCTCTCTGCCATCTTATCTTTCCAAAAAGTAAGTACTTTATCCAATATATAAAATTATTTCTTCTGAATTGCCGATTCTATACAAATTTCTCCAATTTTTTTTTTTTTTTTAATTTAAGGGTTTGTAAACTGGTAAACTGACTTTCACAGAAACAAACTTTTCAAAAGGACTTTCTTTTTAGAAGGGTGACCCCGTTTAGAATGCAATGAACTAACTTCATTTTTCTTGTGTTTATCAATATAATGGCAAACAGAACGGCGTGAAATACCCAATTGATTAGCAATTTCTCTCTGAGAATTGGAATTGTGGAATAATAAAGAGATAGAATTTGACGTGCTACTTCTACATTGACTAGATTCATCAAAAACGGATTTTTTTTTTAGTTTAAACGATTTTTTATAAATTGTGAGAAAAAAGAAATGCAATTTAACAATAAAACGAGTGGAATCCCGTCGAATTCGACGAATGAAATGTTTAAAAGACCCGATCGATTTGGTATGGTTTTAAAAAAGGCAAAAGTAATTACATTATTGAATCAATATATAATAAATATATTTACAAACTAAATGTCAAGTTTGCCAGTTACAATTTTGCATGTAAATATTCGCACATCTTCAGTTAAAATTGTAATCTGAGTGCTGGCAAAATCCAGAAATTTTATTTTATATGCACTCACAGAAAAATAGTTATTGAAAAAAAAAACTAATTTCATTTTTACTGTGACATTATTTTCACTAACTGAAGTCATCTTAAAGTAAAATCTCAATCTCAGTGTCCATAATGAAAAGAAATATTGAAATGTAATATTGTTATGAGTAAAAATGTGATGTTTTAAATAGTGACATCATTTTCTCTTCAAATGTTTTTTTAAAAGTTACTGTTATTAGTAATATGAAAAAGGCATCCGTAATAATATTGTAATTCCCATTTATCTGGTTGCTGAATGACATCATTTTCCTCATTTGAAATTTTTCTTATTTTGCTTTAGACATTAATTTTTTTTATAAATTATTTTCTGTTATTTTATTTACATTATTAATATTATTTCTCAGTAAATATATTTTTTTTACTTCAATTAGTGCATAATTATACACAATCATTTTATTGTGGTTAAATTTTACGAAAACAATTACCTTTTTTTCTTTTAAATGCGAGGGCATGTTCACTTATGAAATAAAGCTTCTGACTGGCGGAAAGTGATAATGGAAAATAAATTTTTATTATTGATAGAAAAGCTAAACTGAATCGCCACCATTTTGAAGAAATATCGTAAAAAGCATTTAAAATTAAAAATAAAATATAAAAATGGAAATAAATTAAAAAAATAACTAAAATGGGCACAACTACAAATAAATAGCTTTTATTTAAAAAAATAATTATCAAGATTGGTTGAGTAGAAAATTCAGGGGGTGATGACTAAAAAAAAAAGCCAGGTCTTTTAAATATATAGATTGTATGAATGTCTCTTTTTAACAGCCAGATTATGAAAAAGTGGACCACAATTTTTGACACGACACTTTTTAGCTTGTCTGAAAAAAATATCATCAGAGGCTTTAAAAAAAAAAAAAAATTCTTTTTTTTATGATAAAAAAACAAAACCCTTTTAATCTCATGAGGTATTTATAACCTAGAGAATATTGACAGTGTGAACAGTTAAAATTCCAGTCACAACTTAAATATTTTACAGCAAGGATGCAGCATACTTTATTTAATGTTAGTCTTTTTTTTTATGTGGCTGATATAAAGAAATAGAATTAATTTGAATAATAATATGCATTTAAAATTGCAAATTAGCTAGCATGTTTGTCAAAAGTGTGTTGGTTCCACATTCAAATCTCAGATAAAATGCATTAAAAAAAATAAATTTTATTTTTTTAATATTTATTTGTTAATACTCTGTAATCTTGAGTTTTATACACTTTCACATTTAAAAATATTTAATGTATTTTTATAATGCAGAATGTATTAAAAATGACTTCCAAACTGTAGCTAGTAATAAAACATCACACTTCTGTAACACAGTGAAAATTGGAAGTAAAGTTTTAAGATTCTAAATAAACATTTTGAAAAAAGAAAATACTTGTTTTCTTGATAGTGATATGCACATATTTTGTGCAATTTATATGTCATTCGGCAGATAACAAAGGGGGAGGGGGTTGGTTATTGTTATTAAAATGCTATAAACAACACCTAATCTTTGAATACTCTTATTTGACTTCATATTTTGATTTTAATTTTTCGAGATAATCTTCATAATCAAGAAAAATTTCTTTTACAACTTGAACAAAATCTTAAAGATCATTGCGTTATGTTATTAATTGCTACATTAATTTAACTACTCTAATTGCTTGCTATGTGCTTAATTCCACAGCTTTTCAAATAATAAATTTCAAATATCTCTTAGGATTTTGTTTTTTGAGTGACAATTTGAAGTCAACATTTTTTGGACATTAGATTCAGCAGATAACATGGGGGAAAAAAAGAAAGAAAAAGATTATAGTTATTAAAGTGCTTCAGTGCCTAATATTTGAATCTTCTAATTCAACTTCATATTTTGATTTTATTTCTTCAAGGTAGTCTCTCCAATCAAGTTTTTTTTTTTTTTTTTTTTTTACAACTTGAGCAAAATTTTTAAGATTATCATGCTGTGTTATTGTGTTGAATAATCTGCATTTAAAAAAAAATTTAAAATATTTTATACTAAATATTGAATATTTTTAATCTATTATATCTTTGATCAATTCAGATGTTTGAAGCTTTTTCTTTAGAGTAAGCTATAGATATGTTCACCAACACATACTTATTTTAATCTACTACATAAAAAATGACCTAAACCCATTATATCTAATGCCTATTGCTGAAATAAAGTGTTAAAAGTAGAAATTATTTATATCCAAAAATCTGTAACACTTAAATTATAAAGAAAAAAGGGAAAATGCTATTAGATTTCTTCTATAAAAAAAAGGGTTTTTTTAGAAAAAAACCAATTGGTTTAAACCGTGCCAATCCTGGCCACGGTCAAGGTCAATGGCACACAGCATTACCT